>BCLF01000004.1:3146567-3182475 GCA_001602275.1 Zoysia japonica
CGTAGTATATAATTAAATAAAGTGAATATTAGATAGCTCATATAAGTCCATTACCTTGAATTCATATGCACTAGGACAAATGCCACGTATTAGCTTTGGTAATTTATAAGAATAAAGCTAGATAATTAGTTGCTAAATACTAACCATCGCACATCTGTAAAAAATTAAGTAATTAATAAATAGTGTACCTCATATCATCGTGATGAATACAGGTTACTAGTAAGATTAGTGTGCATTCACTTTGCATTAACCTACATTATTGCATGTGCCACATGATACCCTTAGTAATAAATTACAAAACTAAGATTTAATCAATTAGACACCAATAGCTAGAATATAACTACATAATAAAGAATTAAGTAAATGATCTCTAGTTACTACACGATCATTTATTTAGTTGTAAACTAAATAAGGGTATTTTAGAATACATCTAATTAAATGTATGGTATAAAATAAGATTGCATGTAAAACGACACATCACACGCTTGTTATATCAACTAAACATGCCAAATATTAGCTTGCACTCACATATCAACTAAACATGCCATATACTAGCTTGCACTCACATAAACACATTGGCACTATAGATGCTTGATGTTACATGCATCCACATGGCCCATTATCGCAATCACATGAATATAGTTTAGAATGAACCTAGTAATTAATAGCTAAACTGTAGTAAATACCGCTAAGTCATGGTTAAGTATAATATGACACAGAACTCCTAGTATTATATTAAGAAAACCATAATCTAAGCCCATACCTATATGAAGGCCTTAGTATAATTAACAATACATGAGCATGCTTAACTACTCATGTAACCGCATAAGCACTAGAATAAAGTTTAAAAATAAATAAATATTATAATAATTAACTTATAGTAAATAACGCTAAGGTGCACCTCGGATAATGAACCCTGCATTAAGATAGCCATCGCATCATGCATATTTTAACTTTGATTTCCTCATCCAGTTTATTTGGTTCTTATTCGAAGTTTATTGGATCTTATTGATTCTTCTCGAGCTTTGTTTCTTTTACGGTAGTTTTATTAGGTGTATTCTACCGTGTAGATGACGCTGAGTTTGAGGAAGAGCCGGGCTCCAAGAGAAGATAGAAGATTGGACGTACGAGTAAAAGCCTGAAGACTTCGACGTCAAGCCAACAATTCAAGAATCGGATTTCAAAGATTATCGAGAAGACAAGTTCTGAAGATTAAAGATTTGCAGGCAAGCTCTAACCCCTTGATCACATTAATCCTATGTTTTACTTGCGCACCCATATTACCTAAATGCTTGCATATTTATTTTAGTCTACGTTAACACGTTGTGTAGTTAAATAGCCAACTTGTTAATACGTATTTATATTAATGTCAGTTACTTGCTTTCATTAAATACGAATACTACCATGTTACCCGTTGATGACACCTCTTGTTAGTCATAGGACTTCTTTCGTTAAAATCCTTTAATGAACGAAAAATTGCTTTGATATTAGATTGCTGAGGAACTCTTATGCGATGCAGCGCATCGTCACACCATACGCCAATCATCTTATGAAATGTGTTAAAATGAGTTTGGTGGTGTGTGTTAAATAAAGTGAGTTTGAATGATAGTGCGAACTGGTGCTAGGTAATGGGAAGGGATATTGTTTCTAGTCGTAGGGCAGGCTCCAAGTGCTATGTGTTGTGATGGTTGTTAGGCTTCGGAGTGGTCCACCTGTCGTGGACGAGCGCCACCTCTGCCATATAAAGACCGGTTCATCGGACCTCAACGTAGTGATTTCGTGCAACCACAGAACCTGTCTGGGTAGGACTCACTCCACCCTTTTGGTTATCCACAATGATCCCTAAAGGCAGTCAAAAGACTTGTGCATGAGCAGACAAGAGATACTCACGGTTCGGTCTTCGATTACAGCAATAGCCTGTGCTATGGGATCGTACTGCCCACCGGTATAGCCCACTGGTTTCTATAATTACACGTTCATGTGCGGGGTCCAGGGAGTAGACGTAGATATCCTAAACCCACGGTCTGGGTATGGAAATGTGCTATCACGTCATCGATGGCCTGAAAAACCCCGAGCGATGACCCATGTTAGTATCTTAAGGTGAACTTTGTGGATATCTTAGCGTGCGTTGAAGTAAACGTTATGCGACTCTTTTGATCAAGAGGAGCATAGCCTATGGGTACAGTGTACAACCTCTGCAGAGTGTATAATTCATCCAGAATGGCCATTGTCACGGTATTGACACACTACAGCTTAGGCTCACAATGATTAGTCTCATTATTATCTTTGTTGAAGTGAGTGGGTGTAGGTGCCCGTATTTTAGAAAGTGAAGGCTGTGTGCCAGGGAACGGTATGGTTGCGTGTCAGCTGCCCGATTAAAACTTAGGTACTGACGGTATTGATGAACATCTCTCCCAGGACCAACGTACTAAAATATGGACAACAAATATTTTGTGATCCCTTTTTCAAAGCTTCTGCAGTGCACTTTGCATAAAACTGCCCTTTTGCAAAAGAAGACCTTTTAGCTTAATCTTTGTTACAACCAAATGTGCATCCATATATACACTTGCTTAGTGTTAAGGCTTGCTGAGTACTTTATGTACTTACAGTTCGCAGTTGTGGTTTTAGACAGAGAAGATTCGTAGAAGACAACGACGTGCTGGGTTTTTGTTCTGCTTTCCAACTTTGCTTGTGGCTTTGGGCGATGTTTTCCGATGTTTGCTTCACCTCTAGCTGATCAATTGGTTGTGGATTGTTTTAATCCTCACCGAGTTGACACTAAAGGTCCGGTATTAGATATATCCTTTTATTCGTAGTATGCTTTTGATATACATTCTGATGTGTTAGTACGTATTAGCTACTGTGGTGCACAGTATATCTTTAGATGTAGGGTACGACATCCGGTTACACCGTATAATCGATTTTCACTCAAAAATTAGATTTAATACTGAGCCAAACGGATTAACCAACCGATTTTTTTAAGTAGCCGACCTGTTTGGAAAAAAACGGGATTTGGAGCTGTTTCTGAAACTGTCCCATTTGGGTTAGACCAACGGGTGGACTACGTACTCGCATGTAGCGGCCTGCATAAGCGCAAGGAGCCTCGATTTCGCTGCGCTTGCAGCGTGGGCGCCGGCGCGCTGCAGCAATAAAACGCCAGGCTTATGCTCTCTTCGGTGTCGGAATGCGCGGCATCACACATGACGGCAGAAAGCCGATGATGCGTCATGCATGCAGATGCAGGCCTGCAAAGGCACGCAGCAGCACAAGCAGAAGCTGCACGCCAGGCTTCGCCGGCCGGCCATCCATCCATCCATCCATCCATCTCGGCGCCTTTCCGTTGATCCTTCCTTCTACGAATCCCGTCGCTTTTGCGTGGCTTTTTGCTGCCCATGCACGCCGACACAAGTGTCATGACACTGCTGCTGCATGCAGCAGCCGGTTCTCCGTCTCCCTCGGTGTGCGCGCCGTGCATGGGGCGTGTGGGCGCGCCTCTGGGAAGCAGACATGGATTCGGAGAGAGAAAGGGATAGATGGACTGACGGGGAGGACCACCCGGTTCACGGGATGGATGGAAGAGGGGAGGACGGCCCGAGGCACTGGCGAGCGTACGTCGTCGTCGTCCTCCCAGCAGTGCAGTCTTTTTACCCTCGGATAATGTGATTCTTTGAGGTGGCATCATCAGCGGTGTCTTTAACCAAGTCAAACGGAACAGCTATAGCCTCATGGCAGAACGATCGATTTCGCTCTGACGATGCGCCGTCAGACTGTGTGCATGCCATTATCGGCAAGCCGCATGCATAGAGAAAGCTGCAACGGTGAAGAGGCAAAATAAACATGTGCAAGCGCTCATCAAAAAGTCGGTACGAGCGACAGCTTCTGTTATCCAGGCGGCAGGACACTCAGAAATGGGCCTCTCCTGCATTCGTTCTCGCGTTTTCGGTTAGATCTTATCTCGTCATACCATTATAGTTGTCGTGAACTCGTGCACATCAGAAGTCCAAATTTGGCACGCATTCCTTCTGACTGTAGTAATGATAACCAGGATCTTTAAAGATAAGATACTTAGATCAATGGTAAGTAATAAAAAAAGAGAGGTCGTTCACGTGAGCACCCACTGGAACATCGATCTGTCGGATACACATTATACTGCGTAGAGCTCGGATCCAAGTCCAACGGTGCGTGTGCTCACCAACAGGCAACAGTCGCAAACAGACGGACCACCACAAGCGAGCGCTGATCCAATCTGAAGCTTGCCGGTCGGTGGCACGGCAAGTACTCGCGCAGGTCGTCTGACCGGACAGGACATTCACGGCGCGCACAAGCGGTTATTACTCCTACACGGCCTAGCTAGCGCAGCACTGGGCCGGGCGTACCCTCCTCTGCTCACTGTAGTACACTGTTCAGCGACCCGTCAGGTGCGCCTGCGCGCGCGACGCCAACGCGCATGTCATTGCGTACGAAGCGTGGAAGGCCCGCGCGCGAGGCGAGGCGCGTGCTCGCGGGACACGGGAGGCGGCAGGCGCCGAGGCGGAGGGACACGGGAGGCGGCAGGCGCTGAGGCGGAGGGACACGGGGCGGGACCAGCGTCTCGTGATGACCAGGCCAGCCGGCCGCGCGGCGTCACGCAGGCGGCAGGAATAGCCGCCGCAAGGGAACAATCACGACGGCCAGCGCCCAGCGCCGCAGCGCGCGGGGGACCCCCGGCCGGCCCCTCCACCACGACGGGCGGGCGCGGGCGCGACGACGCTGCTGTTGCTGCTGCTGCTGCCCGCCTGGTGCCCGTGTCCGCGGGTACACGCGTGACGATGGTCCATACGCGCGACTCCGGCAGGTTGGAGGAGCTATACGACGCGCGGTAGCGAGGTGGGCGACGGATGGGCGTGATGGGTAGCCTGCTACGGAGAGAGGGAGGGCCGGGGTGGAGCGTGCACACATGTGAACTTGCCGTCCGCGCCAGCATGTCTATCGATCGATCGATCTGCTTTTGGGTCGGGCTAATAAGCTGATAGATCGGGGCTTGTCCTTGCGTGCATGCATGCTCGTGTTAAACGTACCGGTACTGTGGACAGGGATCCGGTCGGGGTCCTGAACGAGCGCAGGATATTGTACCCTCCGGTCATCCGGTGAGTTCGCGCATGTGACGGCGGTAGGAACACTGTAGTCCATGACGTGCCTCAGATTTGCAATTAGCCCTGCACGCGATGTCTCTCTCTGCCGCTCTGTATAAATCTGGACCCCCATGCATGACCACGAAGCGTGAGTGCTATACCTTAGTCAGTCTCGCCCTCACTTGCTGGGGTACGAAATACAGTGAGCTACGTACATGATCCAAACAGCTGCTCCTTCCGTTTTTTAATTATGTCGTCGTTGATTTTTACGTTCAATTTTGATCATTCGTTTTTAAAAAAATTTGTTTAAATATATAAAATTTTAAGTTGTGACTCAAATAACCTTAATGATAAATCAAATTATAACAAATTATATAAAAAAATTTAAATAAGATAAATGATCAAAGTTGAATGTAAAAGTCAACGACGATATCAATTAAAAAACGGAGGTAGTACATGTACCGCTTGTTGATTGACCCGGTTAAGTTCGTTTCGACGTTCGAGAACGACCGTATAATTTATCCCCACGTATATATGCACTTAATTTTATGCACGTTACGTAACTGTCACAAATTTGGTCGTGCCGCACGCTTTGCGTGGAGAAGAAATCAGGAAATGCTCGGGGTACGTTTCTTAGCAAATATCAGCCGTCGCCGCGCGCGTCTTTCTTAACCGAAAAGAAATCCCACCCCTTCATTCCGTGAACTGGCGATTTGGCGGCACCCTGTCTACTTGATGCTCCTTTTCCCACTTCATTCCGTGAATTGGCAGCTAATCGATCGATCGATGGATGGATTCCAAACCCTATCGCATGAGTCCGTGGACCCTTTCCGATCGACGCGACGCGCTGTTCCGGCGATGGGACGTCGAACAGGCGGCGACGCCGGTCTGAACGACATTCTTTATCGGTTCGTTGTCGTAGAGGGGGAAAACTAACGAATTCCAGAGAGGAGATAATATACCGGTGATGCAAGGGCTATGGCCTAGCTTTACTTGTTAAATACTACTAGTAGTTGCGGTCAGGATCTGAGTACAGATTAGGAACATGTACACGAGTTGTACAGGTCAATATCTTCACTATCTGCAGCCCTGGCAAGGTAACGGTACAGCTAGCGTCACGTCATGCGGTAGATACGTCTTGGACGTTTCGGAGACGGGTCTCACCGGGCCTCTACGGCCGGCCGGCCGTCGTCTCCACGACTAGTCGGCCTTGACATGACGGTAACCGGTGACGAACGAATGATTTGTATCTATGCACGTGTAGATCGCGAGGGCAAGAGCTATGTTCAGCACAGCAGTGAGATGATATCTTTCCCTGTACGTAGATCGGCGATCAATCAGAGAGGATTAAGCTGAGAATCGTTTGACAGGAAAACATGCGTTCAGCAAACGTACCGTATGTCACATCTAAGGCCTCTTTGGATTGCGAAAATTTTTCTTGTTTCCTGTGTTTTTACTATGAAATTGAACTGATTTCTATAAAATTTCTATAATTTTTTTATAAAATTGCTGTGAAATTCCTGGGTTTCAAAATATGCCTAAATATGTTACGACAGAGCAACTGACGCATAAGTGGCCATATAAAACGACGCAACAGCATCCCTCCTACACTGGTACTAGTAGGAGTAGTATATACGTAGCTTTCACTGCCTGCTGTATTCTGCGGAAGAGTTGGTTCTGACAAGTGACACCCGGCTTGTATTGTACCTGTTCGATTCATCTTAATTAGCGACTTAGCCCATACAGCAACTAGTCAGTCAACAGCAAGTCGTTTTACTAGGTGGCCTCGCTGTGATTGTACCTTAGCAGTGCCACCAAGGTTCAGATATCCAGCCACGACGCGGTTTGCTGAAAGAAGCCTTTCGAACGTACTCCTAGCTTTGCTTCGCACAGGACCCAGTGCTCTCTCGCAGCTGGATGTACGTACTACTCTCTGCTAGATACAGCACCTCGCGATGCTTCAATCAAGGAAAGAAACAAAGGAAGGAATCATGCCGGCGTGACCATTTCTATTCCAGCGGCTAGCATAACCAATTGGCGCTTGTGGCCGGCCGGTCATATGTGCCGAACAGCGTGACGTCCGTAGTCCATGGGGGAGGCGTTTTCTCGTCTGCGATTCTGCGTGCACACCGTCGCCTTCGACTTCAAGGTCGCTCGCTCGCTAAAACAGGAAACAAAGGTTCTTGTTGCCGTCCTATGCGTGGGCATGGACATGAAGACCTTGGAGGAGAATGCAAGGGAATAACACTCCGCGATAAACTGCTGGCCGTGAGGTTGACATCTCACACGCGCACAGAGAAAGTGGAGACACAGACGGGACCATATGGCGTGTACAGTACTGAGGTCACAAGTCTACAAGGCTAATAGTACAAGATAGGTCTCTCTCTCTCTCTCTCTCTAATTTTAATCAGTCTTGCTTATGCCGCCGGACCATATAATTTATATGTTTCATATAGATAATGGCAAGTTGTTTTTTAATGAAGTGAGAACTGCAAGTTGTTCGTTTCTTATATCTTGATTGACATTAATGTAACTTGTTAAGTGGTTCTATTTCAAGTATACCACTGTAACCTGAAATTCCACTGATGAAAAGAAGAAAAATCAACCTGCCCAGATTGATTATCAAGTGACGGCCGGCCAGTATAGATCCTGATACCGCTGGCCGTGCCCCAGTTACCATCTGCTCCAAATTGGTAGAAGTATGCATCAAATATTACTGCTGGAGTACTGATAACATACAGTATAGTCTAGGGCTCGTCTCGTGTCTTCGCATCAAGAAGGGAGAATCTCAGGGTCTGGTGGGCGCGCAGCTCAGCACAGCACCCATATTCCTCTGCAACCACTGACTTGCTATCCAACAAACAAAACGCCAAATCACGTACGTATACAGCGCTCACACACGTGACACATGTACGCGCAGCATTATAATTACTGATCGCACACATCAGAGATCGATGCAGGCAGAGAGAAACGTTAACCTCTCTCTCCTCCGAAACCGAAACAAAACCATCGTATCATGTTGGAATTTATGTCCTCGGAACAGGCCTTTTTCTTCGCTTAAACTAGGGCTCGTAACAGGACTCGGAAGCTGTGTGTGATTTGATGTGCATGATTTGGTGTGTGCAGTAGTCTAGTACTACTCCTACAGCGCACCGTGTGTCCTGCAGCTCGGACCTGATTCCCCGATCGAGCTGCGAGGGCAATTTTTTTA
Source organism: Zoysia japonica (assembly GCA_001602275.1). NCBI lineage: Eukaryota > Viridiplantae > Streptophyta > Magnoliopsida > Poales > Poaceae > Zoysia > Zoysia japonica. The sequence continues at coordinate 3,154,890 of BCLF01000004.1, forward strand.
AGGCTAAGCACGCCGTGAGTTGTGAGGCTCTTGTCGGCAAAGAACCGCATAATGACAGTCGCCACCGTGCACGGAATTCCCTCACCTAATGCGCCCAAATAATTCCGCCATTGTTTGCCCTGCGTCTAGCTCTAGATAGGTTGTCTCGTTGCCGGACTAGGCTGCAGATGTGGTCTCCCTGGAGAATGCGATGCAGCTAGAGGGGTGTGATTTTTTATATTGTTCGTGACAGCCAGGGCGCGGATCAGATAGGTTCCCGTGACGGCCACAGTTTGACCTGTTTGACTAGGTTGATGCTTCCTACCGGCTCCCAGATATATGATTGATCACCCGACACATATGATCATCGGTGTAGTGTACAGGGAGGCTTAACAAATTCATTCCGTGTGATTCGACGCGTGTTTGGTGAACCTGGCTGATTTTATTACTCTGGAACACTGAAGATTCAAATGGAATGGGTATGCCTTCCAATATGAAAAAAATATGAATGGGTAAACAACAAAATGCAATTGTGAAATTGATCAGTTTATACGGATCCAATAATTTCAGTTTTGCTAGCTAGCTCGCCTATAATATATGGTTCCAACCATTCATGTGATGATTTGGTACAACGGCACTAGCAGTGCTGGCCTCTGGTTTTGATGACTGGTGTCGTTATAATCCATTGTCATTTGTTGGTGTAAGAACATTGGATGACTAGCACATAACTATGGTGCACCTTGAAAAGTTTCAGATTAATGTGGCTTGCAGTTCCATAATTAAAAACTAAGCCCAACACACATGTTATATGGTTCGGTTCTTAGCACGCATGTGATCAGTTACTGCTAGCATTTTGTAAAGATCCAACCCAGGATGTACAAACCTAATTTGAGTCATCCGCCACATACCAAGTACTAGCAATACACAGTCGCAAAAAAAAAGGGTACTAGCAATACATGTAAGTGTAAATACCGCATGCGTATTTATCTCCTCTCCGGCTAACTACTGGTGCCATGCCACCTCAATGACACGTCCAAAACTGCTAACCCCTTGCGCCTTGAGAGCAAAGTAGCTTTTGATTTTTCTTTTTTTCCTTCCTTTTTTTCAGTTATTGAATTATTGCGTATGCATACATCCATGTGTCAATAAGCTAAGATACCTACGTGCAAGATGCTTATCCTGACGTCCTACAATTGAAAGTTTTTTTTCAAACAGCGTTGAAGGGCATGACGACACTGCTAGCACTAAGACCCAAGAGATATGATGCACGGCCACGACAAACGCGAGCTTACGTACGCTTTCTCGGACCTTGGCCCGGCCGGTAGCAGTGTGTCACTCGTGGTGCATGCCTCGCCAAAACGTAAAGGCCTTGATGACTGACTCTGCGTGCTTTTTTGGACATTTTCTACTAGTAGTGATGTTCGCAAGCGACCAGAAATTGTTGCCTGTATATTGATTGTAGTAGCTCTTACGCGTCATGCTTTTCTACCGTTTGCTGATAGGAGACAACAAGTAATTGGCTGGACAGTCAGTATAGAAACAGTTCTTGTTGTTCTTAGTTTTGCTCTTTTGCTACAGAGGAGGTAAACATGGGAAAAAGAAGATGTAGCAACCTCTTTGGCAGTACACATGTACTGAATATACACGTAGATGACATATGTTTGATTGCTAGCAAGGGCAACGGTGCATTATGTGTGCACATTCGGTATTAATAGTTTATCTTCTTTTTAAATTAACTGTAAGATAAATAAATCTTCTTGGCTACAACATGATCCTTGGATCTCCACATCAATCATATTGTTATGCGATAACGCATCATGCAAGGCTATGAGAATGTACAGTGACAACCCCATGATAAAATCTAAAAAGCCAAACAACCCAGGGAAAAGTTCGTGCGTGTGTGTGACGGTGAGAAGTAAGCCCCACGCGGTCGGTGGACGCAATCCTCAGACACTTCACGACAGCGCTTTGCCTGCGTGAGCCCGCTCCCATCCGGTACGGTGCACACTTCTCGCTCCTCCGCCCTGCTCTGAGTTGTATGTGAAAAAACAAGCAGCCTTCTCTTGTTTTTCCTGGTGCATAGGCTCTGGAAAGGCAAGGGATTTTAGAAATTATTTTATAGATAAGCATATAAGAGTGTGGAGAGAGAGAGAGAAAGAGAGAGAGAGAAGGAAAAGTATGACAAGGAAATGAAAGAAATGAGACAACAACCTTCTTAGCCTCCTCTCCTCCACTGCGCTCCTCAGTCTGGGGCGCGGACGAGAGGAGGAGCAGCACACTGCGGCTGCAACCCGGGAGAGAGTGAGAGGTATGGAGAAGAAACAAACTCGCTCAAAATATTTTTGAATATCCCTTCTGTATGTTTGTGTCATATACGAGTGCGTGGGTGTGGGTGTTTGCGAGCTTTTGTTGTTTTGCCTTTTTCACTTGTTTCGAGTGCAAGTGTTCGTTTGGATTTCCCTGTCCCTTCTTGTTCTTTTGTTAATCTTCGGAAGAGTCTTGAGCGGCTGATGCGTTGGAGTTTCTCTCGGGCTTCTTGTCGATTTCTTTCTTGTTTCAGATCAATTCCAGGCGCATACATATGAGGGAGGAGGTGTAGCTAAGCTAGCCATCACCCCCCTCAGGAATTTTGGGGCCTCCCCTTTCGCTAGTTCCCTGGCTTTGGGTTCTGTCGGCCTCGATCCTCCTTGATTTCGCACCGGAGCGAAAATCTTTCTCCCATGGTTGCCGCTCCTCGCGTCCTGTACCTGCTGTTCTTTAATTGCGATGTCTCACTTGGAAAGTATTGCTTGTTGCAGCGAAGGGGGAGGACGAAGAACACTGCCAGTCCAGGCAACAAGCCAAAGGAAAGGCGAACGAACCTTTGTTGGCGTGTTTGAGTTGGTGGTGTAAGGATAAGTCCGGAGGAGGTGATGGCATCGAATTCGTCTGCGGCGTTCTTCGGAATCAGAGATGGGGACCAGCAAGACCAGATTAAGCCGCTGATATCACCGCAGCAGCAGCTGGGGGCGGCGCTGCCTGGCTTGCCGGACGCCGCGACTGCGGCGCCCGGCCATGGAGCACCGGCGGCAGCACCGCCGCCGCCCAAGAAGAAGAGAACTTTACCAGGCAAGTCACTTTTCCTTTTCGACTCCGGTCGTGCATGCAGACTGGAGACATGCCTGTGTCGAGATCTCGTCTGGAACGATTGGAGTTTTACGATTTGGTCGTTGGCAATTGGAGCATCTTCGATTCTCTCTTCTCTGTCGCTGGTTCTTTCTGGTTTTTTTTTTTGTGATTATCTTGCTTGGTTTCATTCCATGGTTCTTGATTTGTGCATACTACCCGCGCTGGTACTACATGGTTGACTATAGCCGCCTGTTTTTCCGCTGGAAAGTGGAAACTGAAATTTATGAAATGGTTTCCTAGTTCTTGATTTCTCTCTCTTCCCTACAGTCCGCAAGTTCAATGGATCCCATCCCTACCATCTAGAACTTCACTGCAAAGCAACTGGCTTGAAGAGTTTGGCTTTCAGTTTGCACCTTAGTACAATCAATATACTTCATTTAAAGCTCTGTAATCAAACTTCCTGCGAGTGAGAATTAATTCCGGTGAAAAATACTAGGAGCAGTACTATGCTTCTTATGCATGGTGCTGGTAGACTTCCTCTTGTTTGTGCTTGTTCTTCTGAAATCCCACGTTTCAACGAGACTAACGAGTTGAAGTTATCACAACTCTTCTAGTATCATCTTTTTCTTCTAAAAGTAAAATAGGAAAAATCTTTATATTTCTCAAGAAAAGCCAAAATCAGTTTGTTTTCCAAGATTCCATGTCCATGAGCTGTTTTGTTACCCAGTTCTTCCCCCAATTATGAGAAGCAAAAAGGAGCGGTGACACAATCCATGTCTATCCCTTTGTTCTCTATACCTCTTCCTGCCTGCAAACTTCTCCTCCCCCAAAATCTCATGCAAATATTCCCCACTCCATGTCCTATTTTGTCTCTACCACAGCTCATCGCAACCACCAAACTAGGGATGTTTCTCAATGACTCTTATCATCAGTACTAGCTCCCACCATCACTTGTTAATCATGCATGCCTAACTCATAAGAAAAAATTAACTCCCACACAGAACAATTCCATTTATATTAGAAAAAAAAACACGTGTAATTTTTTACTAATAAACACACTTCCTTCTTCCTAATCCGCACTAAATGTTGACTAGCATCTATGCCTACTTTTGATTTATCAAGTTACTACATCAGACTTGAAGCACTTTTCCTCCTGGATCGTTGTGCATGGATGCATCAGTTCAACGAACACATCTCTGGGTCTGTGTTTGTGTCTTTCAAAGCTAGTGTGATCGATATGCAATGCTTTAGTATCTATCACTAAACTATCTTGTGTTTCCGTTTCTCCTCGGCTCGCCGACGAAACGATCCATCAAAACGTACAGACCCTGACGCCGAGGTGATCGCTCTATCGCCCAAGACGCTGCTGGCGACGAACCGTTTCCTGTGCGAGGTGTGCAACAAGGGGTTCCAGCGCGAGCAGAACCTGCAGCTGCACCGGCGCGGGCACAACCTGCCGTGGAAGCTGAAGCAGAAGAACCCGCTGCAGGCGCAGCGGCGCCGCGTCTACGTCTGCCCGGAGCCGACGTGCGTGCACCACGACCCCGCGCGCGCCCTCGGCGACCTCACCGGCATCAAGAAGCACTTCTCCCGCAAGCACGGCGAGAAGAAGTGGAAGTGCGACAAGTGCTCCAAGCGCTACGCCGTGCAGTCGGACTGGAAGGCGCACTCCAAGATCTGCGGCACGCGCGAGTACCGATGCGACTGCGGCACCCTATTCTCCCGGTACGCATGCATCCTCCCATCGACCTTTTCCGTATAAATTTGGGCACCCGCATTTGTACATGTGTACGCCTACATGATGTCCGCGTCAAGCTTTTACTCTTACTCGGAGGATAGGAGTACATGATTGCGGCATCACGGCGAAGTCATGGTATCATCATGGGGTTTTGCACTGCATGAGCCTGTTCTAGCTGTCCTCTTTTGCTTCTTGGATTCGCTGCGCGAGTAAAGTATTCGGAATCTTCCATGGCTTTTGGTTTTCTTTAGGATTAGGGTTTTGTTTGGGCTCGCGGCGACATGGCTGTGGATGCCCTGTGACGAGAGAGGAGCGGCGCCCCGGCCGCCGGGGCAGAGGAAGATGGCGTCCTGTGGGAACTGTTCGCACGTGATTTTTTTTTTCTTTTGAGCTTTTGGCGTTGCTGAATGCTGATGCAAGCCTGAATGGTGTACTCCCTCGTCTTTGCCTTTCCTGACTTCCCTCCCTAGGGAAGCAGGAGCCAGAAAACTCTCTCCTCTGTCTGGCCAAATACTCGTTACAGCGTTAGACCCACATTTAACCCGATGCGTGTGTTTCTACGTTGTCACTGTCCAGTGGACCCATTCCTCACTGGTCCTGCTTAAGCAGTCAAGCTGTAAGAACCAGCAGCATGCAGGGCTCCTTCTCCCTTGCCTGATTTCTGTCTCTACTGCATCACTCGGCTGACATGTAAGACTAGCTTGTTCTCATGTGAGTTGGCTGTCGAGATGTGGCGGAACCGTTCGCTGGCCATGGCAGGAGCCGGGCGGCCGGGCCAGGTCCACGCCTTTTCATGGATACGTTACCATGCCCTTGTGTGTATCTCATCAGTGCTAGCTTGATCATGCATCCATCTCTGGCCTGGGTGTAGTAGTAGTAGTAGTACTAACTTTCAGGCATTGTTCATTTATTGATCGAAATAAACATGGCTCAAGTGGTGTGGTCACCAGGCCTGGTGGTCACTCCCCTCTCTTTCATGAGCATGGCATGAAATTCTCCAATAGGAACGAAGCATATACTCATAGGAGCATCAACAGGAGTTGCATTCATGGCTTCTTGAGTTGAGTTTTGAGTATACTACTGCATTTTACCTAGTGTTAAGTTCTTTCACTGTTTCATCAAGTAAAAACTAACCAACTATTCCACATTGTTCTAATTTTGCTGCTTGTGAGTTTGGTTAGAGTCTACTCCTAGTTCAACTTTTCTCAGTGATGCAGGGATTTTCCATACCCGCCCTGGGTCATGGTGCCTTGGGAAGTGAGCTTACCAGCTCCACCAAAGTTTTCTGATCTCCTTGGCGTGTGTGTTCTTTTGCATGACAATATGCCTATGTCTTCCTGCCTTTTTCGTTTGAAGCTTCCTACTAGGGGGAACCTATGACAGGCATGGCAAGCTATCGCATCCCCATTTTGTTATCTCCGCGCTTTTTATTTGACATGGGTTTCTGGGATCTTGAGCTGGCTTTTTGGTTAGTCTGGCTGGTATCTGCACTGCACGCATGCATGGATGCCAAACACCTTTGACTAGAGCTAGCAAACAAACATGTAATGGTATACAGGTACAGTCAAATCTGAGTATTCTTTAGTCCTAGCATATCTAGGAAATTTTTACTAGCTCAAAGTTATTAACAACAATAAATGAGCTAGGCCTTGTCCACGTACTGCAATGGGAAAATGTTGAGCCTGCTAGGAAACCAAAAAAATATACTCCAGTGCTGAAAGAAAACCGGCTGCAAACATAACATTCAGTGGTACAGCATCAGCGTGCATATGCATCCAGTCGCAGTGTTCACATGTCGATCAGAAACAGTATCTTAACCCGAGATGCCGCTGTTTTCCTCGGTGTCCGGACCGTCTCCAGCGTGACATGGGCCACGCATGCCCCTGCCCTGCCACCCCTGCCGTTTCCCTACGAAACCTGCAAGCTTACTTGTCGCATCAACTTTTACTGTGCACTTTCACCTCGTGTTTCGTGTTCATGCATGCCATGCGGTCGCTCTCTCTGTGCCGAGTCCTCCTAGCTGAGATGCTGATGAGCGGGAAGCGCATGCGTGACTGATGCGTCTATCCATCGATCTATGCTTGCAGGAGGGACAGCTTCATCACCCACAGGGCGTTCTGCGATGCGCTCGCGCAGGAGAGCGCGAGGCTGCCGCCGACGAGCCTGAGTAGCCGCACCGGCCACCTCTACGGCGCCGCCAATGCGGGTAACATGGCGCTGAGCCTCTCGCAGGTGGGCTCCCACCTCAACTCCACTTTCCAGGACGGCCAGCACCACCACCCGCCCCCGGAGCTCCTTCGCCTCGGCGGCATGGCCGGCGGCAGCAGCATCGCTGCTCGCCTCGACCACCTACTGTCTCCCTCCGGCGCGTCCGCATTCCGCCCGCAGCAGGCCCCGCCGTCTTCCGCGTTCTTCCTCAATGCGGCAGCGGGGCAGGACTTCGGTGACGGTGCGGGCAATGGGCCCCATTCGTTCCTGCAGTCCAAGCAGTTCCATGGCCTGATGCAGCTCCCCGATCTCCAAGGCAATGGTGCAGGAGGGCCCGGTGCCTCCGGTCCAGGCCTCTTCAACATTGGCTTCTTCACCGGCAACGCCAACAGCTCGGGGTCTAGTCACGAGCATGCAAGCCAAGGGCTGATGAGCAATGACCAGTTCAGCGGCGGGGCGGGTGGAGGTGGCGGCGGTGGAGGTTCGGAGGCGGGGATTTTCGGCGGAAACTACGTTGGTGGCGGAGATCAAGTTCCGCAGGCAGGGCTCTTCAACGATCAGGCTGCTAGCATGCTGCCGCAGATGTCGGCCACCGCGCTGCTTCAGAAGGCGGCGCAGATGGGCGCGACCTCGAGCCCGAACGGCGCCGCATCCATGTTCCGAGGCTTCATGGGCTCTTCATCGCACGTGCGCCCGGCGACGCCGCACATGGAACAGAGCGATGCCAACTTGAACGACCTGATGAACTCGCTCGCTGGAGGTGGAGTCAATGCCGGCGGAATGTTTGGTGGCAGCAATGGCGGCGGCGGCGCAGGGATGTTTGATCCGAGGCAGCTGTGCAACATGGACCAGGAGGTGAAGTTCGGGCAGGGCAGCGGCGACGTGACGCGTGACTTCCTTGGCGTGGGCGGAGGCAGCATCGTTCGCGGGATTTCGACGCCAAGAGGAGACCACCAGAGCAGCAGCGACATGAGCTCCTTGGAGGCCGAAATGAACAAGTCAACCTCATCCTTCAACGGAGGCAGGATGCAATGAGGCTCATGACTCATGGATCGAGCTTATATAAGACATTAACTCGCACGGTAATGATGATCGAGTGGGCATGAGGCTTCATCAAGCAGTTGCATGCATGAGAGGAATAAGGTTATACAGCGTAGTAGCAAGATAGCAATAGTCACATGAGCTCATGCAAGGGATAAACCTAGCTAGATAAGCTTTCGTCATCTGGACACCTTGGATGAGAGAGAAGAAGGCGTCTTCTCTGACTAGTGAAGTAAGCTAGTGGGAGTTGGACGCATGTGATCACCCTTGCTCGTGGTCGGGATTGGTGTTCATGTTGGTCTTGTTCTTGTTATTCGTTTTCTCTTCCTTGTAGCTGGATCTCTTGTTGGGTTAAGTATTATATCTCTTGTGATAGAACCAATAAGGATGTTGGTACCTAGCTTAATCTGGAGCTTAACTTGTTCCAAACCCTCCTTTTGTTTTTTATTACCTCTTCTCTTGTAGCAGAAACAATATTCCCCTTACAATGCCATTAATCTTGCTCCCAACCTTGTTTTTCTTGTACTATATTTTGTTGCCAGGATGCATTACAATATAAGATTATTGGCAAAATTTAAGCTCTCTAACGACTACGTTGACCCTATTTTCAAGTAGGACGTATACCATTTAGTTTACTATAATCATTGATATATAGCACTAGCACTATAACACATTAGATTTTGTTGGGTCGGAATATATTTTTATGTTATTGATATCATTTTATTGATGACACATTAAAATGCATTTTGATTTCATACACATGCAAGGAGATATTTTCAATACAGTATTTTTTTTTTTCACTGGACAGTTTAAACTTTTCTTGCTATATACTACATTGCATATTTTATTTCTGGCCAGACTCAACTTCCATGATATTAAAGTGCTTTGTTTTCTTGTAATAAATTTCACCATAATGTAATTATGGACTGCTAGAGTTTCTGCATAAACCAAATCACAGCTAGTACTTCATATATATAATCTTTCCAAGAAAATAAAAGACTAGGCATAAAGGTCTCAATAGCATCAATTAATTTATGGTACAGATGATGGTACCACAAAATAAGCGTATGTTTTTAGAAGATAGCTCTTCCATAGTTTGATCTCTTTAGATCAACCAGCCATGTTTTTAGCGTTCAGCACTAACACTAACCATGAGTTAATGATTGGCTTTCTATATGGGCCCAAAATTAATTCCTACCAAAATTTAGACATGAGACTATTTTATAGTAATAATATATATAATTGATGGTGACTTTCATATATACACAATCTGGCAGGTGGAACTCTCTGTGGTAATTTGCTTTAGTTTTGTTAGACTTCTATCTTAGTACTAGTCACTCCAAATATTAGCAGCGAAGCATTGAGCTAATCTCTACGGCAGAAGATACCGTCCTCTTTCTCGTGACCAAGTAGCCTTTGGCTTATATGCACAGCGAACCGTGTGGTTTAGCTTCCCTCGCTGAGCTCTCGTGCTTGCTGCTGCTTGGATAGGCTGCGTCTCTCAAAGTTGGACAGAGAGCAAGAGTGGTAGCTTTCGCCTCGCGCATACACCCCGCCGGTCTACCTCAGGCGCACCACAATACGGGCATCACAAATATTGTTGAAAAATATTCGATATTATTGTCGATTATGCTTCCTTGTATTGTTTTTCCGTTTGAATGTAAACACTTGAATTTAAAATACGTGTATGCTTTGGAAACCTCTCTAATATAGCAAAACGTTACTAGCTTGAGAAGCTAATTACTCAGAACAGTGTGAACATTTGCATGTGCAGAAGTAGGGCTTGCGTGAATGGGCAAGAAAATTCCGCGGAGGACAAGAGGGTGGTTTGGTGTGGTTGGTACGTATACTACACCTCTCAGCAAGGGAATGTTTTGACGAACCGCTGGATTCGCTGTTTGGCCGAGGCTGGTCGTGGCCGCGTACGCCTGGGTCGTCGAAGCAGCAGGTTTGGCTTTCCTCCTCGACGCCTTGCGGCCGGCGCCAGAGGTGGTTACTGCTGGTCACTCACTCGAATTATTTTCGGAGGTATTCCGTACTGCTCGCCTCGTGTTGAGTGTTGACAACGGCAACCGACAGGGACGGGGACCGTAAAAAGCTCGAGATCTCGCCCACAAAAGTCTCTGCGATTTTCCAATGATTCTTGGGAGGAAAGGGAGCCAGGGAAAGGGAAGAGGGCCGGTACGCAACCGCCATCAGCTTTCGCTTTTGTCTCTGTTGTGTGCTGCCCATGCATGGTCATGATAAAGATTGGTCAGAAGTACACTTGCTCCCCAGAAAGCCGAGCAGAAAGGTGAGAATGATTGAAGGAATCTGCTGGCGAGTATGGCTAGTTAAACCCAAAGTACTGGTATTTTGAGTTCAGTTCGGTTCAACCAAATGTACTGCTTATGGACTATCTAGGGGGCGGCCTTGGTCTTTGAAAGATCCACCTCAACCAATTGTTAAATCAACCAACGTCAAATCTCTAAACTGTTCGTGAACATCCCATGCATTTCCCCACTTGGACTGAACAAGGTTACCAATCACCCATTAATAGGAGTAGAAGAATGCAACAGCATGTGTCTAGCGAGTGGATTCGCTGTAAGAACTTACGTTTTCTTGGCGAAATCCACGAGGGCTACTCATGGGTCTTCCACTCTTCCTGCGGTGCTCTGCAGGTTTATCAACAACCCCGCATTTTTATTGGCAGGGGCCGGAGAATCTTCGGATTATCACTGATGGATGGCTCCTGGTTGTTGCCAAACGTGGGGAGCCCCTGATCATCACCGAGAGCAGGCTGATCGATGCTTGGAAATACTCCTATAAGAAATGAAAAACAAAAGCATCCGTATGCGCCTAACCTGGGAGCCCCTGAGCAGTCCCCCACTAAACTAGTACTAGTAGCACAGGAGATTAGCAGCTCGACGATTTGTTTAGCGTCGAGGTTAGTTGGGACGTGACGCCGGCTTGTCCCTAGCGTCGTCGCGGCGCGTTTGGCCCGTCCGGTGAGAACCTTCGCCCGCGAGGCGCACGGCGGCAGGCATCGATCGCCCCCAGGTCACGGGCGGCACATGAATCGTCTCGCCCCTCCTGTCTCAGGATCCCGGCAGGCAGGGCCGCAGGGGGGGCCTGGGCACGGAGGCGGAATCCTATGCATGCCGCCGCGCTGGTGCGTGGCTGAATCGTGATGCCGATCGCGCGCCTCTTGGTGAAGCGTGCGTTTCGACGTCTAGCTGCAGCTTTCCGGTCGCAATCATGTGTGCGGCTGTAGGAGCTAGAGGCGGGCGTGGTAGACGCGCCCTGCTGTGCTGACGGCGACGGAGACTGCTCGGGTGTGGTGGGAGTAAGCGGTGATGCAGCTTTGGGCTTTTTTCAGGCTTGTGGCAGGTTCGGTGGTAGTGCGTGCGTTCGCCTGTTGAAGGAGTACCGCCATTCTCGACGGCACCGGTTCGTGGAGTGCAGGGGATGGGTTGTGCATCGCTCGGTCGATGGGCGATTGTGCACCGGAACCAGTAAGGGCTGAAGGGACTCGGGAGAGATCGCCAGGCACTCGCCGCTGTTTGGAGGCTCGTCCAAGGAAACAGATGCTTTCACTTGCAACTTTCATCATATCGAAAGAATGCTTCACGGCTTCAAACAGTTTCCAATCACGATCCAGAAACATGCTGCAACCATTTTCATGCCAATTTCAAACGGAAGAACGTTTCAAGCATATTAATTCAAACTATGCATCCTTCTCTCTCGTCAATTAACCAAATCGGCAGCACAAAACCTACAACGAATAGGGACAAGGATCTCAATAGTCTCTATTTATAAAGAATGTAGGCTTCGATCCCACGGATCAATAATTGACGAAAGGCTATCATATACCACCAGGCAAGCAATCTTCACACAAATAGGTTTTTCAATAGATTCAAAGTCAGCGATAACAGTGGTAGTTCACAGCTCCCGCAGTACATAATAGTAGGTGTTTGTAACATCACCGGTACATAATAGGTACTAGAATCCCCAAGATAGTGCAAATAGTTTGTGAAAGCATGGTAGCGTTGCTAACAGCGTCACCGAAACAGCAAAGATACATGGAATATTCCAGGATATTCCTAGTTGAAATCAGTCCAACCTCTTAGCAGTAAAACATGACGCGCTTCACGTTCTCCTTGAGGGCAGGTAGAGGCCTCACAGCAACGCTCCCCGCACCCCTGCTGCGCGCACCTGGTGGAGGGCCACGGCCAGTCGCAGCACTTGCCATGGACCCACTGTCAGAGGTATCTGGCTCCATGTAAAAGCGAGCTCTGAAGGCTGCCAGATGAGCGTAGTATGCGGGAGGCACTACAAGAAACAAAACGCCGATCAACATTTCACTGAGTAAAACACACTGAACTGTGTAAAGAGTGAACAAGAAATAGGCTAATTTCATCGAGTTGGGCTTACCAATTGATACAGAGCGGGTGCACCTAGCGTACCTGCAAAAGTTCAAACGAGGTTTAAAGGACAGTTGCAAAATGGGTCAAAATATCAGACAAATGGAAAGTAAATATTACGTGTAGCACAGGTTGTTTGTGAGAGTTTGTAGTTCATCAGCTGTAAATTTGTTCTCATCCCACAGGACATGATAATGAGCAGGGCGGCTTGTACCCTGAATGGATGCAAAATTCAAATCAATAATAGATCATGTCATCATGTAATAAATTGAAAAGGAAAGGAAAAAAAAAATCAACCTGAATGCCAGCATGGCTACACAGATAGAAATCAAACTCCGTAGGATGGCAAATCTTTGAATCAACAACAGTGCCTACATTCAGAACAACAAACAGTTTCTGATCAGCTTCAAATCAGGCACGTTAAGCAAAAAAAGACTAGGAGGTGCACCAAGAACTAACCAGGAAGAATGTTTCCACTTCTATCAACAGTACGCTGATCATTGTGGTTATTAGCAAACAACCTAGTGTGATGACGCTTCTGGACCACTACAAATGTAACTGGAGGCTGGTAATTGGGCTCCAACGATGCACAGGCCTATTTCCAAAGTTTCAGGAGGACAATCAGAGAAAAGTCGAGGGATGTCAAATAATGCTACTACCAAAGTATGTGTACCTTTCGGATGGCATCAAGTTCATACAACAAGACTTGATAGAACTGTCCCTCACTGACGCCATCCCTGAAATTCAGAACTGTTTAATATATCGAGAATCATGAAGAGAATAAATTCCCACAAAATGATAAGAACCTGTAGAATATGATCCTCTGGGGTTTCTGTCCAGTTGCCCTTTTGAAAGAAATTAGAAGTTCCCTGCACGCTCAAAAGAATTTAATCATTTAGCAGAAATCCAAAAAAAGAGATGCGCGAACAAATCCTATCAAAGACCGTACTTGATCATGCCGCCAGTTACTGTCCCTCTTTGTGGATCTTGCCATACTTTGAAAAGATCCTGTATCAACTCTTGGCGATGGGCTTGAGCACTCACTAGTCCAGCATACTTGGTGACCTCAGGCCAGTCTTGAGAAGCAACAACCTAGAATATAGTGAAAAAGGTGAAACTTTCACAATAGAATAGCAGAAAAAAATTAGCCTATCTTTCCTGCAGCAAGTGCTGCACTTACAGCTGCAATGGAAGGACTGGAATCCTCTCCTGGATGTGGATGTGTAACATCCGCACCAAATATAATTGTTGGTCTGTCACTGACAAGAGGAATTCTCCTTGTCAAAGCATCAACAAGTACAGTATTCCTTCCCCCAACCTGAAAGGTATGAAAATTGTAACAACTAATTATATATCATTCAGGTGTGAGTTAACAATATAGTGTGGAAAAGTTTACCTTAACATTTATTTTGAGGGCAACATTTGCAAGATACTGCTTGCTCATCTTGAAAACATGTTTGGTCAGACAGCATTGAGAGACCAATCCAAGATCAGTCTCACATATCCTTTTGAGATCCCCTGACAAACAAAACGAACACTAATCACATAAAGAATTCACTGGTCCTTCTTTCTTTTTTTCTAATTTGTTCTCTTTAAGGGAAATGGATGGTGGTATGCCTTCTCATTCCGGAAAAGAAAAAGAACAAAAAAGCATCTAAAAGAGAACGTAGTGAACAATGTTTGAGTCCTTGAGATTGATCTGGAAGTGAACATACCATAAAGAGAACCATTATTGTCAGGCAGTATTACAATGAGAAGGTCAAGTTCCCTGCCTTGTGGCCTCAGTATATTCGTTGCATCTTGATAACGAGCCTTTAGTGCTCTTTCAACATGTTCAGGCCTTGCAGTCACTGGGGGCAATACTGGTTCAGGTGCAAAATCCTAGGGAGGGAAAAGGAGAATATGAAGGGAAAGTAATACAAGATAACAAAAAGTAGTAAAATATCACACATAGCTGAATGGTATTTAGGACAATGACATACCATTCCAGATATCTGGCACATGATAGCCAGTTCATGACAGAAACCCCTAGCAGCACTATCTTGCACATTTCGAGAGAAGTTGATACAAGCCCAACTGCTGACTCTGCCACCATTAACCATTTTCTGCAAAGAAAATAATTCACACAATAAGAGTGTATCAATTCAGACAAAAAAAGATTATATGAAAACAAAGGGCAAAGTAACGGTAGAAAATAGATGTAAAATTGGTTAAAGTATTGTCAATGGCAGAACATAACCCAAATGACTAAATTTGCAGTTTATGTGTGATATAACTATGATCCGAATTAACTACCCACGAGATTTAAAGGATTTAACGAACAGGAAAGGGTGAGATGATTATTAATTCCGGGGTTCTTGAATAGAACTTTCTGAATCAATTTAGTGACGAGATGACGTGTAATGAAAGATCAGTCAAGCCAACTAGGCATGAAGCTCAAGTAACCAAATGTACCTTGTTCATCATGTTCCATTGACCGACTCTTGGCAAGACATCCTTCTCTCTGCCACTGTCGTGGTATTTAAGCTGCATTACACAGCAGAAAAAAAATCTGCTTCAGTAGCCACACAAAACGTATGCACAAATATGGGGGAAAATGTTTCTATGTTATTAAAATGGGAGAGGAAAGTTCTCTTAACCCTTGGGGGAGGTAGAACACGGGCTTCAACTGCTGCAAGCCTCTCATCAATTCGTATACCAAATTCCTGTGCGTATGGATCTTCATAGTATGCATTGTGATGTACCGTCTGATCAAAAGAGGAAGAAAAGCAATGATTTAAAAGTTAATTAATACTGGAAAATGATATTAGCATGGTTCAAATCTTGAAACATGCACCAGAAAACAAAAGAAATAACTTGACACCCCCCCCCAAAAAAACAATCAGTAACCTGTAAGATGTCCAGCTCACGCTCTTGAGGACGCTGACAGGTCACTTTAAGTAGAGCAGTAATCTGCTTTTCATTGAGCCGCTTTGAGTAACGCTGTCCTTCAACAATCTTACAGACCTGATATTCAAAGTCATAAGCCAATAAGTAACTTCGTTTAATATGCTGTCACATTCAGAAATCAATTGAATAGATAAAGTTGTCTAATAAATCAAGTTCCATGAAGATAGCTGAATATAATAACCTCCATAGGTAGATAATTTGGCCTTTGTTGATTGCCCACTTGCAAGCAAGGTAAAGTGGTGTGTTGAATACTAAAACCGTAAGTCTCCAAGAAGTACTGCACCACAGTCTTCACGGTTCCACGATCATCGACCAGGAAACTTTTAATGGAAACAACAATAAACCATGTCAATTCATTATCCCTTACATTGTTAGCTAATACTATATGCAAGGGATGTCACACGTACGATAGCTCTCTTGTTGCTTGCGAAGTGAGGCCCGATATACGATACTTCCTGCGCATGTTTCCTCGGTGTGTGACCTCAACCTTCACACCTCTCAGTGCTTTTTTTATCTGCAGAGGAAGAATAATTGTAACTAAGCACAAACAAACCAAACTTACCTAAAAGGTACGATTAGGAACCAAACCTTAACACGATCAGAGTCGGACAATGGCCGAACCGAGATATCTCTATTGAGAAGCTGAGCAACAAAATCAATCACAGGGAGAGGCTCAATAAATGCAGTAGAGGACATATCTGCAAGACCGCATAGAAATCAACCACGTTAACAAATACATTAGAAAACTAGAATGTGTACTACTAGATATCTTTGTCAAAGATCATATGTAAGGAGAAAAATAGAACAAAAACCGAAGGTTGCATTATAGTATCTGACCAATATTCAATGAAAGGCCCATCTGAGTAGGCCTTATGCTTTGGTAAAAGCCACGCCAACTTTCCAAACCCTCACCAAGCTGCTGGCGTCTCCCTAAGTTGGGAGAATAAAATGACCTACCAACAGGAGAATACCTACAAAAGAAACAATCAGGCATTAATAAAGGCTCTGTCATAGGAAACATAACTAAAAAGATATATGTGCCTCAAAGATTACCTGGCAGTAGGCAATTCACGCAGTACAATGTCAAGCACTTGAAGAGCTTCTTGAGGAGCATCTGCTTGTCTTCCAGCAAGAAACATAGCCAAATGGTGGAGATCAGCACGGGCAGCAAATTTGATCGCCACCCTAAATACTCTTTCACGCCTTCAAACATAAGAGGCTGTATTTAGCACAATTTTGCACAAATTCAAAAGAACAGACAGGACAGGTGTCATACCTCTGCCCACCTTGACCACCTCCAAGACTGTCTTCCTCATCTTGCAGAGTAATTTCAAATGTCCTGGAAGTAAAGGGCAGTGGTCCAGCAGTATAAAGGCTCTTTCTTCCGTCATATGCAGGTAGACGCCCAGCCAAATCAGATTGTCGATACAGTGTTACAAGTTCTCCCATGACAGCACGATTCACACCACGTGATGTAACCTCGGGTGTTATAGTTACCTGATTACAAGAGATGGTTCAGTATAAATTACAAAAAAAAAAGTCAGGCATTAACTTTTATGAGGAGCTTACATCATATTGGTGAAGGTCTTTGTCAGGAAGCTCGGCATAGAAATGGTTTGCCTTCACAATGCACCTATCCCCATATGTACCCTTGCCAGGGCGCAAAGGGAATCGAACCGACTTACTTGATGCTGGTGCAAGTTGCATTTCTTGGCCGGTAGAAGTCTGACCACGGATAGCTAGTTGCTGAAACTGTTGCTGAACATGTCCAGAGCTCACCTCAGCCGCAGGCTGTGAGGATGAGCCAGGCCCTGATGGAGATGGTGAAACCATCGGGGCTTGATACTGGACATAAGGGGCTTGGTGCAGCTCGGGAACTATTCTGGGTGGGCCCTGAGGGACGTTTCGTCCAACACCACCTCCCCTATGCCCGCCATAGTATGGCTGCGGCACTCCACCTCCTCTGGGGCGTGGACCACCACGTCCCTGGTACTCACGTGGGTGATACTCAGCTTGACCACCACCAGGATGGTGTGGCCCTGGGCCTCCACGGCCCTGATAATGTCCACCGCGGCCCTGGTATTGCCCACCACCACGGTAACCCTGTTGAGGAACCCAGCCACGTCCACCACCATGTTGTTGAGTTCTCTCAGCTCGCTGTGAGTGACCTTGTCCAGAAGCTCCAGAAGCTTCCCCAGAAGTTTCTCCAGAGCCACCAGGGTTCGTCCTCTTCTTCCTCACCATGATGGGCACTGGTATGACAGGAAGAGATATCAAGATTATAAAATATTATTAATCAAGATTTAATATGAATGAAATGATTTACAGTGAGATAAAGGTAGATTGAACACCCAAACTCTCATCAAGAAAAAAAAAAGCATAATAGGATCTGTTGCTAATGTGCTGCATTCAGGTGGTGCTAACAGAACAGAAGCAAATGAATACTGCAGCATGATACACATATGTGTATACCCATGAGAAATGTATGTTATGTTGCCAAAATAGTGTGGAAAGGAAAAATATGTATAAGGCTTAAGAGAGGGAATGCAGTAGCACAAGTTATAAGAATATACTACTTGAATGGGTTGGCTGATGCTATTTATTGATTTTAGGTTTTCTTCAATTTTATTTATTTGCTATGATTGATGGAAACCTCTATGTAAACAGATTGGCAAGTAGAAGGCAAGGTCAATGTAAAGAGTGGGCATATCATCCTACATTGAGCCACGTAGGGGTGCCTGACCCCTAGTCAGCTATAAAGCCTAAAACTATTTGATCCATTGATCGATATCCTAAACACAGATATAGACACTGAAACGAGATCAACCATTCATGTTATCTATAATAGTACTAGTAGAAAAAGAGCCCTATTTCCACCTACAAAATAGAAACGTAAAGATGAGAAACTTGCCAAGCCTGGCAAGCAAAGCACTACAACTACACACAAAATAGTCAGAAGCCCTGAAGTCAAGACTTGGCTTCTGCGGTGTATGTTAGTTTTTAAGCAAGGCAGCCTTTCTGGTTATTGTTGTTAATATGACGGCTACGGATCACACCAGACATTTTTTATGACTGAGCACGTTGATCAAATATTAACCACAATAATCGCAAAACTAGCACACGGTATAAAGGAGTGAACTTGATACCAAAACCTGGGGAAATAAAGCACTCCATACAAAACAGAATGTGCTTTAATAATATATTTAGCACTTTGAGCTAGATAATTACACAGGCACTAAGTATATAATCAGAATAGGGGAATAGGGGAGATATTAACATTTTCGGACCAGAGTACAGGTCAAGCACTTCACCAAAAAAAAAGCACTTAAAAAGACCAGAGTGTTCTTATCTCACACAACTGCTCCATGCCTCTTATGCCACATTGCGTTCGAAGCCTAAAAAACTAGTGCTACTAGAGAAGATCCGACAAACACTAGAATATCGATAGGCCATCACCGGATCACCACGCAACGAGGTAGAAACACCTCCCAGATCGACGAACAAACCCCGCCAAATCCAGCTGGAGCCACTAATAAAACTCGTACTGCCACCAACACGTCAGCAACACAGCAACGGAGCCACCCTCCCAAACAACGGAACCAGCGAGGCGAGCAGGAGAGAGACCGAGAGAGCGCAGCAGAGACAGATCTAGTAGAGGACGGCGGCGCTACCTTGGCTCGCTCAGCGAACGGCCTCGCCGGGATGAGTACGGCGGCGCCGAAGTGTCGGACTCCCAGCTCCACCAGCAACACTGAAGCCACTGCCGCTCGGTGCTCTCGCCCTCGCGCCCCCCTCTCCGCCTTTTCTGAGGAGTGGGGGAAGAAGACGACGGGCGCTTGTGGTTAACGAGCGGCAGCAGCAGTGCGGCACACTGGGGAAAGCGCCGAAGCGAGCGCAGAGCAGGGGGCGGGTGCCCGTGTCAGTCCACAGTACAGATGGCAACGGCTACGTCGGATTTTGCTTTCTTATATCCATGTTCATTTAATTATGGGGTAAAAAATTTTCTCTGTACTTATATTCACAAAGAATTCGCGGATCATGACTATAAAGTTTTTCTCTGTACTTGTACCGCGGAGAATTCTCGATCTCGAATACCCACTAAAAATATAACTACAATTATAATTAGTTGAAAGTATATATTTATAATATATATTTACTATAATTTTTTAATTTATTAACACATAATACATCAAACTAATACAAATTTAAATTAAATGTGACATATTAGATAAAAATATAAAAAATAATTTATATGATATAATATTTTATATACTCATATCTCATGAAAACATATTTTTTTTATATGGTATATATATAAGATATCGAAGACGGATATTAAGCCGGTATAAAAACTCCCGTACCCATACCACGTCGGATATCGGGTTTCGTGCCGTTGCCATCTTTAGTACACAGGCCCGGTCACGGGTCGCGTTCCGTTTGGACTCGGAGAATCCGTTGGGGGTCAGTACTCTAGTGGCGGACGTGGGACGCCACTGACATCGTGGGGCCCGGCAGGGCGTGATTGGCCGCCGGTGGGATTAGTGGGGTTAATCAACCGCTCCGACGTGCAAACGACATGGTGGGCCGGCGTCAGGAGTGGATAATCGTGTCGCCCTCACGCCGCTGCTCCCCACGGCGGGGGCCAGAGACGTTTCGAACGCTGATTGGATCGCCTCGCTTTTGTGTGTCTCGTGCACACTACGCGAGCACCTGAATGGCTCGGAGGCGCCGCGCAGGACACACGAGCCCAGCTCAGCGATCACGAACCCAAAAAAATGGCGAGGAGGTCAGGAGTTATCGCCCATCCCCCAGTGACCGTAATAAGCGGGGTGTGTTTACGCCTTTGTGGGCCGGGTGGTTTGCTTCGCCGGTGGTGGGTCGCTTTCGCTGCCATCCCGTTATGGTTACGGCGTTCAGGCCCGTAAAAGGGAAAGGAATGGGTCAATGGGCGCCGATTGATGCGGCAGCAGGCGTAGTACTGTACAGGCCTAACCCCTACCGGACCATGGGTTCTGCTTCCGGGGCGCACGGGCCAGTGCGTGGGCCACCACTAACTGTGCGCACAGTGTGCGCCACATCGCTCTCCCCGCCGCACTCGTCATGCACGACGCCGCGAACCCACCATACAGTACTGTGGGACCCAGCAGACAGCCCCCCTACTGCCGTACTGCGCGCAAGGAGGAGTAGGACGCTGAAAAGTGTGGTGCTAGCTGGGGCCCGGCAGGGGAGGGGCCGTTGCTCTGCTGGGCCCGCGGCCCGATGACGGAGATGGGTGGAGCCCACGCAGGGAGTACGACGAGGGCTGCGGTGTGGCGGGGCACGGCAAGGCCAGACCCAATGGGCTGCCTCGGGCCGCACGACCGGACCGGTCCGGCCGGCCTTTCTCCAAAGCCTCGCAGAGTCGTAGCGAGCATTACGTCCCTATTCGATACGCAGACCGGTTGCCGTTGCAGAGTCAGACTTTGGGTGCCGCTATCAGCAATCGTACTTGTAATGTACAGGAGAATGGACAACCAGCAATGTAACGCCACGGTATTCGTCTTGTTCTTCATGAGGAATCAAGGAGCTTGCAGCGAACGATGAACAGATTTATCCTCGCTTCCTAATGTGTTTTCTAAACATCCCCTATCTCCCCTCCTTATTTTCTAAAAATCAAATTTTTTACATAGACGTACTAGAATGAACGGAGCGGTTTTTCAGTTTACCATGCCAAATTTCAGCGCCCAACAATATATTTGGTTTTCTTCGTAGCCAGATCTATAACATGTCACAATGGTTCAATAAGCTGTTGGTTCATTTTTTATATAAAAACTTATTGCTAAATTTTATGGTGCTAATTTTATTCATCAAAATTTTACCACGGTAAACTAAGGGCGTATCAAAATTTTACTAGTAGGAGTACTGTGCTAGCCATAAGGCATAGAATCGGCTCCTGGTCCAGAAATGAATGAGCGACCATGAGCGAAATCAAACCCAAACAAAAGCAGAGGAGTACTAGCACAGCATGTGAGTACACAAGCTGGAATGGATAAGCGAGAAACCCTTTGCTGACAGGACGGTACAGGTAGGCCCACAACAGACTCCCTGTCGAAGTCCGTGGTGGCGCTACGTGACCGTCCCCGCGTCCCCAGGGCCCAGTCGGCCCTCGCACGACAGTCAGGCCGGGCCCCGTACCCGTCACCCAGCGGAATGCGAGTCGTAGGGCGACGCAGTCGTCGCCGACGTGTGTCCGCCTCCATCCCGGGCTGGGCCTCTCACCGCTCGAAACGTGTCCCACTGGGCCGGATGGGGCCCACCTGCACGACGGCGTAGTACTGTTGTACTGCACATCTGCACCCATTATGCTGTGGGGCCGCCCACCTCGTCCTCCTGCGCGCGGCTCGCTCTCTGGTTTTGGGCCGGCAGGAGCCACAAGCACCACGTATCCCACGGACCCACCGCGCAGTGGCCGGACCGTGTTGCGTGGCTGCCTGTCTCCTCCCACCACGGCGAATGATCCAACGCCTCTTGGGAACGACAAAAGGGCACGTTACTATCTCGCGCGGCACGCAAGTGCCAAAACGGCCTTGTCTCGTTTTTTAATCGCGACGTGCTGGTTAGGCTCGTGTTAGTGCTTGACGATTTAGCGCGAGTGCTTCCGCGCGCATACCGACTGGTTGGGGCCTCGGATGTTTCGGCCAAAACGAACCGGTCGTAATCGCAGACGTGTGGCGCGTACCGAATGATGGCTACGCCGTGGAGCTATTCGCGCCCTGTGCATGAGTACGATCGTCCAGCTCTTGGTGCGCATGTGAACCGTGCGTGGATCGTTGCGGCCCGCGGTAAAAAAAAAAAAAAAACTACGATCCATGCATGCAGCAAGCGAGAGAACGCTAAACAGTCTTGGCACAATTCGGGCTCGACTCCTAGTATTAGCACCCGACAAGCTGTTTCCCACGAGGGCCTGAGCTGCAAGAGGAGACCAATCCGCATGGGCTCGACCACGCGAACAGCGCCCTCGATCGATCAAACAGCTCCGCATAACAGCGGAATGACCCGACCCGACGTGCACGAGTGCAGTTCTCCATCCTATCAATCACAGTGAACGGTCAAAATGGCAAACCCGACCCCAGCTGCTCTAGCGCGCGCACAATCAAGCATCCGCCCGCCGAAAACTGTGTGATCTGACGGCGAGACAGGAGCGCGACTGTGCGATGAAGCGGGGGAAAGGGAAGGCGCGGAAAGCCGGCAGAGGTCGCCGAAGTGAGACGGGGAATCGGGATGGGGGGAAGCGCGCGGTGCGTACCTTGGTGCGGGCGCCCGTTCTCCACCCGCAGCGCCATGTTGGGGTCGCAGATCATTCACGCCCGCGCCGCGGAGAGACGCCGAAAGGGATCGCCAGCCGGACCGAAAGCGCGCGCGCGGAGACACCTCGACTCGACGCCGAGCAAGTTTTGTTGTGTGTTTTGTGACTTTGTGAGCGGTTTGAGGCGTGATGGCACTAGTATGGGATCACGAGCGCGCTCGCAAAGCCACGGGGTCTTATTGGTGGCGACGCGAGCGACCCACCACGAGCGAGGGCTGGCTAGGAGGAGAGGACCGAGGGTGGGTGGGGCTAGAGCTGCAGCTCCCTGCCGCCGGCGTCAGCAAAAGATAACGGTGATGTATGCGGCAAGATATGGTCCAATTATTGCCGCTGGCGCCACGAAAAAAATACTCGCCGGGGCGCAGCCGAGCAGGCGGTATGCGGCCTTCCAGTTTTCACGACCACTGCTCCTCTCCTCGGTCGCTGTGTTCTGCAGTTGGTTGAGACATCGAGGTCCCCTTCTCTGCACTCCAAATGGATCGCCACTACCCGTCCTTATCCATCTCCATTAACAACAGACAATAGCCAGGGTTGGTAAAAGACAAGGTCAAAACTTCTAAATAAGGCGATCCCAGTTACTACGTGTATGTTGCACTGAAATGACCTAATTAAAGAAACAACAGAGCAGTACTGCACGTACGAAAAAATCGTAAAAAACTTCCTCCCCGGGATCACTCGCTTGCTGAATCACCATCCACTAATGGTTGTGGTTTCCGTTACAACGTACGACTAGTATATTATCCGAAGTGATAATGTGATATGCGGGTATCCGCATTCTCCTCACTTGGGACGATAAACTGACGATCCGGCCCAAGTACCAACGTGCACGGACATCTCCGGCCCGACGTACCAAAGCGCACCCGCCCCGACCACGGGGCTCGGGACGCCGGTCACCGCGGTCGCTCCTCGAGCTCGGGACCCCCAATGCCGCGACGCTGAAGATTGGGAGCGTCGCCGTTCGCGGTCTCCGGCAGCGCCCTGCCGCCTACAGTCCCCGATGCAAGTCTCGATCTCCAAGGTGGCTCAGGACGTTCGTGGGGTCAGCACGACAGCTGTTTCTACGCAGCATGTGCCCTCGGTCCTCCTGCTCGAGATCCTGCCAGCTGCCGCTGCTACAGCACCATCTCCACCGAGATTTCACCCTGATCCATTATGGATTCTTTTGCAGTTCGCTGCCACGACAATTTGCAGCAATGCAGTTTCCATTTCGAGCTGGCGCATGACCCCATGTTGTTAGAGTGCACGAGCACGACCTCGGCTGTTGAGCAGCAGCCAATGTCGTCCTTGCTGCCCTTTTCAGGCACGCTGCTGCCTACTTTGACTTCGCCGACATACGCACCAGTCTCCAAGGAGTGGGTTCCACTTAGCAGTAACTTGCAGCTTCCCTCTGATCCTTTTCTTGGCCCGGGTTTGACGACGGATGGTGCAGCGGTCTTTGGGCCAGATGAAGCCGTCCTTGGGCCGGATCGTCAGTTTATCGCTCAGGCTGAAGCTATGGTGCTGGACCGTGATGTGGCCGGGCTGCAGGTCCAGGCGACCCGCTGCGCATGTACTGAGCTGAGCTGGAGGCCCACATGACTGACCAAGGAGATACTAATGTGTTGGAAGCCCACGCATCAGTTGTTCAAACTGAAGAAGTCGCGCCATCAGAGGATGCTGAGTTTTTTAGCTCAGCTGTTCCCCTCCATCCCACCGCCGGTTTTGGAGAAGCCGGTACGCCGCCGACCCACACCGCGCCCTCGCTCTGTCTCTGCTGATCCATCGCGCCGCAGTCTCCGTCAGGCAGCTCAAAAATCCGTGGTACCTACAGCTCTGAGGGCAACACATCGTCTCATCCGCGAGCTGGACTTCGCAGGGGAAGGCGAGCCAATCGGTGATGAGGCTCTCAAGAAATACATTACTGTGTACAAGGGCCCCTTACCAAAGAAGGTGATAGCGGCAATTCGTGCGGCCACACGTTTGGCCGATGACCACATATCCAAGGCGGTCGCAGTGCTCGCCACTGAGGAGTTGGCGGCTCAAGTCGAGATCGAAGCAGCTTGAACTGATCATGGATCAGTTCTTCCAGTCGTGCCATGTGTTTCCCAATGAGTGAACAGCTTAACATTATGAATTGGAATGTCCGTGGGCTTAACATGCCAGCAAGACGTGAAGCTGTCCTAGGCATGATACGAGCGGTTAACCCAATGCTCGTTTGCTTACAAGAAACAAAACTGGAAACAATCTCGCCGCTTATCTGTAGAGAATTTTTGGGTACTAATCTGCTGGGCTATGAATACCTACCTGCTGCTGGTACTAGAGGTGGCATTTTGGTTGGCTGGAACACAGATTACATTGATGTTTCGGATGTGTTGCTTAAAGAATTCTCACTCTCCATGCAAATACATCTTCGGTGGACAGACACTTCTTTCCTGATCACCACGGTGTACGGGCCAACTGAAGATACAGATAAGCCACGATTTCTAGAGGAGTTGTTGTCCATTAAATTAGTTGCACCAGTGCCTTGGCTGTGTCCCGGCGATTTCAATCTCATCTAAGAAGCGAGAGACAAGAACAATACTAACCTTAACCGTCGTCTTATGGGAACTTTCCGGAGAGCGCTGGACAGGTGCGAACTAATCGAGTTTGCCTTACAAAACCGCAAGTACACATGGAGTAATGAGCGGAAAAATCCGACGCTGGTTCGGCTTGATCGGATCTTTTGCAACAAGGAATGGGATCTGCTGCATTCAGGCTATTGCCTTCAAGCTCTGTCTTCATCGGTTTCTGATCATTGCCCTTTCTTCTTATGCCAGCAAACAAGACCTCGACGAAAAGCAAAATTCAAATTTGAATCATTCTGGACCCGTATTCCAGGCTTCATTGACGTGGTGAAACAGGCCTGGGAGGCGCCTGTACCTGGTGTATCTCCACTCAATATCCTCTTCTACAAACTACAAAAAACAGCTCAGGCTCTTCGTGGTTGGAGCAAGCAACTCTTCGGTAATGCTCGGCTACATTTACACATGGCAAACGAAGTCATCCACCAACTTGACATTGCGCAAGAGGAACGTCTGTTGTCTGCAGATGAGCTTGATCTCCGAAAGGACCTCAAAGCACGGGTGCTCGGGCTAGCAGCAATTGAGCGTTCAAGGAGAAGACAGCCTCACGCCTAGTATGGTTGAAAGAAGGTGACGCATGCACACGGTTCTTCCATCTGCGAGCCAATGCACGCAGCCGGAAAAATTTCATCCCTTGCTTGAAGAATGCAGCTGGCATGTATGTCTGGTCACATGAGGAAAAAGAGCAAGGGCTTTACAATTACTATCATACCATTCTCGGCACACAAGCTCAACGTCAACACACCTTTGACTGGGAGGCTCTTGAGCTCACACAGCTGACAGATCACCATTTGGATGCACCTTTCACTGAAGCAGAAATTTGGACTGCTATTTCTGAACAGCCAGCTGAAAAGGCACCCGGGCCGGATGGCTTTACAGGCACCTTCTACAGAGCATGTTGGGACATTATTAAACCGGAGATTATGGCCGCCTTTGACTGCATTTTCAACCTCCACACAGGCCCTTTGCCTAAGATGAATGGTGCCCTGCTCACACTGCTGCCAAAGAAAGAAGTCTCAGAATTACCCGGTGATTTCAGACCTATCAGCTTGCTTCACTCTTTTGCCAAATTGGTGTCAAAGGTACTGGCACTCCGGTTATCGCAGCACATCAATGATCTAGTCTCTAATGCACAAAGCGCCTTTATTAAGAAGCGTTGCATACAAGACAACTTCCTCTATGTGCGTAACTTAGCGAGAGCATATCATAGATCAAAGAAGCCAGCACTGCTCATGAAACTTGACATCTCAAAAGCCTTCGACTCCGTCTGTTTGGGAATATCTGCTCGAGTTACTTGATAAGCGTGGTTTTCCACAAAAGTGGCGCAACTGGCTAGCTCTGCTCCTCACATGGTCATCCTCATCTGTACGGCTAAATGGGGTTCAAGGGCCATGGATAAAGCATGAGTGCGGACTTTGTCAAAGTGACCCTCGTTAAAAATTGATCTCCACTATTTTGACCAAACGACATAATGGGCCTTGACCTACACGCTCTGATCGGAGGTGCCCAACACAATATGGTTGATGGGTCTCTGTCGCCAGCACCACAATAAATAGAGATGGAGCCGGCCGGTACGAACACCGAGGTTCGTCCGTACTGCCACAACCGACCGACAAAACCCTAAAACCGATCTACGAGGGGGCGCTGTGCCGACAGGAAGCTCCACCGCCGTCACTGCAACGACGACCGCCGTCACCGGGAGATCGACGACGTCGTCGCGACTTTCACGCCGTCGCCCGTCTACTCCGACCATCGCTGCCTTAATGCAGAAGGACTGCACCGACAAACAGGCGGATGGCCACCGGATCGTCTTCTTCGACTCCGGCGACGGGATCCATGGGATCCGAAGGTATTTGACCACCTTCGAACCTCTCCCATATCTTTTCCCGACACATTAGACTCTCGGATCTACATTTCTAGGCACGAATAGATTACAACATTGGTATTGAAGCCATCTCTATGGGTGGATCCCGACGAGTCATGGAAAGAGCTCGTCGGAACCCTACCCGTGAGCACATCACAGAAAAGTGAAAATGAAAAGATGTAGCCGGCGCCGTAGCCGCCGGACCTCACTGTGGCGGAGGCCCTCGGGCTCCGCGAAAGATCTACGCCAAAAGAAACTCTAGCCACCATCATCACAGGAAAGCTAAAAAAAGAGAGGAAACCCCACGGCGCGTGGCAGCGCGCGGCTCCACGGCACACGGCGGCTCGCGGC
>BCLF01000004.1:3195957-3260416 GCA_001602275.1 Zoysia japonica
AAAGATATGGATAAAATACGCAGGCGTTTTCTTTGGGCAGGAAATCAGAGACTACATGGTGGCAAGGGCTCGTGTCTGTCGCCCACTTAACAGAGGAGGTCTTGGCATCACTGAGCTCGAGTGCTTTGGCAGAGCTCTTCGGTTGAGGTGGTTATGGTTTGAATGGAAGAACCCAAACAAGCCGTGGTGTGGATCAGAGCTGCCGATTGATAGTGTTGATGAAGCTTTATTTGCAGCTGCAACCAAGGTGACAGTTCATGATGGTAACACAGCACGGTTCTGGACCTCAAGTTGGTTGGATGGTGTCTCTCCGGCTGCGATGTTCCCGGAGCTCTATATGCACAGCAAGAGAAAGAAACGCACAGTGGCGAAGGCTTTGGAGAATGAGAATTGGATCAGCGATGTCATGCCGAATATAACAGCGGGCCTTTTCTCAGATTATGTCTTACTATGGAACATGGTACAAGAGGCCGATATTGACCTTGCTTACACACGACCTGATGAAATTAGATGGATGAGAACCTCAAATGGAGAATATTCAGCCCTACAACATGCAGTTTTTGGGAGGGATGGAATCCTTCTTCCCTGCCAAGGTGTGGCAGGTTTGGGCACCATCTCGCTGCAAATTTTTTCTTTGGTTGTTGCTTCAAAACAGAGTTTGGACAGCTGACAGATTACAATTGAGAGAATGGTCAAACAATTATTTCTGCCCCCTCTGTGTTAGAAACTTGGAAACTGCTGCCCACGTCTTCGCTGAGTGCCCAATATCGCGTCAAATATGGACTGAAGTCAGTACATGGCTCAGTGCCACTGGTTTCCACCCAACACATTGGATAGAAGGTCAAGACATCGCGAGCTGGTTCCACAACTTGACTGATAACTCCAACTTCTCTACTACCAAGGGGCTTCGTTCGATCACAATCCTGGTCTGCTGGTCGCTTTGGAAAGAAAGGAATGCCAGAGTTTTTGAACGCAAGGAAAAGGCTGTACATCAACTCTTCACCGAGATAAAAGATGAAGCTCATCTTTGGAGCCTGGCGGGAGCTAAAAAAACTCTCAGCCCTAGTCAGTCAACATCTTAACGAGTAGTCTTTTTTCTTTTGTAAACCAAATTTAGCTCATGCTCCTAAATTTGGTTTTTGTTGTGTTTTGCACCTTTCGTGCATGTAAACTCTCTTTCTCCTTATATTTATTAAAGCCGGTAATGTTTCGGGTCTTTCGAAAAAAAAACTGAGAAATTGCGCGGCCCAGTTTGGAACCCAAGCAAGTTGCAGCAGCTGGAGAGTGGTGGTGACCTGGTGGAAAGAGACCGGGACGGGTTTTTCTGTGGTCTCGAAGCTAATCGGCTTTGTCCCCGTCGATGGCTCCAGGCTGCCTTGACATCCCAACGAAGGACGGTGAAACGCTTATAAGGTGGTTGAGCTTTTATGAAAAGACTGCGGATTTGGCACAGCCTTGAAGAAAAAGCCAGTCGGTGCATTTCATGCTTGGCGCTGCTCGCTTTCCTTTTTTTCTGGCATTTATTTTAGTCCTTGTCGGAATCAAATCTTCCAACGGATATGCCCTGGAAAACGATTAAAATATGTTTGGTGCGGCGGGCTTGCATTGTCGTGCACCTGTATGAACTTTTTTCTTGCCAGAGAGAGGGAAGCATGAGATTTATAAGAGCTCATAGGAAGAAGGAAGGAAGAACTATAGATGCCCAAAAAACGAAGAAGGCCCATGAGACAGAATGCATCTGAGGCAAGCGTGAGCACAGAATGTGCCGCCTCACATTCATCAACGGGGGCATTCAGCCCATACATGTCCATCGAAGGAACACCACTAGGTCAGTGCTTACTGGTTACTCGCGTGGGTGAGATAACAGAGACGTTCAGTTGACGCGCACAGTTGAGGCGTTTTTCTTCCATTCAAGCTAGCTGATCGCTAGCATTATTGAGGCACGACAACAGACCGGCAGAGTGAAATGCGGTATTACAAAAATTGGAGCAGAGTTGCGCACAAAACTGGTGCCTATTACACAAATTTAGGAAAAGCTCAACAGTAAAAGATGACACGCGGAAATCATTCCCATCCTCCGAAATTCTCTTTCCAAGATTAGCAGGCAGCTAAAAATAATGAGCAAGTATGGTTATTCTCGTCCAAACAAAATAACGGAGCACAGGTTGTACATCCCAGGCCGTCCCTCCCCTCCCTTCAATCTCTTCTCTTCTTTCGGCGCATTCGCGTGATGATATCGCATCGCACCCAGCATGCACCGATCGCCTTGTTTTTCCGGGCAGCAAATGATGCGCTCATCCATCCTTCCCGCGGGCCGAAAGCGTTCGCGCGCACGTGATGTCCCACCATCGCTGGATTGGGCCACCCAGAGTGGTGGCGGGCTATCCTAACCAGAGCCGGAGGCCAGCCCACCAAAGAATGGGTCCGGATAATTGGCTGCACGTGCACGGACGGAGAGATCGTGTCTCGGTGCTGTTTCATGGGCCCCCATCGGATCTTAACGCCATCATTCCCCTGCACGGCAGGAATGCTAATCCATCATTCCTCCACCGCGTACAGTGCCCCTGTTAGGCCCTCTTCGATTGAAAGAAAATTTTTCTATTTGTATGTTTTTTTTTGAAATTTTTACATAATTTATATGCAAATTCTGTGTTGCAAAGAACCTTTAGAGAGGGACCGTCAGAGAGTGAACCCTTAGAGAGAGAGACCGCCAGAGAGTGATTACATGAGTTTCACTCCAAAACAGTTTCACGATGTAATGCACACAGGAATTACAACTAAGGATGAAAGTTTTTGATTTTTTAATCAGTGAGTCAGCTCAAAATTTTCTAAAATGAACTATTTCTCTTCTCCATCTTCTCTCTACTTATATTGTTACTAGTTGATAAAATAAATTAGAATCTTACCCACAATATCCATTAGATACCTATTTTTATCTCTAATTACAACTGCCCTTAGCTTTGATAAAGGTAGTACTCGGACGAAAAAGAGTCGAGACGAATATTTGATCACTTGGATCTCACCAGCGGAGTGCTAGCAAATTCTGCACACTCTCCTTCCCTAGCTACAGTAAACGCGGAAGCCAGCCAGACGCTGCGCAATACTGCTATAAAGAAGCCAGCCAGACGCTGCGAAATACTGCTATAAAGAAGCTAGCCAGACTCCTCGGCATGCGACGCGAGTGAAGGAGCCGTTTCACTGTGCGGCTGCGTCGAGGATCCTGGGCTACGCGCGCGCGCCTACGACATGCCCAGCAACCATCGAGGCGCCGCTCGGCAAGGCCGTCAGACCTGCTCCGGCAGTTCGGCTTGCCACGTCGCATCTATACAAGCGAGCAATTACGCGGCGGCAGCGGTGGCGGATTCGGCCTGGGTACAGGAGGTGCGGAGATACGCTTGTCAGTGTTTAGACGTGCTCCTTGCTTCTCCGTAGCCCTCTCTGCCTGCTGCCAGCTGCCAGGCAGATGAGCAGAGAGGAACCCACCACCTTCTTCCGTATTCTTTCGTTCAATTTAAATTGGCCATCTTAAATAGAGAGAATTGTTTCACGTTCAGAAAGATTTGGATAAGGGTATCAGGCTATAACTAAAAAAATTTGGATTATCTTATTGTGGCAATCAACCTCTGTAAGAAAAATATGCGAATTGGTCATTTCTGCATCCTGTTCCTTCCGAGGGTTTGATCATTTTCTGTAACTAGAAGACAAAGAGGCGGGAAGAGAATTCCTCATTACCCGGTCGCATGGATGCTGCCATTGCCATTTGCCTGCAGTCCCAGCTTCGTGCCGTTGCTTTGCCTTGCCATTTTGTCCCCACATCTCCCTGATCTGCAGCGGCCGCGCGCCTGCCGCAGCCCGCGGAGCACGGGAGCAGCACCCAAAACTTTGGTTTTCATACAGCTTTTATGGCAACTTTGCTTCTACAAGTAGGCACACAGCATGCATGCATGCACCAGGGGGTGCGTAGGCTTCGCTCACTGCCTCCGCTCGCTGCCTGTTCGAGTTCAGTTCATGCTGCCCATTCCTCGAGAGGCTTTCTCTTCCATGTCGAAGATCAGGCTTCCCTGCGTCTGCAAGAAGCTCTCAGCGTGCATGCTAATGCATGGCACAGGGGATTTCCAGGGGCGCAAATCTTTTTCTGCTCAAAAGCGTGCATATACTACTCCAGTGCACATGAATTTTATTCGGGCAACCGCCCAAGAACTCTGATAAGGTTGCATGTTCTCATGGCGTCCACACTCCCCAGTGTTCGCTTCGGAAAATACAGCTGCACACGGATACAAGAAAAACAGATTCTTCTGTTGCATACAAGCAGACATTGCTTCTGGTTAAAAAAAAAAGTTCCTGCCCACTGAACTCAACGTGCGTAAGAAAGATTCCTGCTGGTGAAATGGGGACACACCATTTTGTTCATAGGATTATTTTACTCGACGACCTCTCCTGCTTTCAACGATGAGTTACTAGCACTACCGGCGCGCTGTCGTCTGTCTGGTTTGATTTGATGCACGTCTGCGCCTCTGCGGGCAGGAAGCCGGCCTGGTCTAATCGAGTTGATTTGAGTTCTTCGCATGCAGTTGAAATGAAACTGCCCGAGAACTGGGCAAGTGTCGAGTAGCTAGAGAGCTCTGGTCTCTCTTGTTTCAGCTAAATTGAGAAGCTGAAATAAACAACGTTTAAAAAAAGTTAGTTTTTGAAATGTTAAAAAGTTAATTTGTACATAAATAAACTAAAAGCTGAAGAGCTCATTTAACGTACGAAAAAGCTAAATGCATATTAAAAAACCAACATCTAAATTTCATCAGCCCCAGCTTTTCAACTAGCCACCAACCAATTTTTCTAAAAACTAAAAGCTCCAACTTAAAAAAAAAAGCCCTAGTCGCACGGCAAATAGCTGCCGGCTTACGTGAGCTCGCTCGTCAGTTCATCATCCCTGCTGCAAAGTGCATGGTTTTACACTTGATAAATCAGCCCAGCCGAATTTACTCACGGATCCAGGACGCGGCACGCATCGTTTGACCACGACGTAGACGGTACTGGACGAGAACGCAGGTCGTGATAAGGAAAGTGATGTCGTTAATATGCCGGCGGTACACGGAACGTATTCGCACGCTTATGGATCAGTACTTACGGTTTTGTTACAGTCGAAATGTCAGAGAACGCTTGTGCACGCAACATAGAAGCGCCAGTAGCTGTGATCGGATATAGTAGTACCATTTCCGTAGTGCAATGCCTGACGGGGAAGCGAGACCGGTCAGTTTCAGGTGTTGCATCAGGTCATTTGCCTTTTGAAACAGATAGGAGTGCGAGCGTAGAGGACAGACTGGCCAAATCTTCAAGTTTGTAGGAGTACTACTCCAGAAGTACTGTTATACAGCAGTGGATTAGTAGCAGGATCCATACGCATCAGTAGACTCCGTACTAGGCCTACCCAGCACAGAGCAGCAAGCACGTCCGGATCAATCGCGTTGCGAATTTGCGAATCGGAAGAAGCTGCGAAGGCATGTTGCTTGCGAGCCGCGTAGGCTTTGCACTTTGTACTGCGTTGCTGGAGGCGGGTAGGCCGTGCTTTGCGTCGCCAAACAAGGAAAAAGGATGCGTAGGCGCCGGGTGAGTAGTGGAGCGGGCAGCAGCTGCATCCACCAGGAGGAGCCACTGAAAATGGCAGGAGTACTCCGTAGCGTAGCTGCTGGGACACGATTTCGGAAGCGAATCCGGCGGTCAGAGATTCTATCACAGTGGCCGTCTTCCTCCCGCCTTGTGCTTGCGGCTCTGTAGCGGCTCCTTGACAATGTCCTGCTCCCGTTCCACACGAGTGCCCACGTCGCCGTCTCTGCTGTGGCCGAGCCAGAAGGCCATTTTGGGGGCACCGCGATTTGGACGGGGAAGCGCAACGCAACGGACGTGCATGATGGTTTCAGGTGCGGGAGGAGGGGTTGAAGTTCAGTGTGTGGCTTGGATCAATGAGATGGCTGGAGTCGCTGGACCAGTGCATCCCTTTTGTCCCCTTCCATTTGTTCACATCCCATGCCAGCCAGTATGCCAAATCATGGTTTGCCTTTTGAATCCTCTGTGTTTGATAAAGCTGTTTTTAGAGGTTGCAGAATTTGGACCGGTTGAGCCACTGCTACCAAGTGCAGTGGCAGTAACGCCATTGGTGAGAGGGAATTTGAAGCTGCACTCGATCACATATTCACAATCAAAAATAGGGAAATAAAGAGAAGAATATCGTAGGAGTATTGACCACGAGCCATACCTTCTTACCATTTGCCTTGTAAAGAGGAGAAACTAGAGTAGCTTTCGCAGGGGTTTCAAAACAGCAACCCGCTTCCACGGCATAGAGCAACAAGACTTCATCCCTCGATTCAAAAAAAAAAAAAAAAAAAAAACTTCCTCCATCCCTTCTGCACTCGTACTGATGGCCGTATCCGGTATCTCGTGACAGTAGCTGGGTCACTCGATTGTATAGTCCGCTAATCCTAAACGGGCTCAACTGGCATGTAGCCGTAGGTAGCAGACCGGATCAAACCAGACAAGAGAGGCAGGGCAGAAAAAAACATCGCGGCACGGCAAGAACCGGAAAGCCAAGCCCAACCCAAGCATCAGCTTATAAACAAGCGTTGCCATCTTCCAGAGTTCCGGTATCAAAAGAGCTGAGAGAGACAGGCTTGCATTGGCCGGTGCAGCTCGAGGCTTACTTCACATAAGTCAGGAGGAGGAGGCAGGAGAGAACAGAAAAGCAAGCGTTTGGTTCTTTCCTCTTGCACCTGCTGCGTTCTCCGCGCCTGG
Source organism: Zoysia japonica (assembly GCA_001602275.1). Taxonomy (NCBI): domain Eukaryota; kingdom Viridiplantae; phylum Streptophyta; class Magnoliopsida; order Poales; family Poaceae; genus Zoysia; species Zoysia japonica. The sequence continues at coordinate 3,202,741 of BCLF01000004.1, forward strand.
GTGCTTGCGGGTTCAGGCTTCAGAGATGGGCAGCGGCTGCAGAAATGGCGCTGTGAGGCGGTACAACAGATCCAAGGAGCCGCGGATGAGGTGGACCACCGAGCTCCACCGCAGCTTTCTGCAAGCCATCGAATGCCTCGGCGGCCAAGACAGTGCGCTCTTCTTCTTGCTTCCTTCCATTCCCTTGGAGTAGGTTGTAGCAGTTGGTGTTCGTAGTGACAGGAACTCGTTTTTTTTTTCTCTCTTATGGATGTGTTTTCTTCTCGATCTTGCTGTATGTTCCACTGCCATCCTTTCCTTCTTTACAGTCTCAGTTGTTTGATGCATGTTCTTGAGAGAATCGGAAGAATTTTCTCACCATGCCATGAGAGCTTCTGTTTTTCATGCCTTTCTGTTCTTATGTGGCTATGCTCTTATCCTTCTGGTCTTTTAGCATATGGTTTTAACTGGCTAATAATTGCTATCATGGTGGTGTTATGTTAATTGCAGAAGCCACACCTAAGCTCATTCTTCGCTTCATGGGCGCCGAAGGGCTTACCATATCTCATGTCAAGAGCCATCTCCAGGTTCATTCACCTAGCTCATCATCCCTTCACGGCTTCACAGTTGTTTAATTCCCTTCTTAGCAGGGTTTGCAAATGGAAAAAAAATTGATTTGTTCATTTCTTTCATTGAATAGATGTTCAGAAGCGCGAGGTCTGGACCGTCTGGCGCAGGAAGAAGAGGTGAGTCCTCGTTCCATCTATTCTTTCTATACTTCATTATCTACCGAAGTCATTTTTTTTGCTGCTTATGTCAAAGCAGTATTGTACACACCCGCGCTTCATTTGTAGCTTGGTCGCATTGTTTATGCAGTCTTGAACAACAATGCACACGTTGCCTTGAACATTGTCAAATTTTTAATCAGATGTCACATTGTGGTCCGCGTCAATCGTTAGCAAGCTCCCTTTTCCACATGTTTACTGCACCTGTAAACTACTCCCATACATTTCATTCCGATGAGTAACCTTTATCACACAAATCTCCTCTGAAAAGCTAGTTGAATAATTGCACACTTTACTTTGCATGTTGCTAATGGAAAAGCCAAACCCCTTTCTTTCATGGTACCACCAGAAGAGATGGAAGCACAACTGCAAAGGAAGCACTCATGCGCTGCTGATAAGCAAGGCCCCAAAGACTTCCTGTGCCCCCCTCAGAAAAGGTTTGGCCTGTAACTTCACTGATCTTTGAACTTTGTTCAAGTTAAAGAGAAGCCTTTTCGTGGTCTAATCTTTGAAGCAAAAAAAGGGGCGCACCTTTTCCTCCGGTGTCCATTTGCTCTTTTTTACATTGGGGCCTTTCGGTATACAGGGCCGAGATGGGGACAGAAGCCTCATACAAAGGCATGCAAGGAAGCCAAGGAATCAGTGAGATGAGGACTGCTGCAAACCAGTACTACTGCATGCATGATTACATGCAAGCCATGGCGATGGAGGGGAGAATAAAGCAGGAGGGTCTCAGATGGCAGAGGGATGCGGCAGCAGCAGCTGCTGCTGATGTTGTTTCCAGCCTCCAAACCGTGGGATGTTTGGTGCAAGAATCTGGCTCCTTTAAGGTACCTCAGCTAAAAAGCTCGAGTCTAAAAAGAAATATGGAGCAAAAGTGATCAAGGAAAGATGTGTATCTTCTCTTGTCTTAACTGCTTCCTTTCACACACCGATTTTTCTTGTCACACTAGCTTCTTTTTTTTATTCATTCACACCCCTTGTTTGTCAACATCTTATATAGTCCTAAAAAGAACAATACTATCCTATAAAAAATCTTATATGAATACCTGTAGATGCACTGACTGCTGAAATTTTAGTTCCTGAAAAACCACAAACAATGGCTCACACATATACTTCACCTTGCAGCAGTTACAAGTAGCTAGTTTTTTTTTTTGGGGCATTTTTTGTATTTTTCAGGTGCAAGCCTTACACTTTCATGGTGCTGGTGGTACAGATGAAATTTCCTCATTATGGCTTCTCTGATTTCTTGCTCCGTGACCGAAATTTCTGAAAACTGCACCTATCATGAATAGCATAGCTTTTGTTTGCTTAACAATCCTTTGGTTTGCCTGCATCATTAAAGGAAATGATTTCCAGCACGTTCAAATCAGTAATGTTATAGTTGCAGTGCATGACGAGTAAACATTTTAGAGTTACTAACTGCTATCCCAAATTTCTTAAGCAGACTAGCAGTTCAGAGGCACATCATCTCGGTCAAGCCAGCAGCTTCAGCATCGCAGCAGAAAAGGACAGATCTGACGAGCAACATGAAGAATGCTCACTGTCTTTGTCCCTTGGTCAGGATCCAAACTGCGGCCGCGCCGTGGTCTCCTCGCCGAGCGGAAGCAGCTGTATCATCTCGGCTTCGCCGACAAGGAGGAGCTCCAGTGACAGCTCCAGCCATTCAAGCTGTTCTGTTGCCCCGAGTGTTAGCTTGGAACTCTCCTTGTCAATTTGTGGTTAGATCACTGCTCCTCCAGTTCCAGATTTTGTACATCCGATCGACCGGCTGGCTTTCGATCTCTGGCATCATGTCTATGTTAGAGAGTTGGCAAATGGCAATTTGTTGGTAGGAAGGCCACATGATGTTAGAATTAGCTAACTGTTTACATAGCATGTGTAAATGCCTAAGTGGAAAATTTATAAAGCTCCTTCCAGCTTAAGGCTGAGCACCAAAGAACAGAAAAGGCGAGATTCTCGCCCAGCCATCCTGTCCTTACTTTTGTTTGATCATGTTACATTTGACTTTCAAGAGGTAGCCATCAAGAAATTGGCGAACATCAAGCTTTGGATGGAACATGTTGGAGCAAAGTCTGCTGTCGGCAAAATACGTACGGGGTACTGTAGTAGAAAGATTGTACTAACAAGTCAAAAAAGAAGCGTAGGAGTAGAGTGTTACTGCCATAGCGCTGTTCCTACTTGCTGGCTGATATTGACAGCTCCTGAAGCTGAAAGAATATCCTGATCAGAAGAGATTCTCTTTCCCAAAACTCTACGGTTGCATTTCACCATTTTGTTAGAATCAAGCACTAGGTGGTTCCTGCTTCTCGGAGAGGCATAACAGTCTCCTAGTCCTATGCAAGCAGGTTGTCTGGCTGGGAAGACAGTCCTATGCAAGCAGGTCGTCCGGTTGGGAAGACATGATCACTAAGGCTTGAACAAACAAAAATTTCTACGGAGAATTTTTTGCCATGTAAATAAACTCTTAAAACTTCAGAGATCCGACAACTACAGTCTACAGCACCTAGCAGTAACGACACGGTTAAGACCCTGTTTGTTTCTCATTTAAATTATATAATCTAAATTATAATCTTAATGTTTTATAATCTAAATTATAATTTAGATATTGTAATATGTGTTTGTTTGTTTGGTAGCCTAGCTTATTTTTTCAACTTGATCGGGGTGGTAGGTTTTTTGAAGACTATAATCTCAAATAAGTACTTAATGACTAGCTTATTGAATTATAATAATTCAAATTTAAAATTAAAATAATCTGATAAATAAGTTTTATATAAACTAGTAGATTATATTCGCAAACAAAGGCCTAAACAGTAACCAATCAAAGTACCTCAGCGCGCCCACTTAGTGACTCTGAGCAACCACGAATACAGGGAAAGATACACTAAAAGGAAAGCCTGCCATCTGGACCACTGATTTACTAGTCAAAGGAGTGGATAAAATTGACTTGGTGCACCAGCTTGTGGGGCCAAAAAAAAAGTTCGAACTGAAACGCGGTAACATACCACGAAGGAATCAAAGCTTTGTATTACAAAGATCCATGCAAAAATATGACTCCCACACATTCCAAAGTGCGAAAACTGGCAAATTTCCATACCATGATTAGCTTGGCACGCCCCATCGCAATGACAAAAATACTGATGGTGAAACAAAAGCCATCATAGGTCTCTACATCTTCGGCAATATCAACAGCAGGCAAAGCTTTGTGAACTGGTCATTATCTGTGGGTGGAAACAGCAGCAAGAGAAAGTTGCAGGAACACTGTAGTGAGGCCAGCAAACCACTCTGGCTCACTGAGTTTTGACATTGAAGGGCACTGAACAGGTAAGTCGCTAAGCCCCGAGAACCTGAACAATTCCCTATTCCCAATACTGACATCCGCGAAGGGATCTGTCTCACTGTCTGTGGTCACAATGGTTGAAGAAATCATGTTATCAGCTCCATCTACCATCCATTAAGCCAATCTTGTTTTGCTTACAAAAATCGTCTGCCTTATAAGGCTCGGAGTGGAAAACTGCAGCACCCTTTTCATTTCGCTGTTGCTTCAGGTATTATAACTGTTACTCCTATACCAGTTCATCTGAAAATCTTTTACTAGCTGGAGTCTTTAGTTCCTTGATAAATGAACAGTGACAAAAAGAAAAGACATAGGAGCACAGCAAAAAAGGTGGTGTCCAACCAAATCAGTGCGCGGCAATCAGTACAGGGTGTTCAAGAAGAAACAAAGCCCGCAACACGGTTCAGCAAGTCTAAATGATTCTTTGGACACCGATAAATACACCGGATGGAAGTAATATATATTAGGAAAACTCAATTGTGATTAGCAAACAGATGGACAAAGGTTTTCTCAGCATTCAACATACATCGAAATACACTCATTATACCATATAAATATTTGTGACTAGTGCAGATTTCCAAGATTAATTTATTCCAACATTCGGTGTTTTATCAACTGTATCATAGTAGGGTAAAATCATTAAAAAAAATCAAGGGAGCAGATAAACATCATAATTAATTCAGGAAATACATCTCTGGATAAAATGAGTTTCACAGATCGCATTGGTGTATGGTACTCATCTTGATGAATAATTGTGTAAAAAAAATTTGACGCTTCACAGAATGTGTACCATCCTATTCATAGGTAAGTCCTTTCTATAAGAACAGCACATACAGTCGTTCTCAGACCATGAAAAAGAAGGAAGATTTGGCTAGTAAAAACCGTAACATGTATATCAAATTCGTGCTTGGTTACAATAACTAAAATCGCACATACATAGTGTATTTCAGTATCCTTGCCTTAACAATATTCTAGCAGCTGCAGCAAAGAGACACAATAAACTGACAGTAAATTTAAGCAATAAGACTAATCCAAATCGTTTAGCAGTAACAACTGCTCCACGTTTTAAGATACTACTACTACTGTACAACAGAAATTTAATTCTGCATCATCAGCAAAGCATTTCAAATAACCATAATGAGTAGTAATATATTATTGATGAAGAAAGCATGAGTATCATATCATTTTCTATATAAATCTCCAACCAAAACCCACTAATTTAGACAAGCATCCTAACACTGATAAACCAACATCTAGATAGCACCGGTAGCCTGCACCCGTCGATCGAAACTTTTGTACTAGTATCAAACACTCCCATCTAGATAGCGAGATCAGGCACGTATCTCTCAAGAGCCTTCTTCCCCACGACGGCGGCGCCGGCCACGAGGCCCCCAACGACGCAGCCGACAATCGCCGACCGCACCCCGCTCGGCGAGCGGTAGAGCAGGCCCGCTCCGAGCCCCGCGGCGACGGTGTTGGCCCAGTCCTCGCGGCCGCGGAACTCGCCCACGCCGCTCTCGATCCCCCCGAAGAGCAGCCCGATGACGCCGAGCCGGCTCCCGTACGCGCGCCCCACGGAGCCGCATTGGTTGAGCACCCGGTTGGCGCGCAGCTTGGCGGACTCGCCACGTTCCGCCTGCGCCGCAGCGCGCCGGAGGCCCACGGCCGCCCCGGATGCGGCGCCGGCGAGGTACCCGGTACCGACGAAGAAGGTGACGTTCTCGCCCAAGGTGCGCGTCTCGCGGCGCTCCTCGTGGAACAGGAGCTCGAGGGAGGTTGGCAGGTCGTAGATCGCGCGGAGAGAGGGGAAGTTGAGGCCCTCAAGATGGTACGGCTTGTGGACGCGTCGGCCGCCCACGGACGGGTGGTCGTTGGAGGGGGACTGGTCGCCGGAGTTGGCCATGGCGGAGAGGGATTGGTGGGCCCGGGTTGGGGGTTAGGGTTTTGGTGAGCGGCGCTTTGAGCCGAGGAAGGTTTGTTTTTGTTACGCCTCCTGCTCTTCGTTTTTTTTTTAGCCTGCCTCCTGCTCCTCGTTGTGGTCTTGTTGATACGGGACACGGAATGGGCCGAATACAAATGCTTTTGTTGGGCCGTTTCTGTGTATGGTTCTCCACGAGCTTCTTTTTCGGGCCCAACGCCTTTCTTGTGTCGCATCCTTCCCTTTATCTTTTATTTTTTTGAGGACACCCTTTTCCGTACTATACTCTGTCTGTTTGTTTCTTGTTATTCTAGTTTCTCTAGACACGAAAATGAAGATGAGATAAAAAATGATTTACAAAAAATTAGGAGAGATATAGATATATGATAAAGAGAAAATATATACTGTTACATAATGAGAATGATAGGTAAATTCAGAAAGAAAAAAAAAACTTGAGAAGGCCGGCTATTCGGCTAGGATTTGAGATGGAGGAATTGTTATTTGTTTTCCCGTGACAAGTCCAAAAAAGCAGTCTAGCCAGAAAGCAGCGATGCTAACTGCACCAGATGAGTTCTGCATCACCGTGCTAGCCTATCAAAGCAAGCTCAACAGCTCAAGAACCTTTTAGGCGGTAGATTAGGTCTGCCATTGGTCCATACTATGATAATCCTGACTCTTTACAATAGAGTTCGTACTGCCCTAGAATACAGGTATCTAAAAACACTAAAAGGACAGCTCGTGATCAGTTTTTAATCCATCGTTGTGAATCACGATGCTGCACTGCGAATGGACGATGTAATACCTACTCCACTTATCTGGCGAACCTCTTGGTCAGAAAGAAAATCCTCTCTATAGCGATAGGACCGGATTTCGTGTTGAAACCTGAATGTGAAATCAATCGGTTGAACAGAAGCCTTTGGAGAGGGGTATTAATGTTTGAGGAAATCTAAGAGGATGCCGATTTAGATGATGCAGGCCGCAAGTTTCTTTAAAGAGGATTCCATAAGAACATATGTATGGGAGTAAATTAGGGATTTGGGAATCACCGGGCAAGCAAGCAACACCTTCATTGGTCCACGAACAATTTAGGCTTAGCAGACTCAGGATCTAGTTGCAATTTATTTATGCCAATAGTAGGTTAAGGAATAGTACCGCTAAGATGCTACTACGTGGCTTCACCAGGTGGAGCTACCGAGCTAACTGGCATCCGCTCGCTAGCTATTAAAAGAGCCATGCGCCCGCTTAGGGCTCAGGCGTTAGCAGAGAGACCACAGTTTCAGGTTCACGCAAATAAGACATGCAGGCGGCAGCGTCGCAGCTTGATTGGCATCCATGGAGGGAAGGAAGAAGATGGAAGAGGAAGAAGACGACATGATGTGGTATTGTTTCGGCTCATGTCCTTCTTAAGTTTGCTGGTAGATGAGATGTGAGCCGGACCAATATCACCCATGTATTCTTCATTCAAACTTGAGAGGTACTACTATACTCACGGTAAGTGTTCTGGATTTCAGATGCTGAATGGTTCGTTGGAGCCAATCGCTCATAAAACAAACAAGGTTTTCTTGAAGCAACAAAGCAAGATCTTAGTTTAGGCAAATTGTTCTCCTTAATTTTTTCAGTTCTTTTTTGCCCAAAATTGCAGTAGAAGATCATGTGGCCCCTATTTATTCTCCTGTCAACTTAAGTTTTAAAGCAACATAGCAAGATCTTACTTCTAGAGTTGGCAAGTCTTTCTCCTTTTGTTTATTTTGGCCTGAAATTGCAGCAGAAGATCTTGTGGTCCCTATTTGTTCTGTCTAGTAAAATTTGCCTGCCTGAAAGGTCTCATAAAAATCTAGTGTTTGACTGTCGCATTTCCCTGAAGATAAGCTGACATTGCTTGTATACTGAAGTTAGCAATATTTGCTACTTGAGTTATATCAGAGCCATGTGCGATCGTCAAACTGGATCTGTGTTCAGGAGGAAAGTATGATACTATGCAGGATGCAGCTTAGCAAGAAGACAATTTATCATCTGAATCCATAATGCTGACAATAAAACTATTAAAAGTTGTTGATAACATATCTTTTTTCTTTATGAAAACTTGCTCATTTTAGCTTCTCATATAGTTTTATAGGACTAATAAAAAACTATGATCACATTATTATAGTATTTTTTTACTTAATAGAAGCTTTTTTTGTTGGTAATCAAGCTATATATTTGCAGTTTTGCTATAGCTATCTGTCCTCTTAAATATATTAATGTGTCAATTCCATATGATTTCAAGGATCTCAATCTCACTGGTGTATGGCCCTGTGTATGCAGCTTCCTGTCAGTTCCATATTGCTTAGCTGCAGTTTAATCATGAAAATTATAAATAAACAAATTTAGCTTAATCTTTTATCTAAAGTGACACACCTGCTCTAGCAGAGCTTAATTAGCTGTCCCATCATAAGCAAATGTAGTTTCACTGCAGTTTAATCATGAAAATAATAAGGTTATAAAACAAAGAAGATAGATATTCCTTCCTGCCGACATGCAGATTCCGAGTTAGCAACAGATCGGAAACGCTACCCCATCAGTAGTTCAGTCAATGACTAATGCGCAACCTTGCTTCTCCAGCTGTGCTTGGAAAATGTGTAATGCCATTTGATCCAATGGCACACTGTCAGGCTACTCCATGGGATGCCTTTTTGGATCGTAGTGACTGTCAAATTAAGCCAGTGCCGTGCCAGAGTTAGTTTATGTGGGCAAAGTTTGCTTCTATAGCTGGACCATTCATGGGGGAAAAAGAAATGGAATTTTGTGTGGATTTGCATGTGCATTGCACTCCTAATCCTGGTGCGTCATCGATCGGTTGATTTTGAACGTCTGAGAGGGACGTCCAGTTCATGTTCCTTTCCCAACTGTTTCGTGAATAGTTGCTGGCGCTGCTCCGGAATTTACTCTATGAACCAACTTGGCTGCCAATTTTAAAGCGATTGCTTGTTGGTCGATCTTGCCGCTGAATCCCGACCCCGACCTTAGCTACTGCAGGCCTGCAGCTCGTGGCGCGTTCAAGGCCGCGCAGCAGGAGGTGGAGTAGATCAAATGACACGGATTCAAGCAATGCCTAATTTTCCAGACAATGGTGGTACTTCGTCCGGGTGGCGGCAGGGCATGGAGATGGATACAAGGGCCCTGAGCCCATGGCGATGATGGTCGTAGAGCATGTCGGCGTTATGCCGCTCCGGCCGCGATGGCACCCCACCGGCGACCGGGCCGCCATGAAACCGGTTCGAAGATTTTATTAGAGATTCGGGTCCATCTTACCATCAACTATTAGAAATCAAGTGGGGCCACTGCCCCCCCCCCCCCCCCCCCCCCCCCCCCCCCCCCCCCCCCCCCCCCCCCCCCCCCGGTCCTCTTGACCGTCAAAATAAGGAAAAAAAATAGTTCATGACCTACCGAATACATATAATTATTGACTTAGTGCTGATAGAGGTTCAACATCTCATTTGGGAGTTCGGATTTGGTTTAGCGCATAAAAGAGGCCACCGGACAACCACACATTTGATTGACCAAGTAACGTGTCACGAAACAGTATAGATGAACTATACATTACAATCCTCCCAAGAGCTAGACACTCCCCACGAAAATCCACAAATGATGCTGCTGATGTCTGATAACCAAGTTACCAACTTTGCCCTATTCAATTAAATCTGGAATACAATTCAAGTCTTGCAAATTGTCGACCAACCAATCCATCTCAAAGTATCACAGCTTCCACAGAACCATCATGACCGAATCATGGGTCTAGTTCACAGAAAGATAAAGTACGGCCAGCTTGACACATGGGAATCATAATTTAATATTTTAAGCAGTATGTCCGTCTGAATGGAGAAGCCTAAGCATCATGTTCATCTTTCGTTGCAGAGGCGCAATACACACTAGCCAGAACACCTGCAGTAACTTCTGTAGCCTCCCTGAAAAGATACTATTTCCAGAAGATACAATAAAACACAGATAATTGTCTTTCAAAAGATTGTAAAAAAGGCGAGCTAAATCCCCAAGAAAAAGGAAATGCCTAACTTCAGTTGACTATCAAAAATTGAAACTGCCCATGTCTGTAGCGACTGTCGTAGAATGATACTCATTGTAATTCAAATAACTCCAGAAACGGGAAAGGCCAATATCCACATATTTTGAAGATTTCTTATGCAGAATATATAGATCTTTAATGTTGCCCTCAAACTTCATTCCAATTGCATTCACCTGCATGTAAAAAAAGAGATAAAAAAGGATGTGTATCCTACTAAATACTAAATACATATAGGTGATGCTTAGCAAAGGTGGGAGATTAGGAGTAGGGAACTAGAAAAAAAAGCTGCTACATGTAACAGTATGTAATCAACAATAACGTAGCAGATTTCAGCAACGAACAAATCGTGGAATCTGCTATGTCTTCTTGCAATGTGACGGATTAGACAGATTCCATTGCTGACAACTAGGATTAAAAAGTTGGATAAAGATAGTGAGTTTGCCAACAACAGGGAAATATATGGCCCATATCAGCAGATCAATCAGGTGATGTTTAACTAGCATGATGGATTTGACAGGTGAACCAAGACAGAATGCGACATAATTTGAAATCAATCTACATTATGTGTAACCAAGAGAGTACCTGAGAGAAGTTTACAAGAGAATGCAGGTCATTGAGCTGATTTACTGATAATTCAGAAATGTCATTAAGACTGTGAAAACAAGATCGTAGCTCCAAAGCCAGCTGCAACATGCTTTTGATTATGGTGGCGACTGATTTTGTTTCATTTGATAAGAAACATCTGAAAAGAAAATGTCATGTTCAGTTAAAAATAAACATAGAGTCATGGACAATCAATCAAACAGCATTTCCTAGTTTGTAAATCATAGTTTCTCAAGTCCAGTCATAGAAAGTGTAATTATCGACAGTCTCTGAGATACAACTGTGGCCACCAATTTATAGTCTTGTATTTATAAACATAATTGTATTATGAAACTATTTTGACAGGAATCCACAAAGTTGCTTATCCAATATAATACATGTGCAGGTAGCTAAAGTACTCCCTCCGTCCTAATTTATAGGTCGTTTTGGGTCCGGCACGGGAATTAAGGAGAATGAAAAAAGTGAGATGTGCTGAAAACGAGGAGAGAGATAGAGATAGAGAAGTATTGGGAAGAGAGAAAGTGTATTGAAATGAGAATGACTTTGGAAAAACTTGAGAGCTCTAGAATGACTTATAATTTGGGACGGAGTAAGTAAAAGGTAATAAAATAATACAAAATAAAAGAAGAAAGAGAGAGAAAATAAGCTTCTGGCTTCTGTTAACAAAGCGCGCAACAGTTACAAGTTTTTGCAATGCTACCAACTAATCTATCCTATCCTAACCAAATGTGAATGTGACAGGACAAAATTTTTGTAGTCATAAAACTATCTAATGTTATATTCATGGCATGATGCCATTTACTACAAAACCAAGATAAATTAACACCAGCTGCGTGAATTGCTGTTTCCCTTTCATTTGACTTATAGATATATCTAAAGAAATCACCACTGTCACAAATAGAAACACTTCACACTGTGGAAAGGTCTTACTCACATATGAAGAGCATCAGTAACATAACACAGATGCACATACTCGAGATCCAACATATCTCTCACCTGACAAATAATCAAAGATCAGTACTCACCGAATTTATGAGTACTTAAGATTAAGAAGTTAAACTAAAGCTATAATAATAATCATAGTGACTGAATAATGATACCTGATCTTTAAGAGAATGCTGTAAACGATGCCATGATATATCAGACAAATGGCAATGCAGATACTGCTGTAGTGTTGACATGAAATGATAAACTTGATGTCTGAATAAAGTCACAAACAGAAAGTTACTTAGCGTCCACAAACAGATTGGCTAAATAAAATCAAATAATCCAGAGGTATTTGGCAGAAAGATTCTGGATGTGAGTACCTCACTTTTACCACAAAATTCAATTTCTTCAATCTTTCGGCCCTTTTATGGCTGGAGCGGCTGATTGATTGTGTCAACTCCTGCAGTGAATTATCAAGGACGGTCATATCTTCACATTCATAGCAAACACCCCTCATAATAACAAAGCTAAGGATTTTTCCCCATCATCGCGGTGCACCAAATAAACTACTTCAGTCCAAAACATACTAATATAAGTTCAAATTCTCATGGTATATATATCTGAACGAAAAAAATGTGATAAATAATATCAATGAAGAAAAGTACCTTCAGAAATCGCCATACTTCAGTTAGCGAATAGACCGCAAACCTGACTTGAAGAAGATAGCAGAATATCTCAGCATATATTTTAAGTGTCTCCTCTGTAATGACAATATTCACTGGCCACTCAGCTTTATAACCCAATAAGATGTCTTCCAGCAGATCAAGACCTAGCAGTGATGAACTAGGCAGTTAATAATTTGAGAAACAGATCTTCGATCCACCAATGTAGTAAACAGACAATAAAAACACAACCATTACCACATGACAGGGCATCAAAAGAAAGAGCCGGCTGCCTCATGTATATAAACAATCTTTCCTTATAAGGATCAGAATCACATGAAGACCTCTGCAAAGATAGGTCCATAAGCCCTTGGATCTCCACTCTTTTCTGCTCAGACTTGATAAAGGACCACTTCTGCAAAGAGCGTTCAAAGTTAAGAGGATTTCATGTAGCTAGCATGAGTACATGGCCTATTGAGAAATAATATGGTGGAGAAACATTACCTTACGATAAATAGAAATGATAAAGGTATCTGCCCAGTCAGCTAATTCCATGAAATGGTATCGACGCAGAGCTAGTAAATGTCCACAAAGATCAAAACCCTCCTCAAGCAACTTTGTCGTGAAGCTGCTGATGTATTTATATCTTTTAAAGTTAAGTAACAAGGGGCAATACTGGAAGTATAGTAGAATGTTTAGTTGCATCTGGGGGGGTGGGGGTGTTAAGGGATTGATAATTAAAATCATAATCCAATAACAATACCTTTCCAGAAAAAAAAAACAAAGCTGAGCTATCATTTGACACAAGCTTTAAAGTTCTCAATTTCAGAAGCAATCGGAGAACAATATTAGTGATGACTGTGAGCAACTATATACACTAGTTACCCAATACTCTTACATGGCAAATGAGCCAAATAAGAAAAGAAAGCTATTCAATAAACATAAATCACATCTGAAAGCCCATGAAAATTGAGTCTCTGTCCGCCCAATGTTCTGCATGATTATGCATCCAATCCAACAAATCATCAATGCATCAGACAATCAGGATTACAGTATGACAAATTAAACAAACAGAAAAAAAAAATCCAAGTTTCCATAAACTGCAATTGGAATACAAAATGTAGGGATGCCACAGATTCTAAAGCCAAGAGGAACAATTTTTTTAAAAAAAAATCTATATTGTTACTAATGTTAAAAACAAAATGACTGAGCATGAAACATAATGATGCACTTAATAAAATATTCATAAATTATAAGGATACTGAAGCAAAACTTCTTGTATAATGCATTTATCGATAACTATATCAAGTGGCATGTCAGACTGAGAATAATTATCTCCAACTTTTTTTTCTTTTAATTTAGCAGTATATTCTAATGATTTCTCCCAGAGGGCCCCACCAGATCTACTTTCCTGAACATTATCTCTCACTGCCACTTCTCCTGAGAAAGCAAGGTCTGCCTGGCTTCTTTCCTGGGCAAGTTTGCTAGAACTATAAGGCTGTTGAGAAGTCTGGGAACTGGACTGTACAATTGTTGAAGATATCGACTGAAACTTGTCGAGGCAGGACATATTTCTTCCACAGTATACTTCACATGGATCTGTTACTAACTCAAAATCAAAGCTGTCAAGTGCTCGGTTCTTTCCGTTCCCATTTAAGTCACTCTCCTTATGACGACAAGCTGCATTCTTCAATATAGGGTTCAAGCTGAGATTATAAGGAATACTAGTATTCCTTGGCTGATTTATCTTGCTCTCCTTATAGTCTTTACCTTTTTCTAGTTTAGGAGGTCCTGACTCAGAATGAAATGCATATACTAAATTATCAAGTGATACTTCCTCTTTTGTACTTTTATTATCAGCATATAATAAAACCTTGTCAGCAGAATACATGTTCCTGAAGCAGCTAGTGAATGGGTTCTTTAGAAACCTGTCAGATGGCAAAAAATTGCTATGGTGATAATCCAGCTCTAGAGGATCAGGCACTACATTATGTTTTACAGTCTGTGAGTGCATAGGAATATCTATTTCAATGCCTTCTTTCTGATGCTCGCCCATAGGGATAGAAGGATTTATCCTGTGTTGAACAGAACTGGTTTGAGATGAAAGCAACTGTTTGGTTACCAAGGAGCCTTTTGCTTCACGTGTACGGTATGATGAGAACAATGAACTAGACAAATTATCACAAGCAGTTGCAGTGGGACTCTCAAGTTCAATGTCATCCACTGAACTACAAGAAGAGCATTCTGAAGATTCTAATGGATCCACTTGATCTGAAGACTCTTGTGATGTCAAAGAAACATCATTATCATTTTCATCTGCAACCCTGGTGAAAAAAAGGAGAAATCAAGTTAAAATAAAGTGTAGACTTGCAATAAACTGCCCACAAAAGTAGACATACAGCATGTAGCAATGTACTATGCACATACAACAACAACAGCAACAAAGCCTTTAGTCCCAAGCAAGTTGGGGTAGGCTAGAGATGAAACCCCGAGAGACAACTAAAAAAGGAGCAATGTACTATGCACATAAAAATAGAAAAATGGATAGATGTTGCAAAACTGAGACTCCCATAGAGAGGAGGGAGAGGTTAAAAGCTTCCTATGAACTGCATGGAATCTCAAGATTAATAGTGAGAAGTAACAATTTCAGTAAAGGTGGATTGGGACATACATATTGCAAGCTGGCACAGCATCACTGTCTCCAGAGAATAGCTCGGCATCTGAAAGTGGTGTTTCAAGAGGGTCTGTCCTTATATGTAAGAAGTTTGATGCAGCGTCAAAAGGAACCACCTGAAATGTAATTTGTTTACATTGTATGATGTTATCAGAGCGATGCAAAGATGATGCAAAACATATCGTAGTTTGATATGAACCAAAATGATACAATAAACTGTTGGCGAAGCCAGTATTCAGAACCCAGACAAAAAGCAAATGCTAGAAATGAAAGGACAATAGTTCATGTAGCTAGACCTCAATAGTTGAGAAGCAGCGCTCAAGCTTCTCCATCATCAACTTGTACATAGCATCTCTTCGACATATTACTGCTTCCACACTACTCTTTGAGAAAGAAAATGAATTCACAGAAGATTCAACTGACATATCAAACCATGGGAGAACTCCAGCCAGACGAATGATCTTATGAGTGGGAAAAGTATCTAGTCCACTAGCAGAAATATTGCATGATTGCAGAAGCTTCATGAGCACTTGGAGCTGCTGCCCAGTACGTAGAAGAGGAACACAAATCTCTTTTAGGAAGCATGGAGCAGATACATGATTTTGTCCCTGTTGACAGCAGTACATGAGGAATGGATTATATGCTTAGATCTAATCCAGAACTAGTAACATTAAATGACTGTATGCTTGGGTATAAGTGAAGAATGAATCATATATTTGAAATTTTACTGTAAATCAAGTTAACAGTAAAATTTTAAATTTGAAGCTTCAGAAGGCAAGCTAATATTTTACCTTCAAGGATAAGAGGGTAAAATCATCTAGTATATGGGATTTTCCTTGAACTTGTTTATCTTTATCGTGCACTATGAGAAATTCTTCATAAGGGTCATCAACACAAGCTTGGTAAATCCATGACTTAATGAAGTTGAGATATGGCTCACAAGAACGAATGAATAGGTATTTAAGAAGTCCATAGTGAACTGGATCAGCATCCTAACATAGAAGTAAAACAAAATGAAGAAAATCAATGACAAGATATAGTCAAGAATAAAAACTTATAAGCAGCATTTCCTGCCATCAAATAAAGACAAGTAGCATAATCCTACGTGGTGTTTAGCAAAATGCAATGTGCCATTGGAATACTGTGTAAATACACTCAATTTCATTAATACTAACTACAGTAAGCAGCAGCAGCATACATGCAGGACATGAAATAAATAATAATAATAATAATAATAAAGCCAAAATTGAAATAACGATCATCCTCAGGTTCATAACTATGGTGTTAGGACGACATTCTTAGTTAATTGTTAAGCTAGAAAGTTATTCTTATATCACTAATAAAAACAGGCTAAGCAGCCAAATCAGAGTGCCATACCCATGAGGAAACCCAAAAACTTCACCAATTCCTTACAAATTTCCCTTCAGAAAGAAATGCATCTAAGTACGGCAAGAATGCAGCCATTATGAAACGTACTCAATGAATGTGAAATGGTCAGGTTAATCATCATATGCAAATCCAAGACAGTACAATAATAAGGTAGCAACGTTTAAAAAACCTGGTCTGAAAATATATGATAAAAATGATACAAACACATGGCGTTACAAAAAGAATCATAAGATGATGGCTTACACGAAGATGGACATACAGATAGCAAAGTAAATCGGTGCCCCGAGGGAAATTCTCAAACTCCATGTCTGCATCAGTATTCAAATCCTCCTGGCACAATGTAAGGCCTGCGAACTTTGGGAAACAAATGTTTCCAAGGGATTTAACATGCCTTCTTAACTCCTCAGTGTGGAGATAAACTTCCAGAAGAGTCACATCATAGGTAGAATTACAATTAGATCCATTCGAGATCACAGAAGGTTTAACAGAACGCCCCACCGAACGTCTCAGCTTAATTGATGCTGGTAAGGTATTCAAGGAACAAAAATAGCCATCGAGAACCTTCTCAACTGCTGCTGCAAATGCCTGATTTACTAGAGTGTAAGGCTTCTGCTGCTCGCTGTCATTATCGTCAGCATCATCCTTTTCGTGTTTTTCTCTATTGGCACGGTTTATTTCTTGACTTTGGATAAGATAAAAGTGCACAAATTTGCAGAGGAAGAAAACCGCAAGACCTGTGGAGCGCATAGATTTGAGAATGTTCCCCACTGCCACAGTGCTGCATGAACGTGACCACACATTTGCCACACGGTTCGAGGTCCTGTCTGCTGGGTTTGAGGAGAACAACAGAGAAAGCTCCTCGATCTCATCTAATGACGATTTGACGCCATACAGTGCATGTAAAGCCAAACGAACCAAAGCATCGTCCTGCAGAACAGAGGTGATCCTCACGCTCATCAGCATCATAATGTGAAGTGGAGCCACATTACTGTTCAGTATTGTCAATCATTCTCTCCCTTAAAGCGTACAAATACAGAATCAAGTGATGTAGCGGATCCAAGTACTAAAACCTGAATGCATCAGAGAATTCCCCTGAAAATGATCCCAACACTAGCGATTCAACCTCCACAACCCACAATTAGCTTTCGGTGTAAGCAGAATTTCCTTTGTCTAAAAAAATGGCGCCAAAAAAGACCAGGATGAGAGGTAGATTTCACTCACAGTAACTGACGCGAGCTCGTAGATCGGCTCCTGACAGGGCCGCCCTCCGGCTCCGGGATCCGAGACACGAGCAGAACCACTCTCGGGAGCGATGTCCTCCCAGCTTCCCGGCGGGGTCCAGGACTTGTCCACGCGTAGTGTGGCGAGCAGCGACGAGAGGCCGGAGGCCGCCGCCTCCATCCCCGCGAGGGCCTAGCTAGGGTTTATGCCCTCCAGCGAGCCGCCTTCTTCCCAGACTCGACAGAGAACAGAGGTGGGGGCGACGAGGTGGAAACCGAGGCAGTAGGCCCGGTGTAGCCGCCGCTCAGAGAGACGGGCGGAAGCGAGCTGCGGAGCCACGGCGCGTCGGGTGGGTGCCAGCTCCGGCGACGGAGGAGGAGTGGGGGAAGTTTGGTGAGCCGGAGGGATTTTAGTGCTCCCCTGTGACCTCAGCCGTCAGATGTAAAAACAACATACGAGATCTAGGATAGAATTTTTTTATAAAAAAAAATCGATCTAGGCGAGAATTGGGATATGGGATTTCGAATTGGAGCGAGCCCACTCGAAATTTTCCCGGGTTTTTTTAGCCGAATTTCCCCTGGTTTGTTGTGCTTTTGCCGTGCATTTAATTTGGGCTATGGACCTACGGTTGAATTCGGCCCAAAAAGCAGCGAGGCCTGAAACCCCGTGATTCACTCGTGTGACCTGTTCCTGTTGTAAAGGGAGCTTTGTCTATAATGCTGGGCGCGTTCCGTTCCTCGTGCGGTTGCTGCACAGCCACACAGGTGAAATTCATTGTAGCAACAACCTTCCACAGCGACAGCAGCAGCCAGGGGCGGAGCCAGCTGGAACAAACGCCGGAGATATCATACCAAGGTCTTTTCTCTGTGCAACAGTGATTTACAGTGATTTTCACTAGTTTTTGCAAGAATCGACGGGTCACTTACCCCGATGAAAGGCCCTGGCTCCGCTGGCAGCAGCTGTTAAAGTCACAATCGAACACGCCCAACAATCCTATTCGATTGCTGAAACTGCACGTCAGCTCCTACTTTATCAGTGTGTGTACAACCATATTTTTCAGGTGTATTACGTCTCGTTGCCAATAGTATCGCTCGCGTGCGTGTGCGGTTCCTTTGTTTTTCCGCTGTCGATCGATCCTGCCTGATATCCGAGCGAGCGAGCTACACACGCCGCGCTGCCATGGCACGGTGGTTGGCACGTTTCTCTTGCGTTGCGGGGTGGCCCAAACGGTCAAGTTACCTTAGAGGCCAAGTGATAGTGCCGAACAGTAGTGTTGGTGCAGCCGCACTTGCGCTTCAAGAAGTGAGGCAAACAGCGGCGTGGTGTGATGTGTAATCGTCGTAGAAACCTGCGCGACTAACTAACTATTTGGTTGGTGGGACTTGAACTCTGTCCAGTTAACTTCTCTACTCTCCTTTTGCATCCATCTGATGCTTGGCCTTCGCTAGCTCGCGAGTTAAGTGCACGTGCTTGACTTAAATTTCTTCCATGTCTTGCATTGCAATCAAAAGTCCCACTTCCATGCACAGTTTCGTGGACTTGGTGAGCGAAAAAGATGTTTCGGCTCCACTCGATCTCTTTGAAACTGAAGGTGGTTGTGCCCAATGATTTTTGTAGTTCTGAAATAACAGTTACTATCAGTGTGTTTGGCGCTATCAACAGAAAAAACTTTGAAGCACAAGTGCCCGTTTATTTCTAGATGCTGATGTTTCGCCACTACGTACAACACCATCAGAAGGCAGAAGGCACTGACAAGTGGTTTCAGAATGGATTATACTGTCAAGTCACCCACAGAAAGAGAATTGCCTTACAGTCATGAAAACCGATCGATCGCAGTGCTGTGACGTACAAATCGATGAATAAGCTCCAAGGAATGCATAATTATGAACAAGAAGCTGCAAGTTTAGGTAGAGTCTCATATTCATTGATATTACAAGATCAAGCCTAGGGCGCCCAACCATAGCACTGCATGAGAGGGATGCGCACGTAGAAACGAAGGAACTCATTATTGCATCAGAACGCCCAGCATGTGTACATATAGAATGCACAGCAACTACACTCACTCCCATGCAACCAACAATGGGTTACTGTATATCCTTGAAGTAGCACTAGCAATCCTTTGAACATCATATGAGGATAGGGATACAGCAGCATGGAGACAGAGGAGAGACCACATCACAAAAATAGAAAGGAAGACAAGGCAGATCGAGAAGTTTAGGTGGTAGTTGCAAGTAAGTAATCAAGCAACATGAGGAACTTGGACAAACTGTAGTTAATAGCCTCTAGATTAGATCAGCAAAATGTAGCTTCCGCAGTTACCTGACCTGCTACATCACCTGTATAAAAATCCATCTTAAAAAAAGAGCATAAACCATGAAAGAACTTCCCTTGAAGTTCATTTTCAGCTTGTATAATAATTAAAGGTTGCAGCAATGATGTGAATCATGCATGGGAACAGGTGCATGCAATGCATCATCATCTTCAGCGACAAGTTGTTAGGTTGATACTGCTATCAAGGGGCTAAAAACAACTCATTGAGGGGAGCATATCTTAACACTAGTCCGTTCCAAAATATAAGCATTTTTAAGTTTAGATAAAATCAAATTCATTTAACTTTTATCAAATAATATCTAGAAAATTACATAA
Organism: Zoysia japonica; assembly: GCA_001602275.1. NCBI lineage: Eukaryota > Viridiplantae > Streptophyta > Magnoliopsida > Poales > Poaceae > Zoysia > Zoysia japonica. The sequence goes on from BCLF01000004.1 coordinate 3,222,942, forward strand.
TTTCTAATATAAAAATATTTTTAAGGAAACTTATTTCATGATGAATTCAAAAAATATAATTTTTATATGATAAAACATTATTAATTTTTTATTTTTAATGGTCAAAGTAAACAAAAGTTTGACTTTAAGTAAACTTATAAATGTTTATATTTTGGAACGGAAGAAATAGTTTGTTTAATACAGTTGCCCAATAGGGTGATCGATGAAGCTAATATTCCTCCTGCATGCCCTCATCCCTAGGAGAATGTTTTCGTGGGGGCCATGTACTTTTACGTCAGATAGCTCCCAGAGAAGAATAGCATGGTGAAGAGCTTGTGCTCCATTGCAGTACAATTAATGTAGAAGAGACACACGGGCCATGAACAAGGAAAATGGTACTCCTACGTGGTGGATGGAATAAGAATCATTGGGTGACAACTTTCTGGTGTGAGCTGGTGAACTGGGCGAGGGAATGCCTAACAACAAAGAAACATGTGTAAAAAGATGCATTCTTCATTTCTTACCCACTTGACATGAAGGGGAGAGAGAGAGAGAGAGAGAGAGAGAGAGAGAGAGAGAGAGAGATGCAAGAAGCATTATGATGAAGCAAAGAGGGCTAGCAGTATAGTACCTTTTGGCTTATTACAAAAATGAGAAAGGTGGTACAAATGGTCCGATCAGGCACTTACAGATGGCCAAACATATCATACAATAACACAATAGTTTCTTTTGGGAGCGGGGTGTTTGTCATACGTACATATTCTCGCTCCTGTTCCATGCAGCAGCCATGCCTTCGTTTGCTCCACATCGTGGCTAGTGCTTTTCATGGCTGGAAGATTCTTGGTTTGGGATCTTGGTGAGACATGACATCTCTCAGAGCTAGCTTTGCTAGTACAAGAAAAAGGAGCGCAGGGAGAGGTGACAGATAGAAAGACAAGCTTAGAAAAGTTATTAGTAGTAGTTTATAACACTCTCCAAGAACAATAAAATACACATTGCATGATCTTCAGGACCTTTGTTATGATAAGTAGTAATATGAGAGCCTACACCAGACCTGAATATATAAGCAAACCAAAAAAAGGAGAATGGTACTAATAATATTTGGATCAGTGCAAACATGCTTGTGTCAAATCTATAGCAAGATCGAGCTTCAAATTGCATAGTACATCGCATGCATTGTAGCGGGTGACCACACTCAACTTTTTGTGAATGTGATATGCATACTCTGCTGGAGGCCATATTCTCATACGCAAAATGCACTAGTACTGTCAACTGGAAGCCGAACTAAAAAGAAGCTTCTCAAATTCCCATGTGCTAGTGCTATTGTGAAGCAGGAGCTAGAATGGCACAGTTCAACTGATCAACTAATTAAGATGATAAATAAGATTAGAAATTGATCAGGCTATGTATTACCCTGAAATTTTTACTCTCCGATGTGTTAAGAGTCCCAATGAAGTCGATGGTCAGAAAACACACAAATGAACTCGCCACGACGAGTGCGAGAAGAACACCAAGAACCAACACCACTACCTCAGCATGAAAGAGATCAAACACCATGTCATGGCGACCACCACCAATGCAAAACTTCTTATTGTGTCTATTGCCTATTATCCAGGCGCCATGCACGCACGCACGCAGGCTTAATTTGCATGAGTCATGCATGGCGCGCCACCGTGAATCCTCCACATTACCAAGAAGTGCCGCTGCCGCCGATCATGCCGTTCCAGAAACCTGGCGTATCGTGTCCGGCACCGGGGCCACCAGCGGTTTGCTCCTTGCCGTGCTCGAATTGGTGGTGGCCGTTGTTCCCATCGCCGGTGTCACCGCTTGCGCCAGCATCACCCTCCCCATCACCAGAGGTAACAGGTATCTTCAAGTCCTCGAACGGGAACAATAATCGGCTCGCGTTCTCCGGCGCACCTTGCAACCGAGCGCCGGAACCGTACCCCGCCGCAGCAGTACCAGCCGCCGAGCCGTGCGCGTCCAGTGAGAACCCGAGCACGCTCTGAGATGGCGGAGGCGGCGCACGGAATTCTCCAAATGAGAATCCTGCGGCGGCGTAATCTCCGGGCATTTGCATTGGCACCTGCAGCGGCATATATCCGCCGGTGCTCCGCAGAAGCTCCATAGCGGAGAGCGCGCCGACCGCGGAGCCTGTGCCGACGCCGCGGCCGTTGCTTGTCATTGCGCCGCCGGGGTTGCACATGTTGCCGCTTTCCAGACTGGGGAACGCCGCGAAATCTCCGGGCGCCTGCAGCCCGCTGGGGAACGCCAGGTTTAGGTCCTGCGCGCCCTCGTGCGTCAGCTTCGGATTCTTGGACGCCACCCCCATCGAGCTGGCCATGGACGAGCTCGTGACCGAAGCGGAGGCGGAGGTAGACGCGGACGACGACGACGAGCGCTTGTTCTTGCGGGAGCCACCGCCCACAGGGACGTTGCGGAGGGAGCCGCCCTCCGTCCAGTAGCGGCGGCACGTCTTGCAGAAGTAGCGCGGCTGGTGGAGGCTGTAGTTGTTGTAATAGCAGAACTTGGTGTTGGTTGAGCTGCACCGCGGGCAGTTGAGCGCCTTCTCCTTCTGAGGCCGGACGCGCCTCTCCGCGCTACCTGCGCCCGGCACGGCCGCCGGAGCGCCACCCCGCAGGGCGCCGCCAGGTGTTAATGACGGTGCCGGCGCTGTCGCCGACGGATTTGGATTCGAGCCTTGGCTCGGGTTTCCGGCGGGCGCGTTCGCCGCCATCAGCATGTCCTCCATGGGCTTCACCAGACCTAATCCCTGCGGACACGCACATGGTGCAGCAGCTCATCATCAGAACCACAGACGATCAGCGAAAGTTAGTTAAGAACCAGAGCAAGAAGAAGCAAAAACAAGTGACAAAACAGCATGTGAGCATATCATGCAGATGCAGGGTCGGCGGAGCTGGTTTGTGAGGGGTGCTAGAATCTTTGTGGTGCAACTAAGAACCAAGCAAATGGATACAAATGGATACAAAGGAAAAAGATAGGGGAAAAAAGGAAAAATAAAGGTGATGAGGAAAAGAGAAGATGAAAGAGAAACACCACAGCATAAAACACACAACTTTGTTTGTGCTCTTGTAGGGTTGTGTTGCAGTACTACTGCTGCAGCTTCTGCTACACACATCACCAAGACAAGGCTACTCTTTTGATGCAGGGAGAGAGAGGATCAAGAAAAGTCATAAGGCTAAAAAGGATGATCGAGAAGAAAGGGAGATAAGAAAGCCAGGAAAAGAAAGTTGGTGGTGTGTGTGCTGCTTTCAGGTATTAAAAGGGGAGGACACCAAAGGATTAAGCCAAAGAGATCTCACCTTGTAGCTTATCGATCAGAGAGGATGGTGATTCGTATGCATAGATCTAAGCAAAGGAGCACCAAGAAGAAAGGATGGAAGAGAGATCATGGTTGAATCAAACAAAGCACAACAACAGCTTGAACCAAGAACAAGGCAAAGATCAAAAAGGAAGATGAACCCCCAGCAAGATCAAGGAGACTAGGAGCCAAATTCTCACAGGTTAAGTTGTTGATGCATGCTCTTGCTAGCTAGGTGTATCTGCTGCGAACAAAATTGATCTTGGCAAAATCATTTACCTGGTGCCAGGGGGCTGCATCCATTCAAGAACTCCAATTCCTTCGCTACAACCACAATTCTTGCTCCGTTGGGTGTACCGAGTTTGAGTTGAGAGGAGAGATGGAGAGAAGTGAGGTAGAGGATGAGCGGGGTGGAGCTGCTCCTGGATTTCTTGAACAAGTGGAGGGAGAGAATTTCCTGTGATTGGCCTCCCCTCTCTGTGCTCCTCTCCTCCTCCAATAGCTAATCTACTAGTGGTGGGTTCTTTTTCTTAAAATATTTTTATGCACCTCTCCACCCTGCTCTTCGCCAGAACCTCCGGATTGGACGCTAGGCAAATTCAGAGTAATATGCTGCGTTCATGTGTGTGTTTTGAGTCCACAGCAGTCAACCGCAGGGATTCCACAAGGAATGCTGAGGAAGCCACCACGGAGGAGGCCCTGAGAATGGCGGTTTGTGGGGCCTCGCATGTGAGTAGGGCGGTGTGGCACGTGCCGCCAACCCGGCCTAATTTCCCTGGGCGTCACTGTTCCGTGCTAACCACTGGTACCTTTTCAGTTTTTTTTTTCCTTACATGCGACGTGGCACCTGCGTCTTTAATTTCAGTGTACTAGAGTATTGCTTGAGGTAATTCCTTTTCACATTCAATTAAATTTCATCGATACAGAAGCACCTGCAAAATAGTTTTTTTTTAAAAAAAAAAGAGACAGGAGCACTACCATCCATCAAGGATCACTTGCAGAATAGGAGTAGCAGAGACTGAATTCAATTTTTGATGTTCAAGTTTACAAATAGAGGAAGGAAATGTGAAATGCAAGTGCATTTAGAGTTATTATCCTAACGAAAAAGACGTTGAAAGCACTATAGTAAGATTCTTCTAAATATCGTTTGAAATTCCAACAAGAATTGTGCTTAAGTGGATTAATGTGGTAAATTTCACAAAACTACAACTAATTTGTCAAAAATTTCATAAAACTACAAATTTAAGAATGTATTTCACAAAACTACAGATTTAATGCATACATGTACTACAGATTTTGTGACTCCTAAAATTTATAGTTTTGTGATACACCACTCACAAAATATATATTTTTGTGTTACAATTTCTTAAATATGTAGTTTTGTGATACATAGATGCACTAAATCTGTAGTTTTGTGAAATTGTGTGTTAAATCTATAGTTTTGTGATAGTTTTGACAAATTAGTTGTAATTTTGTGAAATTTACTCAATGTATTTATACATCTTTTGTTCTCTAAGTATCTCCTTTTGGTAATATTTTTTTTCACTGTCTGTCCTCTTTCGCTCGGGTGTGCAGAGAGCTAACTGAAAAACTTATCTTCGTCACCGTCCTCTCGCTCTCATCATGCAACCAAAAGTCCATGATCTCTACCTGCATCCCTCAGCCAATCAGCCAGTTTACTCCACGACCGCCACTCTCCCTCGTCTTTTTTACCCTTATCAAGAGTTCATGCTAGCACATCAACTCGACTAAAAAAAGGAAGAGATAAGATAATGATGTACACTGCATCAGCTGATTGAACCGAACAACGTATGGTTCTTCATTCTTGGCTCCAGAAAATGTATGCTTCTGGTTCACTCCACCGGCTCCCGGCCGGACATGTATCGGCATGGCCCCCTCGGAGTTGTACATGCTTCAAGGCAACTCACACCACACACATCTCCGCGGTTCGATGAGCACTCACGGCCAATGATGTCGCGCAGGCCGGCCGGTCGATCTCCACGCACAGCACAGGCGTCGATGGCAAGCGAGCATAGCCACGGCGACGGTTCAGTGTCCGCGCGCCCTGCACCAGGCGGTGGGCTGTGACTGGTGGCGCCAGGGACGCCACCACACGCGCGGCGCCACGTTCCCCAGCGCCGCGGCCGAAACGGTCGCACTCAGCGCGCGCGCCGGCAGCCGAGCCCCGCCACAGGCAGCGCGCATTCCGCTCCGACAATGGAAGGCACGCCGCGCGCACGGCTGACGACCCCACCCGGCACCCACCGTCCGTCCCCCTGCGCGCGCCAATCACTCCGACGCTCCGCGCGGCGAACTGATGAGTACGCCGCCATGATGGCGCCACCCACCGGCGAGCGAATCATCGCGTGTCCCCGCTCGTCCCCGGCCGTCGCGAGCCCTCCATCGATCGGAAAGGCGACCCAAAAAAGGACCGGGTGTAGTGGAGTCAAAAAGATTTCGAACGTTACTCGACTACGGGAAGCAAGGAAAGTACCGAGAGACGAGGCCCTTCCATTTCCTTGTCTGATCATGCACAATTCCACGTAGTTCTTCCGTCTGCTAGCGCATAGCAGGATCGCATTTCCTGGGCGATGATGTAGACAGCGTCGGCCACTGGCAAAGGAATGTCGCCGTGAACCATGGATTTTTCTGGGAGCTGACCAGAGTCCGGCATGCCTGAAAAAAGTTCCAGACTCGCGTACAACAGAACAAACAACACATGCTCACCGTAACATTCGAAGATGTGAGCATCGATTAGTCTATCTTGTATACCAATTTTCCGAAAGGTAGAAGATGAGCAAAAAACCACTTTTTCTTGAAATCTTAAAGCTCACCTGAACAAGTAAAGTCCTAAAGGTGGCGAGAAAAAAAGCCTGAAACGAATACGAATAAAGATGCAGGAGATGACTCGCCGTTGCCTTTACGACCCCGTTCGTTCAGTGTGCCAAGGATTCATTGACCCCGCCCCGGGCTACGCTATCGGTTTTTTCGCCATTATTCATGTACAGTGCTAGTGAGTAATACTACTAGTTTTCACCTTTTCTTCCCTTCACGGCTTGCCTAAGCATGCATGGAATTAGTTTTTTTTTTTAGACTCATGCATGGAATTAGTTAGGCAGGGCAATCGTTACTGAGTCCGTTCAGAATTGCACTGTGTAGCCCATGCAGGTTCCAACACGATGACAACCGCGCTGATACGACCTAACTGGTGGCTACTTTGTTAACCACAACAGTCCTGTTAAGTACTAGGATTCGACTTTGCCACCCCCACTTTGCTAACCAAAAAAGTCCAACATTGCAACGCCTCTTCTCTAATGCAAGTTTGCAGCAATCTGAGGACCTTTTTAGGACAAGCAATCTGAGGACTCGTTAGCACAGTAGTACTAGTACTGAACAATAATGTCAATTATATTACTTGGTTGCTAGTGGGAGCTAGGGCTTGGTTCAAATTTGTGATCATGACCAGGGTAACATCAGGCGTTTTCAGGATGACAAGGAACAGAGGGCCCCGACTAAACTGCACCCACTTTGCAGTATAATGAGCCTGTCCTGCTGGTCACTCCTTTTCGCCTGTTTCTTCTCAGCACAACGCTTTTTTGCTAGTACTGGTAGGGCAGCTTTCTTGGGTCCGTCATCAATGTTTATGATTTCGTTTAAACCGTTAAAACTGATCAAGACTTTAAAATTGATCGAGATTGGTTCGATGAAAGCCGCAAAAACCGAAAAAATCGATCGAAAACCGCTCCAAATCGAAAATTCAAAATTTTAACGAATTGCTACAGTAAACCGATCAGTTTTCTCGGTTTTTTCGGTTTTTACAGTTTCAGATTTTAAAATTTGAAACCCACCAGTTTATCAACCGGTTTTACCGGTTTTCGGTATTCCGAAATTTTTCAGTTTTTTAAAATTTTTAAAACGAAAACCAGTCTTCCTGTGAAACCGGACCAGTTTTATCGAAAACCGTAAAAACCAACCAATTTTGAACGGTTTTATAAACCTTGCCCGTCAGCAGCAGCCCCATGGTTTCGTGCGGTGCTGGGGCTGAGCTGAGCACCGTGGTCTCAACACGCTGCTCGCTGCATCCAGCTATGGGGCCTTGCACAAATGCCACCCCCAGGCACGCAGTAGAGATTCAGGAGCGGCTACAGAGTTCACAACGTGTGCGTGAACTCGCCGATCAAGTGAACTCCACGCCGGAACCAGACGTGGACAGCACGCATGATCAAGTGGAAGCTGCCATCGCCGGACCGGAATAATCCCGATCGACGTCGCTCCCCGCTGTGATGCGCACGGAGAATTCCCCCAATCGACTCGCCTTTCGGTCCTAGGCTGCTAGGCCAACTGCAGCTTTCAGCCCCCCCGATTTAAATAACGTGTCACTTGCATCTTTACAAGTGTAAACATTCACTCGCTCATTCCATTTCAGAAAAGAAAATCGTTCGTTCATGGTTGTGCCTGCAAATCGAACGTCCCTCTCCACACCCTACCCCTCGTCCGCTACTCCTGCGGTCGCTTTTGGCCTTGTCCTCAACTGCTTGGGACGACGCGTCGGATGCGAAGGCGATGACGAGAAGAGGAATATTGCCGGGCTTCTGGAAACGAATGGGACAGGGAACGAGCGAGCCCCTGCTGTGGAAGGGGGGCGGTTGTTTTGTTGTGGTCCGTCCATCCGGCTTGAGCAACGGCGGTCCGTTCTGTTCGTTGGTCAAGCTCAAGCCTGTGGTCGAGAACGAGCAGCCGGTCAAGCTGCGTTGAACGCCCGTGGCCTGACGGACGGACACCATTCAGGATCTGCTAGCTAGGAGTAGCGTTCTTTCACGTGGTTGGTCAAGGGTGCAGGGGAAGACAGCAACGAAACGAAGGCGTCATCGTGTCGCCGTGACATCGATCGAACCGGGAACGTCATCGGCTCAAAGGCGAATGTCCGACAAAAGGACCGGTGGCAGCGGAATGATCCCCGTTGGACATTTCTTCGCTGCGAAGACGAGAGAGGCAGAAAAGTTGGGTTTGGTGGCCGCCTTTGTTTTGGACGAGCGGGGTGCCGGCTGCTAGTGGAAAGCTGAGTTAGCACTGTCATCAGCTGAAATTCCAGGATTTGTACTTGACCAGACCACGTTTTGTGCACCTTGGTAGGAGTAGGAAATTGAAGCCGACCGTGGAAAAAGAGGGGTAGAAACTCATCCTCCTGTCCGCGCCACCATCCACTTACGGCAGCTACAAGTATGCAGCAGCACAATGATTTCTACAGGCCAAGTGAAACAAGAAGCGGTCAATTCGACCCAGAAAATGCTGTTGGGGCGCCACGCCTCCACCTGAATGGTATGGATTCTCCATCAGCGAGCAGAACCAAACCCACGCCGCCCAAGGATCGATAGCTAGCACTCGACAGCAAGTTCCAAATTTCGACGCCGAGTCCTGCCGCGTCTCCGACTGTCACCTTCGTTCGTGAGCTCACTGCCTCACCTGCTCCACTTTCAACACAAAAAATAGAGTATATTTCCCTTCGGTCAGTCCTGAGACAGGAAGAAATGTGCGCGCGCAGCGGCATAGGTCAAATCAAATCCGCCGCGAATCCAACCCAACTCCTCGTTGCGTCTCGCGTGTGGGTCTCTAGAGCTAGCGCGTCCTCACTGTGGGAAGGAACATTGCTGTGTCGCGACACCAGGATCACGTTGAACCATGCAAGGGATGGAATGCTCGTACGGCGAGCGTCTGGACGCATCGTGGCGAGCTAGTCCAGCACAAAGGGGAGAGGCAACTGGCCACTGCTACACGGCACGTAAAAGAGCTGTATATGGAGTACTGTTTTGCATTGTCAGGTAGTAGCGTGGGGTGACGGAAAACTTGTTGACCTGCGGCTGCGGCTGCGAAGGCATCGCTGTCAAAGCAGAGACAACGGCAAGAGTCGCAAGACGACCTGAATCTCCGCGCCTGCTGCTCGATCGCGATCGCACGCACACCGGTTCCAAATCTCAGCGGGACCACCTCGATCGTCCGGCGCTGCGGTGGGTGGCCGCGCGGGGCGATTTCTCCCCGTGGCTTTTTCTAACGAGAATTCATTGTCTACCGTTCTAAATTAGAGTCTTTCCCTCGGAGCCATCAAAAATTTCATTTTTCCCTATCAATCATTCGATTTCAATTTTCTGCCTTGTATACCATTGCCGTTATCTCCGTCATCCACTGTCCCATACCCATACCTATTCCTGTAAAGCAACGAGGCCATCGTTAGTAAAAAAAAAAAAAAGAAGACAAAACTGGTCCATCATCCTCCTCACGAAGGTTTTGCACTCATTTATGACTCTTTTGGTTTGAAATGTAATATATATGCACTTGGTCTCACATCTATCTTAATAATTTTTAATATTATTGGATAATATTAGTAACATAAACTAACGGTAATGCACTTACTGAAGGAAATTAGATTAAATTACTGAAGCACGATAAATTACTAAAAGATTTATTACAAAATTAATGAAAAAATTAGAATAAAATTATTGAAGAGAGGAAATTACTGAAGAATTACTAACTGAAAATTTATCAAAATTAGTGGATGAGAGAAAATTAATAAAATAATTAAAATAAAATTACTGAAAAATGAGAAATTACCAAAGAAAACAGAACAAAATTACTGAGATATAGAATAACTATTCTACACCCAAAATGTCGAATAGCGTTTGTATATAAACTAATATATATATTCACAAATGAATTTTTAACTCACTATTATTTCAGTCATGCATTTGTAATTGAGATGGTACGAAAAAAATTAACAAAAACTAGTACTTCAGAATGGTACGAAAGGAAACACAAAAACTTGCTATCAAAGGCAAATTCATCGTTTCTGTCTGACGATAGTGGCAGATAAGACAGAAAATTAAAAACCGATGGCTGATAGGGAAGAGTAAAGTTTTTTATGGCTTAGAGGGAAAGACTTTAATTATTTTAGATGGTGGATAAGGAATTCTCTCCTTTTTCTAACCGATGGTCGTGGGCGCTTGGCTCTTCAGGATCAGATGGCGCTGACGCGCCCCCGGATATGCGTGCCCGGGTAAAAAGTCTGCTCATCTCTTCAGATCAAGGCCTGTCACGGCCTCCGCTCCTCTTCGTCCATTGGCTACCTGAGAATTCTCAGCGCGACGCCGCTCGGCAGGTGCCGCGTTCCACCAGACCGTGCCGTCGAACTCGTGCAGGCACTGGACGTGCGGTGCGGTACAGGAACGGAAGATGGCTATCGTAGCCCAGTTTTCATTCGAAAATTCCCGTAATATTTCCGTGCCGAAAGGAAGCTCAAGGTGGGCTAGGCTGCTAGACCGGCCGGAAGTTCCGCGAGGCGAGCGACGAGAGTCCAATTACATATGGGCCTGAATCCTACCAGACCGTAAGCCCGTCTCAAAGGCTCAAGGCCCGTCAAAATATAATACGTGTAGTAGGAGCTCCCTGTCGGCCCATTAGTCATTAGGACATGACACGGAAACGGCCTTCTCAAAGGCACGCCTCGCCTCCCTCCGTCCATTCCGACGCGACCCACAAAATCGCGATCTCCGAAACTGTTCCCGGTGCGCAGATAGTTTTGGAACGCCCATCTTGCTAGACCAGGGACTGCGACGTAACCGGGGGACCTCTTGCTAGAATCCAACAGCGTCCTTACAAACCTGGAGATCTACCCGGCCGCGCGCGCGCGGCGACTGAGCGAATTCGCTGTGCGACTCGTTTGTTCCGGCACGATGTATTGCACGTACAGAGCAGTACCATAACAGGGACGGTTTCGTGGCAGCATCCGTGTCACGGCGCGTGCGACACTGCTCTGTACTGTTTGCCCGCAACGGAATCTTGATGTAGGACGGGGGCCGAAAGCTCCGTGTACGGTCGGGGTGGTGGACGCGCGCGCGCACGCCTCCGCGAAGAGTCCGTTTCGATCGATCGATAGGTTGCTCCGAATGATTGAGAAGCCCATCACGGTGATGTACGGAACATGTCCGTTGTGGGTGGATCGTGCTGCGTTTCCTGCGAAGCATGGCCCGTTCTTATCACGCACTGTCTCTGCTCATTGCTTGAATTCCTTGGATAGCTACGTGCCAAGCGCGTGGACGTGGACACTGTACTGAACTCTCGCACGGCCAGCGCCGACGTCGGCATGCATCTGATCGGGACGACCGACCTGTCCTATGGCCAGCTCAAACCGCGGCAGGTGAGTGCATCTAGTACGTCGCACGGCCATCCAGCCTGGAACGAATCGACTTATTGTTGTCAGCCAGTGCGCGCTCTGGACGCTTGAAACAGTTGGACACATGCATGCATGCGCTGATATTCGGTTCGGCTTCGTATCACTCCCTCCGTGCACACAATTCAAAATCTGTTCAAAAAAATTAATTATCATTTTTACTTTCTAATACTCCATAATAATACTCTCTCTTTTTTTCCATCCCAAACCCCAAACTAGATTAGCTCGCCAACCAGGTCATTTAACTCGGCGCGTCGTCCTCGCTCGCCGGCCGCCACACAGTCACAGACGAAGGCTAGTGCCATGTCAGATGCTCATGCACTGCATCAGTATGGATGGATACCTTCGCGTTGCAATTTTTTTGCCCAAGGGTTCGGACTTCGGAGCTGGAGCGCGTACGTGTCCCTGCTCGCTTTCCGTGAGGAGGAATCGATCCGATAGCCGACGTGCGACTCCTGCACCGACAGAGTGGACTCGGGGAAACATCTGTTTATCGGTTTCCCACCCTCCCATACCACGTACCGCCGCTGACATGCCGCACAACGAACCCTACAAGATGGTAGCTTAGCACTGTAACCCTAAGTTGTTTTAAAATATAAATATTTTTTAGTTTGATCAAAATCAAATTTTAACTTTAACTAATCATATCTATAAATTTAAATAAATTTTAATATAAAGAATTATATATTATAAAATTTTATTTCATAAAAAGTTTATTAACATAATTTATATATAATAAAACATCATTAATTTTTTATTATTAATAATAAAAATTAAAATAATTTGACTCCAACTTAAACTTAAAAATACTTATATTATATTTAAGAACTGCGCACACTTCCGCCGAGACAACTCATGGCCATTGCATTGCTACTAGTACCTCACATGGAACATTTACTCCCATGGGATGTATCGAACGGAGCGGGGAGTACAGCCGCGCTGACACTTGTACACAGTACTCCTTTGGTCACACAATAAAAACAGTCTTTAAAATATAATTTTAACTTTTATTTTTTATAAAAAAATTATAAAAAATAATATATGTATATTTTTATAAAAGTACTTTTCGAAACAAATCTAATTATATAATTTTTATATATTTAAACTTAACAAATTAAAATTTATTTGTAATTTATATTTCTAATATTTGACCAACCGAGTGAGCACAAGCGTAGGCTGTTCAATATGGAGGAGTAAATTCTTGCCACCTCTCCCCACCCTTTTGACGATGATGGCAAGGTCATGCATTTTATATTATGCGGAGCGAACAGCAACTTGAGCGCACAAGTCAGCTCACTGCTGGTGCAGTGCACCTCACTCATCGCCGTGCGCCTTGCGAGATGCACCGCATACGGCGTTGGAGTCCGTGACGAGTTCCTAGGACTCAACCTCGATCGCTCCGATCCTCCGCCAGTTAAGCTAAGCAAAGATATTGTCTTTTCAGTGTTACGAGGTGTTACCGGTGGTTCGTGATCGAGAGTTCGTGGGATTTGCTGCCGCAAGCGGCGACACTGCGGCGCGGCCCCTTTGGCCGTCCAGGCACAAGGCACTGATGCATGCATCTCTTCCCTGTCTAGCTCAGAGACGCACGCACGCTTCAGCTGCTACGTACAGCTCCAGAGACGCAAAGCGCGGCATCTTTCTGCATCCGGGTTGCGGGACTTCTAAATTATTGTTTATGCATGGTGCTGTCACCTGTAACCTACCCAGTTGTCGCCTTGTTTGTCATGGATGTTAACTGAGCTGTACACTGCCAGCATGTTTAATCGTTGAGAGATGATATAATTCTTAAAATTAATCACAGTCATCTGTGTTTGATCAGATTTAATAGTAAGTACCTAATAAAGATATTAAAATAGTGAATTCGATACTAAAAATAGTGGGTCTAACACTAAAAATAATAGATTTAATACTAATTTTTAAAAATTAGTGTCTAAGATTAATTGAAGAGTTGGAAGTATGTCCGTATCATCTCTTTTACTTGTTTAGCGAGATACTACAAGTAAAGGTGAAGCCTGCTCAGCTGCCTTGCACCGAGTACAATCTATCTAACAAAATTGCGGCATCGTATGGATATACATGGTACGCAATATAGTGCGTCGTCTCTAATTCTTGCTCTTCCGCATCTCGTCTACTGGCCTGTCCGCAACACACATCTAGCACATAACCGTTTACTCATACTGCTATGCCCCGCTGCAGTCCCAATAGATCGGCACCGGTTTGTGCATGTGCTGACGCCGCTAATCTTGGCCTCGCGATGCGTTGCCGATGAACTGAAAGTGATCGCTGCCCAGCGGTGAACGTTTGGTAGCGACAAGTTCGAATAAAACGAGCGAGAAGTCTGTACCAAGGCCGAGTCAAACCGAGACGAAATTTAGATACCTGAGAAACTGTGCGTCCCCCAGGGCCCGAGTCAATGGACGCGGATAGCACGCACGGGGTGACTCGCCAGTCGCCGCGGCAGCTTTCCATCCACGGAGAGGAACAGGTGACCGGTCTAGTCGCGTTGGCTGACTCAGAAATTCACCGCCGGCCGTGATACGGCAAGCACAATAATGCTCACGGTTCGATCAATTTTAGCGGCAAGTAGTAGCAGTACTCTACTACTGTTGCTAAAGAAAAGCGTCACGGGGATTACGACGTGGAAGCAAATCAAAGCCAGAATTCCGGACACGGACGACCACCGAAAAATTCGACCGGGCGCTTTTCCTCGACGCGGCACGGCACGGGCTCTTTACAGCAAGCCTCTTATGATCCCTCACCCGTCCTTTTATGCGACCACGTCGTTCGGTCGGCTCGTACATAATACTCCGTATATACTTTTAAATTTAATTTTAATTATTTGTTTTATTAAATAAAATTAATATATTTGATACATTTTGATATAATTTAATTTATCATTAGAGTTATTTGAATGATAACTTAAAATTTTACACATTCGAGTAAATTTTTTGAGTAAAATAAATGGTTAAAATTAAATTAAAAAATTAACAACGATATTAATTAAAAAACGAAGAGAGTACAGTACAGCTCAAACATTAAAGGCCACAAATCCAGATCGATCTTTCGATCTGAGGAGCCAGCGCGCACAACTAATCAGGGCGGGCGCGTCACTTGCATGCAGCGACGTGTGGTACTGATCGACCCACCGAGTCCAAAGCGCGCGACGGCGTCGTCCACTGGAAGGCATCATGCAGATGGAAGGAATTTCGTTAATTCGTCCCCTTTACTTAGCGCCAATGGCTCTTGCCTGTCGGCCGTGCTGTTCCGTGCAAGTTGACATGTGGGAACAATCATGCGTGCAAGCTGCAGCGGATCGTCTTCCTCCCGGGGAAGAACGAGTCGGAGAAGAATCCCAGCCAGATCTTGCAGGCCGGTTCTGTGAACAGTGCTAGCAGGTTCATCTAACGGCGACCTTTTCCCTTTTGTTTTACGAGAGACTACGTACCTGGCTGGATTCTTTGCATGCATATATGGATTGCTACACTTCTTCCGTTGAAATGGAAACAGGATACGTAGTGGTTGTTTATATCAAAACTAATTAAATATCTCTCTCGCCAGCCGTTGGTGAAACGGCCATATGCACGAGACAGTACTGTCGTTTATGATTAAAGGACTCGTCTTGTTGTTGGTAAGGACGGACAAGCTCCGCGCAGCGTGCAATTGTCCGTGGACACACACTGACGAATCGTTAGTAAATTTATATGACACTGATAAATTTAGTTAATTGCTAGGTTAATGGATTAATTTAGATAATTTGGCGCATCCCTCAACAAGGTGAAGTGGATAGGAGCGCCCAGGATTCCTCGAAGATAAACATCGGCAGCAGCATGGGCCTACGCCGCAAATGTTCGGGTAATGTACATATGTGCCAGATTCTAGCAGGAATATTAGGTTGTCCAGAACACTTTAGATTTGTTTAGATCTAGTGGTCGTGCTCGAATAACAGTTTCAATTAATAATAATTAAATTAATCAGAACATGGACTTTGTTGCTGGACATGCAAGCACTGACTAGAATATGATGCATTACCAGCAAACCGGGGTGAGCGGCTCTACTTGAAGACGTCACACCAAACCTGCATTTCACGATCAGAGGACAAATCATCTTGATTGTTGATATGATTGCGGCAGACAATGACTGTCAGACACGTTGCTATCTCTCGTTGCTTATTAATTTGAAGATCGTTTAGGGATAGCTGTGCTACCAAACATATTTTTAGTGAACAGAACTAGGGAGTACAAATTTCGCTCTTGCTAACAAAATGTTGAAAACAAAGGCATTCTCATTGCCATGTTGCTTCATCTAGGGGCACTAATAAGTAGTCTTCCTGACACTACCAGTGGCACTAGTTTATCATTAGGACAACCCAAGCTTAGAAATATAATGTGGTATAATCTGTCACTGTCCAAGTATGCAAACAGAGGAATAAATGAATTATTCAAATTGAACGGCTCAGTATCAAAGATAGCTAATGCGGCGTTGATCAGCTTTTGCAGATTTAACTATCAGAACCAAAAATTGTCTTCAGTTAAGAACTATCTGGAGTGAGCAACCTTGAGCTGTGCTTATTTTTTTTCTTCAAAATTGCGCGTAGCACGTTTCGCATTAAGAGAGAAAACAGATTACAAATACGACTTTCTTACAACCAAACACACCACAAAACGACCCCAGCACTGGCAAAACAAAAGCTAAATGTCTACAAGACGTGACCAAACAAACAAACTGGCCACACTCCTAATGGTCTTTGAGACTCCCTCCATCCTAATTTATAGATCGTTTTGGGTTTAGCCACAGTAATTAAAGAGAGTAAAAAAGGTGAAATTTGTTGAAAATGATGAAGAGAGAGATATAGATAAATAAATATTAGAAAGAGAGAAAGTGTATTGGGAAGTGAGAATGATTTATAATTTAAAAAAACTTGAAAGCTTTAAAATAACTTATAATTTGGGATAGAGGGAGTATTTTTTTTCGGGAATTCATACGGTGAGATGAAACTGTATAGAACCGGAAGCACATGGTGCTTTACTCGGGTTTATGCAGCCATGCACGCATCGGCTGGATAAGTCATTGGGGGCAGTTGCTTTCGTGTAAAGCTGTGCTCCAAAACATATTGAGAAGAGATAAGACGTACTTGCATCTTTTGGGAACCACGAAACAGCTTTGGAACTACAGGGTTGTTGGGTTAGATAGCAGTGAATCTCTATCTGCTCATGCATATCCAGTTGGTTTCAACAAACTAGCCGACGTCTCTTAGCAATCATCATCATCATCTCCCTCTCTGTTTCCATTTACCAAATCCACAAGCAAGATGTTTGGTTTCATGGATGCTTCGTATCGCTCGCGATGCCTAACTGCATTATCTGCTCATTTCTTACTGAAAGTCACTCAACTACCTCGACGCGGATCCAAATTGACTTCGAAATTCAAGAAATTCGTAAATTTCTACTACGTTTGAACCCGGTCCGAACAGATGCACGGTTTAGAATACACGGCAGTGAGCCAGTGACACGGGTCACGCAATGACCAAATCAAAAGGAGCCGAGAGAGCAGCCCCAGCTGACGGCTTGACCCGGACCGAGTCACTGAAGAGATGCTGCAACAGTTCGTGCCTCTGTTGGCGTGACTAGGTAAAATGAAATCGCACTGTACGCCCAAGGGGACCAAAGCCAAGCCCCGGCAGCGGAAGGTGGTAGGATCTGTTAGGTGCATCAAACTGTTCCCCACTTTGATGAGCCAGTTTAGCGTAAGCAGTTCGGAGCAATAAGTTTGCAAGTAGTAGTAATTAACTTTGCTAATGTTCTGTTCGGAGAATCTGAACCAGGGGTTAATCCAACATCCATTCGCCTGCCGTTTGTTTCTGAAATTACTGAGTCAAATGCAAAGCAGATTTTTTTTTTCAGATACAGATGCTGTACTAGGAGTGACAGCGAGGCCTTCAGGTCATTGCCTCTGCCTCAGTCATGGAGTACTAGGAGTACCAATTCCACCAGAGCAAGGAAAATATGAGCATCTCGTGGATCAGGTAAGCATTACATGAGCAGATCGACGTGCTGCAGGCCTAAGGATGTATAGACCCAGGCCTAGCTTGATGGAGAATGCGACGTGGTTAAACTGAACAATTTCACTGTCCGTCCTCTACATATGGTGCTGTGCTTATTTTCGGGTTGTTCAAAGAACAATTTACACGGGTTTCCTGAAGTAATGCTGATAATTTTTTGCTCGTACTACGTCGTAAGGTCACCGAAAATGAACTTCGAAAAAAATAAATGGAGAAGAAAATATAGAAAAGTAAAGATCATATATAAAAGAAACGGAATAAGGCACGCATCAGCGTTGGACCAGTCAGAAGCGGCAGAAACAACTAGAGAAAGCGGTGTCGCAAACATGCAGCATCACGGACTGTTTTAAATTGAATAATTAAATCTGTTTAAAAAGGAGCAAACATGCATTTCAAAAGTTTGCAAAATTTTATGCTGCTACTCCTTCCGTCTCAAATTATAAATCATTTTAGAGCTCACAATTTTTTTCAAATTATAATTCATTTTTATTTTTTAATATATTTTCTCTTCTTCTAATACTTTTCTATCTGTATTTTTTTTATCTTTTCATTTTTAGTATATTTTATTTTTTTTATTCTTCTTAATTTTCGTATCTGACAAAAACAACAGGAAGGAGAGAGCATTTCTCGAAAATTTCTGATTTATTTTATGCTTTGCCGCTTCCAAATCTGGCGATGGTGATGGGGTCGCAGTCGCGCGGGCGGGGACCTGGCGCTCCGCGCCTTCCTCCGTCTCCCCGTAATAAGTCATTCTCTGCCTGCGATCCTCCCCCTCCTTGCTCTTTGCCCGCGCCAAACCGAACCCAATCCTTCGATAACTCCAGCACCCACTAGCGCCATCAGCCATGCTGCAGCGGCTGTCCCTGCGCCCGGCGACCACGAACCAAGAACACGCGCCGCGGCGTCCCTGAGCAGTCTTGGATCCCAGTCCCCAAGCGTGCGCGCGAGTTTTGCCTCCTCGCCCAGGCCAGGTGAGCTTCCCCTGCCATGCCAACGACTTGGTTTCCTCTTTCTTAATTCATCATTCCTCTGCCATCAATCAGCTGTTTCGATATGTATCTTGGTGTCTCATAAAATAATTGCGTTGGTGAATCCGGCGTTTGTTTGGAGAGGAAAAAAAAACTGACATTTTTGTAGCGTTTCTTGGCCCGGCTGTTCTCGCTTTAAAAACGGGTTCGCGGTTGGTTGGATTGCCAGGCCGGATGCATTGCTCGAGGCGGGATTAGGGAGATGCGTGCAATTGAATGCTTGGGATTTGATGCGATTTGATTATGCTAATCAGCCCTCTTTCCCGTGCTCCCCCCGCGTTCGCTCTTCTTTACTCTGTCCCCAGTTGCCGCCGGGGCAAATTCAGCGCCCGCTTTACTGTTATATAAGCGTGCGTATTGGACAAGGGCTCTCTCTGAGACGTGTGTTCACCCACTGTTTCTTTTGGTCCTCTGCAGTGCCTCGCCTAGTCGCCTGTCCCAGAGATCCTGTCCATGGAGGGGTGCGAATTACTAGTAGATTGTAGTAGGATGGAGATGGAGGAAGAAGCGTTCTTTGATACGCGGGAAGAGCTGACGGCGTCGCCGGCGTCCAGTCCCGGCCACGCATTGCCGTGGTCCGGCCGCCTCGACAGTGTGTGGCAGCGGAGGGAGCGGTTCATGAGAAGCATGGGCCTGGAGGGCAGCCCGAGCCCCCAACAGCCGCGTTCGGTAGACACCGTGGCCGTGGGTGAGGTTGAGAAGGAGGAGGAGATTGTGCCGGAGTTCGGGAGATTATCGTCTCAGTCTGATGAGAATGACTGCTCGATGTCGAGCTGGTCGTCGGAGGAGACGACGAGCTATGAGGGTGGTGCCTCGGATGACAATTCCGTCGGTGGATCCAGCAGAGATGGCGGCAGCAGCAATATGAGCAGGAGTTCCAGTTCGTTGTCGTTCATCCAAAGGCTCATGAGTCGCAGCGGAAAGGTTTCCGGTGTCCCCAAGGCGATCCAGAGGAGGAGAATAGGGTGGTTCCGTAGGCTGGGCTTGGGGGCTGGAGTCGTCGTCGATCATGGAGGGGACGAAGCTAGCACGAGCTCATCATCAGAAAGTGAGCAGAAAAAATTGGGTGGAATGTATGAAAGGGTCAAGGTCCGTTCCTACCGGAAGGGATCGAAGGAATTGTCAGCAGTATATCAGGGCCAAGTGATCAAGGCTCATGATGGTGCCATCCTGACAATGAAGTTTAGTCCTGATGGGCAGTTTCTTGCAACTGGAGGTGAAGACGGAGTCGTCAGGGTCTGGGGTATTACGCAGTCCGAGGACTGCAGTATTCCGATGGATGATCCTTCTTGTGTCTACCTCAAAGCTGATCCCAAGAGTGGCTTGGCTCCTGTCAATGTTGACAAAGAGAAGAAATGCAAAGTGAAGGGGTTCAAGCGGTCCACTGAGTCTGTTTGCGTTGTGATTCCAACCTTGGTGTTCCAGGTTTCAGAGGAGCCATTGCATGAGTTTCATGGCCACTTTGGTGACGTACTGGACCTCTCATGGTTTAAAAATAAGGTCAGCTGAAAGTAATATCTTTTTTTGTTCGCTTGGATGATTACAAATCTCTCTTCTTTTTTAACTTTTCCTTTCTGATGATTAAATATGCTGCATTGCAGTATCTATTGTCTGCGTCAACAGACAAAACTGTTCGCTTGTGGAAAATTGGGTCTGCAAAATGTCTAACTGTTTTCCCGCATAGCAACTTTGGTAAGCCTGTACTCTTATTATGCCTCAAAAAGTTTAACGTCATTCAAATTCGAGCTCACAATTTATTTCTGCAGTGACTTGTGTCCAGTTTAATCCAACGAAGGAGAATCGCTTCATCAGTGGATCAATAGATGGCAAAATCCGTGTATGGAATATTAGAAGATGCAGTGTTGTGGATTGGGCTGATACTAGAGATATAGTGACAGCGGTTTGTTACAGACCCGATGGAAAGGTATGAGTACTAATTTGTCATCAGAAGTTATTTTTTATTACTTTTGTATTTTTTAATTAATATCTTTCCTATCTATTACATCATGCAGAGAGCAGTGGTTGGGACTATTACTGGGAATTGTCGATTTTATGATGCATCAGGTAAATAGAAAAAATGTGAAATATCTAGTTCTCTACTGTTTAGGTACCTTTTTTCCTTTTACTTTGATCATACTCCGTGTTTGCTAACTGAGACCACTTTTGTTGAATCAGATAAACTGCTGCGGTTTGAAACACAGATTGCACTTACTGGCGACAAGAAATCTTCACTTAAAAGAATCACTGCTTTTGAGGTAGTTATCTTCACAAGGAAGGCTTTTATTTCTTTTGATAGCTTCATCACTCGTTTTTCGTTATTGTGTACTACGTTCTGATTTTGTTTATCATTTCCATGGCAGTTCTGTCCAAGCAATAGTAGTAAATTAATGGTTACATCTGCTGACTCAAAGATCAAAATACTTGATGGTACCATTGTGACTCAGAAATATAGTGGTAAACTCAAATGCTTCGGTCCTCTTTCTCTACCCAGTTATTTTTTTAGATGTATTACTAACTCATATTTCAATTCAATCAGGACTTCGAAGTGGTTCCTGCCAGGCGTCGGCAACATTCACTGCAGATGGGCAACATATAATCTCTGCTAGTGAAGACTCTAATGTTTATGTATGGAACCATGAAAGCCAAGATGAATCTTCATGCAAACATGCAAAAACCATGTGGTCCTCAGAGCGCTTCCACTCCAACAATGCAGCTATTGCAATAGCATGGAATGGCAATGAACCAAAATGTCCCGTTTCTTTGGCCTCTCAAATATTGCCACAAGGAGATAATTTCTGGTCCATGAATAAGGCTATCAAGAGCAATTCAAGCGGTACTGGTATTTTCAATTTGAATCTGGAGTTCTCTCCTAAGTCAAATGGCAAAAGTTCGGCAACTTGGCCAGAGGAAATTCTAGCTTCTTGCTCAGTTCTAAGGAACTGTTTGCAGAGCACATCAAACTCCTGGGGTCAAGTGATAGTTACTGCAGGATGGGACGGCAAGATTAGGTCTTTCCAGAATTATGGTTTACCGATACATCAGTGATTATTTTGAGCATTTGGTAGAAATGTACGGCAGCATTGGTACCTCACATAGACTGAAGATCAGTACAGCGCGCCCAGCAAAGCTGGTCCAGTTTGGTTTCTTGGTACAAGACATCACATGCTTGGTGCTCCTGCTGAATTGTACAAGTACTAGCAATGTATATAATAAACCCGGTGGTCCCTAGAGATCTCTACATCAGTGGTTGTTCATGGCAGGCCCTGTACATTGTGCCTTTAGAAGACATGCATATCAGCGTAGATCAGATTTGTTCATTTTCTCTTTTTTTCATTCCTCCTTGAGATAGTATCACTGATGTGTTAGTTTTAGCAGTGTAATTTTTTCTCCCATTGTATGATTTGTATCATGAAGCAAGATGGGAACATATATTAGATCAAAAGATACACAATTCGTTCATTTTTTGAAAAAATGTGTCTTGTCTTGAATTTTATCTTATTTCAGATGTGGGTGCCTTGTTCTCCTGTTTGGCATCATAAACTGTTTTGTGTGGCCCAATGAAGCTGCTCGAGAGGTTATTATTGTCATTCTTATGGGACCTGAGGTTGTTGATCTTTTGATTGATCTGCCATGTTAGTTGTGCATCATGAAAATGGGCTGGTCCTCAATCTATCAATGATTTGAGGTCAGACCTATAACTGAAACTGTTTATCCTCAATGATCTGTTCTTGTGCCATAGAACTAAAATACTATTTTTCAGTTAGTACACTACATGAACTCTCTGGAGCGTGAGCTCTCTGCTATTTTAGGTCTGGGAAGGCTTCCGATGCATGTGGGCTTCGTGCCATTCGTCAGGACTTCTTCAGATTCAACTCACTAAAAACATCAAAACATTTGTGTATTCAGATGCTTTGCTTGCATCGAGGGAGGGCGATCACTGATCACCTCAAAATTTCAACAATTGGCCACAAGGGATTATCCTAATTGTCAAGCATATGATTACTCAAATCTGCATGATTGACTAACGCAATGCATGCTATAACCATCAATTTTCATCTCTTATCTGCTTCAGGTCCTGATTGTGTCATGGCGACGTGATGCTGACAAACCTGGATCACTGCTTTGGTGCTTCCACTACACTCTCTGCTTGGCTACCTCGCGTGACTGCTACTGCAGAGATTTTAAAACATCTGCACTGCCACAATTTTACACATTTAGATTTGGATAAAACTTCAGTTCGGTTAAAAAACTAAAGTAGTTCTGTCGTTTGACCATTAAAAACTAAAGCAATTTATCAGTTTCTCTCTTATTAAGATTTATTTATGCAAATTGTTAACAAAGCTTGAAACTTTTTGCCGTGAATAAACTAAAGTAGTTCTGTCGTTTGACCATTAATAAACAACCACCAAGTAGTTTTGTGATTGTACAATAATTTCTGGCCACAACTGAACCAGGATATACGAACATCAAAATATAACTACTACTACTACTATTATAGTCAACGGCTGCGAGCTTAAAAATGAGCATATAGAATGTGTCAAGTTGCGACCTTGCTCAAATGTTGCATGCCGCGAGCTTAGGTCATTGCTGACCTCCTTCAGTGGCCATCTGCGTAGGTCATGGCTTACGCTTTTAATTCATCAAAAGCCTGTGATTTCCTCAAATTTTAAAAGAATTCAAAGAAAAGCAGTACCGAAGCCAGAACATGAAGCTAGCACCGTGCCGCACGCTGAGGAATCTGTAAACCCGAACAGTAGAAGGGATCTGAAGGTGCTGCGCTGTACATACGTGCAGAAAAGTGCTCAACTCTGAACATTCTGGTCACCCTTGCTCCAGATCTGAAGATGCTTTTGCTATTGAGATGCAGTAAAACGTCGCCTGCTTTTTGTCCACGGATGGAAGGATTCCTCAGCGCACGTGTCATGTGCGAACTGTCTTGCGCTGTAGCAGCAGTTGGGGGACACGCTGGTACAAGGACCCGCCACAATTTCAGACCTGCTAGCTATCTCGCCTCTCTCTCTCTCTCTTGGTCACCAAGCGCCGTTCATGGTATACTAGATGCGATCTCGGCACAGAGACAGCTCATTTGCGCACACAGCGCATGATGATCCGTTAGTCTTTCGTGGGTCGCTAGGGCTCGCATTGTATCCTGGAACGGAAGCAGTAGCATGTTTGCAGAGGGCCATGGATGGTTTCACGTGACGAGGACGCAAGTGTGTGCGAGTCCACGGAATAGCTTCAGATCAGGTGCAGCAGGGAATGCGCGGTGCATCCTAGTCTTCTAGAAGAGTGGTTAGCGCAGAGCGTGTTTTGAGATTTGCTGGAGGAAGTTCGGCAGAAGATTGAACCACCCCAAGAGCAAAGCGTACTGACCAAGAAGCCTGATTCCAGATTTGAGTCGTTAGACTCCAACTCGTAGTGCGTTGAGAGGCTTCTTGGTGACAGTATTGTAATGGTGGACACAAGCTTCGCCGACCTTGGAACTAGCACTATCAAATGCCGGTCAACACAGGGTACGTAGCTAGCGTGGAGGGAAAACCGTGACTAACGAAGAATCAGTCAAGACAACTTGAGTGTGGTACATGCGTGGTCAGCAACCACTTGAGCGATTATCTCTGCTGCGTTTTGAGCTTAAACGGTCTCGACGTATTCCATGACCTCACACCGCTCACGGAACATCGCCGCTCACAGGCACTAGAAAGAACGTACGTCTCCTCCACGTGCGACCAGACGGCAGACCCGGTCCACGGAACGGGGTGCATGCATACACTAGAGTTTCTTTCTTGCTCGTCGTCGCCGCGGCAAGGCCGCAACCAGCATCCAAGTGCGCTGCTTCTGCTACTACTTGCGACGCTTCGCTTTTGCTGCACACCACGTCTCACCATGGCATCGAAAGCGGCGGCCACGTGAGCTTCTAGTAGATGCATTGCAGAGTTCCAGCTTCGGTAAGGCGCCATGCCGTTTCGGGCGATCCTAATCCCGGCCGGATCCTGTTGTTTAATCCGCGCGATCTTTGGGTGGATCTCGTTCGAGATCATGGTCTCCGAGAGCGCGCAGGGAAGGACGGAAAGGAAGGGGAGAAGAGAAACGGGTGGCGTGTCCGCGGCGGCACGGTTGAGCTGCCATGGGCACCTCGCAGGCAGGCGCACGAGCTGGTTCGTGGCGAGCGGTCGCGGAGTGTAGCGGTGATGGGGGACAGACGGGTGGTGCCAGATCCAACAGAGGCCCAGCAGCAGCGCTCGTCGTGGCGGCAACGTTGGATCTGCCGTTTTTGGAGGCCGGGCCCCCCGTGCCGCCGGTCTAGAGGATCTGGGCGCCCGATTTCCAGTCCCCGCCGCGCATGGGCCTCCGAATTTTGCTCGGCGGTGCTATGCGATAGGCACAGCTACACGGAGTCATGGACCACTGCGATGCGATGCGATGCGAGGAGAGACAGGCACAGCTCATTCTGGCAAATTTTTGCCGTGCGGCCGGCTTCATGGGACATGCCACATTGGCACCCGTGCGACTCCTGTACGATGAAAGCGCCCACGGGCCCTGCCGCTCTGGCCGTGTCAGACTTTTAAATCGCGTGGGCAATCCGCAAGCGTGGCGCGCCGGACGCCGGCGGCCGAAGCACGAGCCTCCTGGCCCTCCTCAGCCCCGCGACGCGCGTGAACACTCCAGCTTGCCAACTCGGCGTCGTGCGTTTACCCGGAGCAGGCCGCGTCGCCGAGCCGCTGCACGGGCTCGATTCTGGCCCCGGGTGCGAGTGCGACACGGCCTGCTGATTGGGCTAAATTTCCAGGCCGTTCTGTATGTCAGTACGTGTGCAGGGACTCGATCCCCTCGGTATTGGGCCAAGAGTGCCACCCCAGACCTAAGGCATTGTCATCCTCTCATAGCTCTCAGCTGTGATGAACTGATGATGGCGTGTTCTTCGTCGGGTCGGGTCACTGGTTCAGGCGCCGAGCAACATTAGGCCGTGCATGCGGACGCTGGTTCATGGTTTCCGACCTTGTCTCAGACTCTGCATGGTTAATTAGCAACCAGTTATTAACTTCATTTTATAAGAACAATGGAGTCTCAGCGTCGTTGGTTATTTGAATGATGTTGGGTGTACAACATTTTTCCATCTTCTAATAGACATCGAAAGCAGCACGCAAACTATATTTTTCGTGATATTGTAAGCATGAAAATTTATATGCCTAGAGAAAGAACATCAAGGAATAAGCGAAAATTTTCTAGAAACAGCGCCACGTGTCAGTGATTGGGGCGGGAACCTTCTAGAACCAGCTGGATGCTTCTCGGCCAATCTCCAACCTAATCCCCGTCCCCAAGTCGACGCGTTTCGTTGCCGAGGAAACAATTGCGCCGCGCATCCTCCTCCCGTCTCCCCTCGCAACGCGAGCACCGCGCTCCTAACCAACATCTGGACCAATGGCGTCGCCGGTGGCGGGGACGCCGCCGTTCCTGACGAAGACTTACGCGATGGTGGAGGACCCCAGCACCGACGACACCATCTCGTGGAACGATACCGGCACAGCCTTCGTGGTGTGGCGGCCCGCCGAGTTCGCGCGCGACCTCCTCCCCAAGCACTTCAAGCACAGCAACTTCTCCTCCTTCGTTCGCCAGCTCAACACCTACGTGCGTACCCGCCCATTGTGATCCTACACCCAGCGATTCGTTCGGTTGGATAGATCGAAATCACGAGCTAGCTTTGCGTCTTACTCGTGCAGGGCTTCAAGAAAGTGGTGGCGGACCGGTGGGAGTTCGCCAACGACTGCTTCCGGCGAGGGGAGAAGCACCTGCTCGGCGGGATACAGAGGCGGAAGGGGACCGGCGCGAGCGCGGGCGCCGCGGCCGTTCCGGGCATTCCGACGGCGATACCGATCTCTTCGCCGCCGACGAGCTCCGGCGGGGAGCCGGCGGTTTCCTCCTCGCCGCCCCGCGGGGTGGCTGCGGCGGCGGGCGTGAGCGGCGCGGTGGCCGAGCTGGAGGAGGAGAACGCGCGGCTGCGGCGCGAGAACGCGAGCCTGAAGCGGGAGCTGGCCCGCGCGCGCAGCCTCTGCGACGGCGTGCGGCGCCTTGTGTCGCGGTACGACCACGGCGGCGAGGGGGAGGACGACGCGGAGGGCGGCGGCGACCGAGGAGGTGGCGGCGGTGGCCCCGGGGGGAAGCCGATGCTGTTCGGCGTCGCGATCGGGAGCAAGAGGTCCCGCGGCGACGACGGGGACGAGGAGGATGACGGCGTGGACGGCGTCGAGGATGACGGCGAAGACGAGGAGGAAGACGACGACGAGCGACACGCGGCGCGGGGGCGGGAGGACAAGAAGAGGAGGAATGATCAATCTGATCTGGACGTGCTCGCGCTGTCCGTGCGGGCGGCGGCAGCGGCGGCGAGGCCGGGGGCCGCAGGATCACGTAGCCGCAAGAGCTCGGTCTCGTGACCGCGCGCCACGGCCATTGAAATCTGTAGCGTTCTTTGTTGTAGTCTCAGCTTGTATGGAGAGTTTTAGAATTCGAAATTCATGATGATGATAGTCATAGCCTTGTTGCTCAGGACAGGTTCAGACAAACCAAGCTACTAACAAATGGTCTGCCGTACTCTCTGAACATGTGTTAAAAGGAGAGAACATGGCTGGCGTGTCTGATGATAATGATCCAGGCATACTGCCTCCAGCTTTATTTTATTAACGTTACTGTAACTTTGTACTAGTTGACGTTAATAAAATAAAACCAGTGGGAGGACCAATAATACATGCCAAGGGTAAAAAGCTTCTGAATACCAGTAGGAATCGAGAGTAACAAGCTGTATGCTTTCCCTCCTCAACGTGACGACAAGATGCCAGTGTACACAATCAGTGGGGCTGCAAAGGAAACGCTATTGCCATGCATGGCCTGAATACCAGAACTAAAAACAGTTCAACCAACAAGCTTCAAAGTGAAGCAATCATTTTTGCCATCGTGTGAGTTTCTGTACATCACAACTTTCATCTGACGAGAATTTTGTTGTAAGACAGCAAATGGAGTGACCGTATTCAAGGAATCAGGAAGCATCTCTTTCATGAACCTACGCCTTCTCAGGCAGAGGGTCTGCTCCCAGCGTCCTCTGCAACCAGTCTTCCATATCCAGTGCAAAGGAACAGAGTCTCCCTCTATATTGAACAATAGTCATTAGAACAAGGATTTTAGTTCGAAAGTAAAGTACTAGAATTGTTGTCTTAACGGCAACAGTTTTAGAACTGAGGGAATACAAAATTTTTGGGCATGCAACTTCCGTGGTACCAAGAGATCTTGAGACCGGTAACAACCGAGAGAGAGACTGGTACCTGAAAGTTGTTATTTTTCTTGCTTTCGCAAATATCATGGACCCTTGAGGGAGTAATAAATGACACTTATTTCTTTTCTCCCACTCCCTTATTGAAGAAGATTCAGTTTTCATCTCCTGTTGCAGCCCCCCATCTTCAAGTTGCCAATGAAACCTTCTTGCTATGTATATTGAAGAAGTTGGTGATAAGGATCTGGATGTTTTGTCAGTGCATCTTGCACTTCTTGCCTCCTTACTACAATTTCTATCAGTTAAATTAAAATATTTCAATCTCTTCTGCAGAACAATAGGAGAAAGGTCTGCTGTTAATGTCTCATCACTAGGAAAAAATGGCTGTTTACTACCATCATATGCAGCTTTGCAGGCATAGGTTCCATAAACTCTATAGGGCAGGAATGTTCGTGAAGTCTGCAACTCCTCAATGCATTGCAAATGCACTCACCAATAAATTAATAACTGCGAATTAAAAAATGAGCCAACGTAGTCATTAGTATGGATGATGCACCGTGTCATATGTCAAAGAGAACTAAGTTTCATCTTTTCTAAGTACCACATAATCCTACAAAAATAAATTAGAAGCCTGCAACTGAAATAAAACATCATACAGAACCAACTTTAAGAAGAAACTAAGACATGGTTGAAATGGTCTTACTGGCAGCTGCAGTTACCATAACATGGCGCAGAGAAAATAGTTCAAATCCAAGCCTCATCCCGAGAGTGAATAGTGTTCCTCACTGAGGAAAAGAGCACGAGTTAGTAGCCGGTTATAAGGATGATAACGGATCATGCAGATCAATTGCATACACTGAAAATGTATAGCGTACTGCATGTATCTAGGAGCTATGGGATTTTTATCCATTTATAATTTACCTGCTGTATATGGAATAGGCAATCTGCAAATAAGCAGAATTTCCTCCGTGAGCATCTTACTGCCAAGTGGTTTCTTGCCATTTTTTCTTCATCATCCGAAAGCTTCGTTGCCCTGTTTCTGACCAATTGAATGAGGTACCTTTCAGCATGTCTGAAAAGATAGGCGCTTTACATGGCACATCCTTTATAGAAACATCATCATAATCTGCAAAATAAAGATCCAGATGATATTTCATGAAGCAAACTTGCTGAAAACTAAACAAATTTAGTTATGCAGAAGAACAAAACACTTGATGTGAAGTCCAAACAAGGTCTGAAACTCTCATTCTCTGTAAGGAGTATGTAAGCTAGAGCAAGGTAGCATTATTGCATGCGCTTTGCGATGAATAACATTGCATCTACTTTCTCCCTGGTGAGAAACATTAAAACATACTCCCTACAGACTGTTAGCAGTGTATTTGTATTCTTGTATTTTCCCTCTCCTTGAGGGGTTTTGTGTATATTGTGTGCATGTATATATAGGGGCCTTGAGCCTCTCTATCATTACAAGTGCTATTTCCCACACAGACAAATATCATTTTGGGTTGCAGTCAACACATCTAAGCTCCTTTAAAATATTCCAGTTGAAGTTTACAGGCCAATTTGTCTTACAGTTGTTCGTAATCTTACAGCTTTGTTATATTTTGCATATACTTAATGCTAGTAAGTCATGGTCAAAGTACTGTATCAATGACTCTTGGTGTCCATAACGACATTTATTTTGTACCAGAAGTGACAAGTTATTGCCTTGTTTGGTTAGAGGAATCAATTAATCCTAGATGAATTGATCCATCATGAGATCATCTCATGAATTTTGGCAGGATGGCTACACTGCGCATGTTTGTATTAGGTAGGTGCTTATGAGGGATGAGATAATGATGGATCAACTCATCCCATTCCTCAAACCAAACAAGAAATTTAGGAGTGAGACGACCCATTACTTCACTCAGACCAAATATGCCCTATGCTCTTTGTCTCACCTGAAGACCTTGGGAGATGGTACTGGATTTTCAAAAATGTAGAGGCCACTTTATCCTTCTTATGACACAAAACTCGAAGAAGGGTATGAGCATCATGCATGTGTCTCCTTCGATCACTTGTCACTTCTTGATGGTGAGCCATTTGGTTACTTGTGTTTATCAACATTTCAATGATTGCATCAGCCTGGAAACCAGCGGCAGTGTCAAGTTGGTTACTACAGAGGTTTTCTTTGGTAAAACCTAAACAAAAAGATAACACCAGACCTTTAGCATATACAGATCCAATATCTGCTGAACTTGTTTAGCCTCCTTTTCAACTACATCCAATGGTAAACCTTGGCCTTCTGCTATAAACAGATCCTAGAACATAAGATAAAGAAATAATTTCATCATGTGGTCAGTCTCTGCAAGACGACAACTTTTGGCAATAAGCTTTGCCATTGTGTTTATTTTTTCTTTTTTAGGGGGTTATTTTTGTTTCTTTGTGCACTTCATACCTTTAGCACAGCAAGATCTTGCTGCATCAAGTCCACATCTGTCTCAAGAAATGCGCGGGATGGGCCACCATCCAGTAGAACCCAAAGGAGTCCTTCCTAATTAGAACTCAACATGAAGAGTTTTGCCATAAACAAACTATCTAATAATAGCATTGAAAATAGAGTATATGCTAGATATATCTACCATGCAAGCTTGAAATATTCTCAGCACAACTTGGTCCCTTAACACATCAACGATGCAATCACAAACTTGATCAAGAACCTGGTGGATATGGTCAGTTCAACAATTAAAAAACATAAAACAAGGACCTATATACTAACTGAATATAACATTATCTCAAATTTAATATCTCTACTTGATCAATTGTAGAGATAAAAATCTCCATGCGTGCTCCTTCAACGCTGTCACGGTACAAGGAGAAAAGAAATGAGTCCCGCATATCCCAGAATACAGCCCGTGATCCTGCAAAGTTGTATTTCAGCAATATAAGAAATTTTCCATTATATGATCTATAAGAAATTTTATTTTTTTAATAATTTAGCATGGGCATAGGTCAGCCAGCTAAGCAATATGTTATTAGTTACCTTAGTTGTACGAATTAGTTTCTTAAGAGTCATCTCATTTATACATAGATAGGGATTGTATCATGGTTTATTACTCGATGAATAATAATCAAAAGAGTCTCCTGATATATAGTCTACTCTCCCTCAACAAAGCCGATGCCATCCAGTCTTCTTCTCGGCAATGTTTTCCCCCTAATGATCTAAAGACCATAGCATAGTTATTTAACCAAGAAGCATATAAGGGAGTATGTATGACCCTGATGTTTTTAGGGGTGGTGACCTTTCACAGTCCGTTTAGAGCCCTTTTCAAAATTTAATTCAAAATTTTATGCAAATCTGGCCCAACCATTGATTAGGCTAAGTTAAAATCCTTGGCCTGTTACCACCCCTAGATGTTCTAGCAATGGTATGTCATTCATGATTTCACAGATTTGCACAAGAAAATGCAGGTCAGCCAATAATTTGAAGAGCAGCATTGGACGTAAGGTGAAACTTAGCCCTGGTTCAGAAAATGATTACTGACTGTATTATAGACTACCATTACAAGAGCTTATATTAACCATTCGAGGTAAATGTCACCTAGTCAACCAGGGTTTCCTTCTAAAAAAACACTCGGCCCCGACGGTTAAGAGTGTTCCTATGTATTCTTTTTAAGAAAAAGCACCTGCAAAGCAGGGCCTGAGAGAATCCACAAACCCTGGTCCCATCCTCATGGAGCCAGCACCCCTTGTGTTTCGGGCCTTAACTCATGCTTTGAGCCACCCATACATGAGGCCTACAGCTCGTATCAGACCGGATAAATGGGACGTGGTGAGTGGATATTTTTATACCACAAATTTTGCACACCCGATGGAGACTTTAACCAACTGATCCACTGTCAGTTTGCTATAAGGTTCCATTCTCACCTTTAACATATTAGCTCTTGGGTTTACCTCCTAATAAAATAAATGCATAAATTGCACAGTGCAGAAACTGAATAGTAGCTCACCAATAAACTTCAAGATGGAGTCAGTTATGTTCACTGCAGTCATCCGTACATCATCAAATATTGTAAACAACTCATCGACCAAATCATCAGATGATGAAAAATTATTTGAAAGAACTCTTCCACTAGCCATACAAGATAAGTAGTCTAACAATCTCGCAGCTGCAGCAGCAGTACAGGAACAAAAAGAGTTATTTATCACAACATCAGCAACATTCATCTTACAATATTCACATGAAAAATGATTTGCGATTTTTTTTGGTGAAGCAAAAACTGTACAAAGAGCTCTGAGAAGGGGGTGGGGGGGCAAACTACTACTACATTGGCAAAATCAAGTTGCCGATTGTTTAAACTTAACAAACAAATCTATCAAATTAATAGACCTATTTCCCTACAAAAGCTAATAAACTATTATATCTAAATCCTGTAAGCCTGAAGGAAAAGTTTATCTGCAAACATACAAGATTAAAAATTGGCTGCCAGCTCTCATGAAGATCACCATGAAAAAAGATACTGAAAGTTATTTTCTGATTCAAGTATCACATAAAAAATATTAGACTAGTATTCCAATTTCCAATGCACTGCAGCAACCTATGTTAATTTGACAACCGAAGATAATTAAAGCACGAGTTTTTCCTGCAGTCTGTTATAAAGTCTAGAATGTCCATGACATAAAATGTTTCTCGAGCTTCTCGATAGAGATGGGCCTATATATAGTCCCTGGAAAGGAGCTGTCTAAGCGCTGTTGCATTTGTGCCAACTCCACGCCAACCATAAAATTGAAAAGTCAAAGATACAAGACAGATATAACGAAAAGAAAATACCCAAATTATTTGGTACTCTTTGTTATGAATAGCACTTGTATTCATGAAGGAGGCCAAGGGCCTCAATATATAGAGGTACATGTGAGGGAAATATACAAAGAACCCTTCAATGAAACAAAAAATAGAGACATATACACATATTTCTAACACCCTCCCTCAAACTCATGGTGAATCAACAACTCTGAGTTTGGAGAGGAAAAATCTATGCTGATGATGAGTATGTGCCTTCATGAAAAAATCAACCAATTGCAACTCTGAAGACACATACCGAGGAGCAACAATCCCATCCTGAACCTGTGCCCGTGTATAAGAAACATCAACACCAACATGCTTGTGAGCTCATGCTTCGTCGGATCACGAGAAATACTGAGAGCCCCTGTATTGTCGGTCAAAAGAGGAGTAGCAACGGACACTGAAACACCAAAATCCTCAAGCAACCACTGCAACCAAGTAACCTCCACTGACACCAGAGCTATAGCCCGCAACTCAGCCTCTGCACTTGAACGAGAAACTGCTGTCTGCTTCTTAGTCTTCCAAGAGATGAGGGAACCACCAAGAAAAACACAGTAGGCAGAAAGAGAGCGATGATTAGAGGAATCACTAGCCCAGGTAGCATCAGAATACGCCTGAAGCTGTAAGGAGCTGGAGCGAGAGAACCACCTCCTAGAGATAGTTCCACGAAGATAACATAGAACTCGAAGAAGGTGGCTATAGTGGATCTGGTTACGAGCAGAGACAAACTGGCTCAAAATATGCACAGAGTAAGAAATGTCATGACGAGTGACACCAAGATAAACGAGACTCCCAACAGTGTGTCTATATCGTGTGGAATTCGAAAGAGGCTCACCATCAGTGGCACGAAGATGGACGTTGAGCTCCATGAGGGTCTCAACAGTACGATCATCTGTCAGAGAAGCACGATCAAGAAGATCTTTAATATACTTTTCTTGAGATAAGTAGAAACCCTCCAGAGTGAAAGATATCTCTATCCCAAGAAAGTACCGAGGAGGACCAAGATCTGACATTAGGAACATCTCATTGAGACGGGCCTTAACGAAGACAATATAGGAAGGATCATCTCCAATGAGGATCATGTCATCGACATAAAGGAGAAGAGTCCGACCGCGGGTTGAAGTGTGAACAAAGAGCGCAGGATCATGATTACTAACAGAAAAGCTAGCAGCCGTAATCACTGACGCAAAACACTGAAACCAAGCACGAAGAGCTTGTTTCAGACCATAAAGAGAGCGATGGAGGCGACAAACCATACCCTCAGAAACAGAATACCCAGGTGGTGGTCGCATATAAACCTCCTGCAACTCACCATTAAGAAAGGCATCTTGACATTAAGTTGAGAGATGGACCACTGACAAACGGAGGCAACAGCAAGTGCGAACAGTGGTCATATGAGCAACTGGTGCAAACGTCTCCTCATAGTCACGATCATGCTCTTGCTAAAAACCACGAGCAACAAGACGAGCCTTGTATCGCTCAAGTGAATCATCGGAGTGAGTCTTGACCTTGTAAACCCACTTACACGTGATAGGACGAACATGTGAAAGAAGTGGAACAAGATCCTAAGTAACAGTACGCTCAAAAGCAGCAATCTCCTCCGCCATAGCATGTTGCCATTCCTGATGAAGAACGGCATCACGATAAGAATGTGGCTCAGGAAGGACTGAAGCTGAATAAGCAGCCGAGGTGTAGAAGTTAGTGGGCTTCTGGATACGATGACCACGTCCAAGAGGGGTATGGTCAAGATCAAAAGGAGAAGGCTGCTCAGAAGCCGTCAAAGATGTATCAGTCAGAGAAGACACATCAGACAAAGGCTCAGAAGGAGGTGAAGCATCAAAAGAGACAATCCGCCTAGTATAAACTTGAGTCACAAGTGGCTTCAGAGTATAATCAGGAGCCACAACAGATGGCTCCGAAGAAGGAACCACCAAACTCTCAGTAAAGGTGGGTGCATCTCTAGAAGACGCCACAAGAAGAGGTGCTAAAGAAGAAGACACCAAAGGTGAAGACGCAATAGGAGCATCAGAAAAGTGTAAAAAAGACAAAGGCTCAGCCAAAGAAGTAGGAGAATTATCAGTCGAAGGACGTGGATAGTAAGATATAGACTCATAAAAAATGACATCCCTAAACATCCTCATCCTACGAGCAACAGGATCCCAACAACGATATCCTTTATGCCTAGCACTACTCTAGGAAGACACACTCAACGGACTGAGCAGTCAGTTTTGTGCGCTCACGAGGAGCAAGCAACACATAGCGCACACAGCCAAAAAGACGAAGGCTGGAGTAGTCAGACGTTTTGCCACAAAGATAATCAAAAGGTATCCCACCCCGAAGAGCAGAAGAAGGCTGAATTTTAATTAGGTAAGTGGCGGTGGAAACAGCCTCAGCCCAAAAATGAGAAGGGACGGATGAAGCAGCATAAGAGCGCGAGCAGTCTTAAGGAGATGACGATGCTTACGCTCAGCAACACCATTCTGAGCATGAGCCCCTGGACAGGAAAACTGGGCAAAGGTGCCCTGCTCAGATATTCACCTGCAGAATCCGCACGAAAAACACGAATAGAAGTATTAAAGTGGGTATGAACCATAGCTGCAAACATTCTATAGATAAATAAAATCTCACTACGATGCTGGATAAAGTAGATCCAAGTGTGGCGAGAAAAATCATCTATACAAATGATATAAAATCTGTGACCCCCTTTAGAGGAAAAGGGAGCCGGACCCCAAACCTCTGAATGAACAAGATCAAAAGGACGCAAAGACACTGACTCACTAGAATGATGGGAAAGCTGAATCTGCTTTCCCAAACGACATCCCTGACACTGGTATAAGGACTCACGACCAAAAACTGGACTTAAAAGACCACGACTAATTAAGGTGGAGAAACGAGAACCACACACATGACCTAAACAATGATGCCACTGAGTAAAAGACGACGTCAATGGAGTAGTCAAGACAGAAGCAACATGACTGCCAGGCGCAGCGGAAGTAACACGTAGCCAATCAAGCTCCCAAAGGCGCTGAGAATCACGACGACGAGGGCTAGTACCAACCAGGCGACCCGTGTGCGATCCTGAGCATAGCAAAAGTCAGAATCACGAATAACACGACAGTTATGGTCAGTAATCTGACCAGCGGACATCAATTACATGGTGAAGTGAGGAATATGAGAGACATCAAAAACAGAAAAGGAGTCAGTAAAAAGAGTCCCTTGCCCCACAACAGAAAGGGAGGAACCATCAGCAGTATGAACAGAAAGATAATTAGAAGGAGAACAAAGAAAAATGAGATGAGTGGTATGAGGAGTCATATGAAAAGAAGCACCTGAGTCAAAAATACAAAAAGCAATACCTGAAGTAGAAAGTGGTCCCTGAGCAGAAGATTGAGAAGCAGCAGCAGAACCTGTAGGTGCAGATGACTGAGTCACAGAACCAGCAGCTCCAACAGACGTAGAGGCCACAAGGCGACCGAGAAGCCTCAGAAACTCCTGTGTCTCATAACCAGCTGAACTCCTCTGAGAACCTGCAATATCAAAACAGCCAGACCCCTGTGAAGAACGACGAGCACGTGTCTGTGCCTTCTTTTTCCTCCTGAAGCAGTACTCCATAACATGTCCATCTTTACCACAGTAATCACAATGAAGACCACGCCCCCCTCCTCCAGAAGGAGCTGAAGCTCCTGACACAACTGGGAGAGCAATAGGAGACCGAGAGGCAGACCGAGCAGCCAAAACTGAAGCTGACTGCAAAAAACCAGCATTACGAAGACGTGTCTCCTCATCACGAATAGCAAGAGCATCCATCAGAGAAACACAAGTGTGACGAGCAAGTTGCTGAGCACGCATAAGCTCAAACTCAGCACGCAGCCTGGTCAAAAACTCAAAGACGACGAACCACCAGTGCAGACTGCTGATCTTGGCACGATTGACACGTACTAGGTGAAAGTGGCGAAGACAGACCATCAAGCTGACGCCAAACAGTGAAGAGCTGAGCATAGAAGTCTTCCACTGAGGCATCTTCCTGCTGCATAAGATGCTCCTGACGAAGTGCAGCAATATATAGTGACTGACTTGAGGGCTCATAGCGGCGACGAAGGAAATCCCACATCTGATGTGCAGTCTCAAAGTCCACGATCTTCCATACTGATAGAGAATAGAACGAGCACAAGCATCCTCATCCAACCACATCCTGTAAGCACCAAGCTGAGACTCGTAAAAAGCCTGAACATCACCATAATCATCAGTGAGCTGCTGCTTCTTTGCATCTGTAGCCTTCTCTGGGAAGACAAGCGGCCCAACAGGCAGCGGACAAACTGGACACTAGAATTCCCCAGTGAGAAAATCCCATGAGCGAAGCCCGTGCATGTGAATGCGCATCCGAGGTACCATCAGCGGTAATTGGTGCCATTGAAAACCACCGGACACCGCAGAACAGGAACCCCGCCTGAAGATGGTGACGACTGAGTCATAGCGACGGCGAGAGCGCAAGGGAAAAGCGGCGCTAAGTTTTTTTTTTTACCTGCTGCTACACAGGACAGCGATTAGATGATATCGCATCAAGCGCTAAAATGTGCGCAGTTTTTTTTAGGGTTTAACTAACCCTAGCAGGCCGAAACAGGCCCACGAGACCGATCGATCGGATCGATCGAAGAGTCGAAGTCAGTGGCGGCGGCTCAGATGCAGCAGTGGAGCGGCGGATCCGGCGACGGCGGCGGGGGATCCAGGCGAGGGAGGCGAGATCCGGTCGAGGGCGGCCGGACCCAGGCGAAGGCAGCGAGGG
>BCLF01000004.1:3261774-3281987 GCA_001602275.1 Zoysia japonica
CCCCCCCCCCCCCCCCCCCCCACACACACACACACACTCCCTCCCCAATAGATTTAATAATCCTACTACACAACATACTTCTTTGACAAATTTTCCAGGAGCACCATCCTCAGTTCTTAGTTTGCTCTTAATTGATTCAGAGTCTATTGAGAAAACATTTTGTGTATGATCATAACAATATTGGCTATTTGATTGCGACTTGTTACATAAACCAAACTGCACTAACAGTAACAACAAATAATCACAGATGTGTACCATTTAAAATGATCCACTCGTTAAACTCTTAAACCTCTCAAACAATTACAAAACCAATTGGAAAGGTAAGCAAAAAGTTGCCAAAAACTCACTTGAAGTGTGTTTAGTTTCACACATAATTTAGGCACTGTCAAGTTGTTCAATTTAGTAGCCACCTTTTCTTCAGGAACTGTACGCTCTATAAGTTTCCTCTTTGCAAACGGATTAATTGATTCTGTATAGCGTGTCAAGACGGGCGCAGCAGGAAATAAGACAGATCCAGAAACTGCAACAGGGAAGAAGCACATGGAGGTAAGACAACACAATGAATTACAGTACTTGTTTTTGAATGAGTTCATAAGCCTAGGTTCTTAAGTATACCCAAGGATAGCCCACTTAATCAGATGCCAAAAGCAAGTCCAGTACTTAACAATTCAAAGTATGAAGAATAAGTATTTATGAGACAGAGGTGGCAATGCATATGTTCAGGTTTCTGACCACGATTATGGATGACCTGTTATGACGCTAACCCAGTGCTCTCAGAATTTACACTTGAACAAACTGATTGCATAAATCACTAGGTGAGGAACAACCATTTGCAACACCACTGCCTGCTATTTTGTCGGGAAAGAAAAACTGAGCAACACAATGTCGTAACAAAAACTGAGAAAGGCAATCTTAGAACATGAGATGTGTTTAATAGGTACCTATAGAGGAGTTTGCGTAGCAGCAGCTAATACATCACAACAAAAAAAATGGTCCATAATAATGCATCTGTTTCTATCCAAAAACACATACCTTGTTGATTTTCAATGTGAAGCAAATAGACTTGAATACTGCTAGTGATTCCGATTAGTAGACTTCGCAAGTGAACGACATCCAGAGGAAGGTTTGCACTGAAGAACTGATCAATGGTCTGTACATAATAATACAATAAAAACAAACACTCAAATTAAGACCAGAATTATAATGATTAACAAATATATGTACATAATAAGCACCTGAATGAACAATAATACAACATAGCATTATTTTAATTTTTCAAATCAATATACTGAGCCAAAAAAAATAAATGGAGAAAAGTTATAATGAAGAAATTGCACAACCCGCCGGAATTTCAGACGTTCAGCGTGCGATTAGAATCAAACAAGGCCGCAAGTAATCAAAACATTTATTAGAGAATTATACACCATATCAACATTCAAAACTGTGTTTCTATTTCCCTTTTTTGGTCACAGGAATGTTAAATATCATGCAGAAACTCCATTCTATGTCAACGAAAAGCATACCTCCTCCACAAACCGAAATACCTCAACCACAGATGGTGCCTGTTTCTCATGAGCTGATAAAGGCTCCCAATCCTAAGAAGATTAAAAAAAGGTGGGCTTATCAGTTTGCATTAAACAAATAGGTGAACAATAAAGGCAGATGAAAAGGAAGAAGAAAAGGGGAACAAGTGAATTTTCTATAGAGTAACAAACCTCTATCTGAACTGTACGCTTTGCCCACTCCATGACATTTTCATGTTGAGTGTGCAGCCATTGTAGAATAAGCGGTGAAGAAAAGCGACTTATCTGTTGAAATTTCAGATGCCAATTTAAATGTGTCCATCGTATCGTAAATCCAAAAAATTAAGCCACATATTATCTAAAGATAGGTTGAGATTATTCATGGAGGTTTGTCCCAGTGACGAACATAAGGTACGATATGTTGTATGGACACTGGGGAGCAATGAGAATGTTGTAGGTCTGCGTTGTGGTACAGTTAAGCTTACTGTTAAAAATATTTTTTTTAAAAAATAAAGAAAAGCATCATGCCTTACCATGTATGGCTTTAAGTAATTGGAGAATGAAAACCTGACATTTTCCCCATGCAACGAGTTAAGCTTCTGAGCTATAAAGAGCTCAAAACTATTCGATGCTGCCAGTACCTCTTTTGAGTCTCCCAAATGATCCGTCCTCTCCAAGAACAGCTCCTTGCCATCAACAGGAACACTAAACATAAGTCGCAAGTCCCCAGAATAAACATGTCATATCTGGAAAAGGAATTAGACTAACCACTTGTTGGCCAAACAGCAGGTGTAGAAGAGTTAGAGCTAGTTCTTGAGCTTCACAATAATACTTGTTAAGTATTGGACTGAATGCAGTGCATTCTTTTTCTGCCACTAACTTCAGCCCATTTGCAAGAATTGTCAATGGATGCTTAAATTCTGTTTTTGATAGGCCATCTGATGTAATAAGGGCCTAATCAAGCATAACGGAATTTCAAGAAATCACTACACCATTTAATAATTTGCTAACGAGTGTACATTTTAAAGTACACACACAATTGATGCGACTCACTTGCTTATATGCAGCTTGGATAGATCTGACAACGAGTAAATGGATCCACTTTGATTCCGATGTACTTCCAATTGGACTCTCAATGAGCTGAAATCAATCCAAAACCGATCAAAGCACAGCATTTCAAAGGTAGCATCAGAAAACAATATTGAGCACTTTAAGGATCAAGAATTCCACCAACAAAGAGGATAACAAGAGAAGGCAAGTTTGAAACACAAAGAACAAATAAAGGGATAGAGCCCAAAAATAGCAACGAGACAACACACAGAATATGAAAGAAGGATTAGTAACCCAAAAAGGAATCACGAGCGCATCAATTAATTATGCTGCAAATAAATGTCAACTTTAAATATCAGAAACAACAATTCAGGTGAACAATGACAATTAAAACAATTACACCATTACAAATACCGATTACTTTTGTGACTACAGCAAAACATTATTAACAAACTCATATGATCCCACAGCAATGAATTTTTGACGTTCAACATCTCTTGTTATGGAAATCATAATTAGTATCCATGCATTTGCAAACTGACAGCACATGTGTGGCATCCCAGCAGGGTTCAAATCCTGGCGCGAGCAATTTGTGGAATTAAAAAAAATTGCTGGCAGCCTGAAATATAGTAGCGACAATGCCAACTTGAATGATGTTTCCGATCCAAGTATTTGCACGGCCCTATAGGATGATGCCGGCATTCAGGGGTTTTCTCGAACAGGAAAAAGTTGAGCTTCTTCTCATTGAAATGCCGTGGGGGCTATCTCACCCCCACCAGTCGAGCTTTCTTTTAATATCCATGCATGTTTAAGAAAATGGTTAAGGAACGATCTAGTAATCTCCACTAAATAAGTCCAATTTCCAACACGAACTGAGGAATTGTTTGGTTTAGACCTGGTGAGCATGAGCCACATAAAATATTGGAATGGTTATTACAATTTTTGTTCATAAAACTTTCCTTACTTGAGGGTAGCATGGAGATCATATATTACATATTACACAAGGTCTGCGGGATTAGATGACTTCCACAGTTTGATCATTAGTTGCGCAGAGCTCAAGAGAAGTATTTACATAAGTAATGTGAGATATGAATATTAATATTCTAATATTTACTTAACTTCTAATTTATACATTTCTATTCAATAACCAAAACAGTATTTTCTCTAACGCAAAACATGTCCCTATATAAGTAAAGTAAGGGTGACCTTGTAAATATATTATACAAGTATTACAGAACAGAGCCACAGATATAAAAAATCTAACCCTGGATTCATCACCACCATCCTCAGTGGGGTTTGACGGCAAATGTAACACCAAGTTCAGCATGGCCTCTAAGATTGAGCAGTTATTCTGTTGCAGGAAATCAGGTCAAAGAAAGTTTGAATATCATTAGCAATATTTGCCGTTGTTGATCAAAAAAGGATGTAACTTTCATCAATGCAAGCAATCAAGGAGAATCAGCATTACCTTTCTTTCCAAATCGACATTAATTTTATTGTCTAGTTTCTTAGCTGTCTTAATTGTAATACAAATTAGTCACATCATTGAGGTAGTAATTACTTTTTGTAAATTCATTACTTGAGTTTTTAGGCAATAATAAATGACACCATGTTTACATCTGCATCTTCCTTCTTAGTTCTTTGAAACATTTATGCTTTTGTGGCAACAAGTTAGCAAATATGGATACAACATGGAATTATGTTTTGTGTTTAGATGCTTGGTCCACAATAAACTTGCAAAGAAAGCATGGATTATAATTTATTGTCAAAACCAAGTTAAAAGTTCAAACAGTTGGATCCATTGATGAAATAGCATTGGTGAGGGGTAATCTGATAAGCTCATTTTTTAAGCATGTCCAAACTACAATACACTTCATTTTTTTCAACATAATCTCTTAATCACCTTACTGAAACAGGAAGACGCTCCCCCAAATTAGATAATGCTTTGATGGATGGGGAACAAAAAAAACTTAACATTTTTGGTACCAGTCAAGGGTGCAGGACAAACCTTATTGAAGTATGCATGATAATTCTCTAGCTGTCTGCAGCACCAAACATATATTTTATGAAGCGTGCTGTCAATCAAATTTAGAGCGCTGTTGCTGTCACAGGCATCAACGGAACAAATTAAGCTGTTTGTATACAGTTCGATTTCTTTAACCTCCTTACGCAATCGAAGTTTTTGTATCTGAATGCCTGCGTGTCTCAGTAGAAGAATCTCGCAGGTTTGAACAAACTGAATGGAAGTGAAATAATCATAAGAGCCAGTATTTCAAAGGTACTAAAAAAGCAACACTAATAAATACTCAGGTGTCAAGGTCATTTTAAATGAATGGAACAAAGGTCTCCCAGTAAGACATGAACTATGGGGAGCAAAAGAATTGATTTTGTTGAATATAGGAAGGTAATCCTTTCAGTTCAAAAGAAAGTATAAAGGGCAGCCCGGTGCACATAGCTCCTGCTTGTGCAGGGTTCGGTGAAGGGCCCAACCACTTCGGGTTTTCTGTACGCAGCCTTTCTGCAAGAGGCTGTTTCTAGGACTTGAACCCGTGACCTCATAGTCACAAGTTCAAAAGAAAGTATCATTGTATAGAAATGTTCGTTCCAAATTTTGTCAAACGAGCTAGCTAGTACATCGTATAAAGCAGTGTTACTCATTAAATTTAACTCTATTTCAGGGAAAGCAGTTGAATATTACTCCCTCCGTTCACTTTTATAGGTCGTTTTAACTCTGGGCACGGGAATTAAGGAAAAGTAAAAAAGTATGGTACGCAGAAAACAAGGAGGAACGAGATAGAGATAAAGATTTATTGGGAAGAGAGAAAGTGTATTGGAAAGAGAGAAAGGTATATTGGGAAGTGAGAATGACATAAAATGAGGAACAAATTTTGAATGCTAGAACGACTTATATTTGTGAACGGAGGGAGTAGGACTTATTATGGGTTTTAGTGTAACTGATTTGCAATGCCTGTCACCTATAAAAATTCTACAGGGTTTGCAGCAAGAGATGTAGAGAATATGACGGACGAGTCACAACTCCATAATTCATTAGTTCAACCTATCCAGAAAAGGGACAATAGGTGTAATTCCAAAAGGAGAAGGAACAGATTATAGCAATAAACAGACCTTCTGGAAAAGAACCCAAGCATAAAAGACAGCATGCAACTTCTCAGTAATGCCCAGTATTGGCCAGGTAAGTTTTGCTATTTCCAGAATTTCATCAGCCTCCTGGTAGTAAAATTAGGTAAACCAATCAGAAACTCATGATGTGATCATCGAATCAATTGCATCTTTTTGTGCAAGAACACTTCAGCTATGCAGTAAAAGGGAGATATTAACATCTAGTCAGCTATGCAGTAAAAGGGAGATATTAACATCTAATGAGTAAAGAAAAGCGAACCTCTACAAGCTGTCCATCTTCAAGAATATCAAACACACTGCAAAGTAACTTCTCATATAACCTAAAATTAAAGTGATAACTATGGGTCCAATGGTAATTCTCATCTTTAAGGCCGAACTTCTTTGACACGGCAGTAAGTTTTGCATTGTATCTTTCAACGATAGTCAAGACCTCCACACGCCCCTCAGGAACACTCACAACCCAGTCCTGAAACAGTTGGAAATGCATATAGAATGAACTCAAAATTAGGACTCTTAGTCCATGGAGAAGATTAGGCAGATTTCTTGTGTCTTCTAGACAAGTAACGATAATATGTAATAATATGAAATAGGATGATAGTTCTCACCTCTGTATTTTTTAGCTTGGAGAGAACTATCCGAAGTGCTTCACTCATGTCACTCTCACACGATACTGAGAAGAGAAGTAATTCTTCAAGAACATTTGCCTGACAGCAGTCATAATAAATAGTTAAGACAGACACTCATATTGTAAAAAGAGACAACTGAGCTGCTTGCCTGTCTTCTCTGCCATTGCACACGTAATCTTTCTGTTGGGAAATCAAGTTTGCCAACAGAACTTAAGAGCTGTAATGATATGCAAGGCACATCAAG
Organism: Zoysia japonica; assembly: GCA_001602275.1. NCBI lineage: Eukaryota > Viridiplantae > Streptophyta > Magnoliopsida > Poales > Poaceae > Zoysia > Zoysia japonica. The sequence goes on from BCLF01000004.1 coordinate 3,268,359, forward strand.
CCGTCCTTGCACCATCTTCGAACTGATATGTCTTAAAGCTCGTTTAGTCAATATGTCCATAGATTCTGAAATCTGGAAGAGTTTTATTTAATGAGACCTCGCCAACCTGTTTCCTAACCTCATGTTTAAAAAATAACGACAAAGCCAAGTCTCAAGCAAGTTGAGTTAGGCTAGATATGAAACCCACAAGAACATCATAGTTTTTTTTAATGTACAGCAAGGGAAACTTCCACAGCAAACATTATAGCAACTTGAAAACTAATATTTAAGTTTGTGATCTAAAACATCATTTTTTAGAAACATTGACTGAAAATCTAGAGTCTGTCTTGAGGACTGTAAGTGCAAAGAAAGTGTTGTCTTGAAAAGGAAATTATAAAGTAAAAAAAAGGAGAGAGGGAGAGAGAGAGAAAGAGAGAGGTGTTTCAGCTTGTCTTCGCTAAGAACTTTGCTTCCTTGGATCATAAACATTTTGATTCTCAGGCTCTTAGCAGCAAAGAAATATGAAAGAGGTACAAAACTAACATTTGTCATGCATATCAACAAGAATCTTGACAGCTTGCAGTAGCAATGAAAACCAGCTAGCAAATCTATAAAGTATAAAATGACCAGTTGTGCATGAGATCTTGCCTCCATTTGAACTCGGATCAAATCAAGAATGTGTGCATCATTATTTTCCATCTGAGGTGACGAATTAGTTCCTTCCGTCTTCGTTCTTAGACCCTTCAAAAATTTTGGCTTCTTTTCTTTTTTTTCTTCAGAGAAGTGTATTTTTCCACTGTCAGTTACATATTATCAAGGAAGCATAGTTAGAGCAGTAAATGCAAAGTTGTATAAGAATATGCAACAAATATTTGATGCAAAAAAACTAGCAACATATGCTTCAATGAAAATTACTTGACAAATAAAGAAGCGATGCTTCAATAAAAATTACCTGACAAATAAAGAAGCGAGAAGGACCTCATAAGCCGTTTCTCTTATATCATCATCAGAGAGTTCTTGAGGGTGAAAAAGGAAAATACAGAATAAGTTCCAAGAAAACAAATTAAGTTCTCCCAACCCACATGATCTGCCTAGAAAAATGGTAAAAAAAAAGTAGAAACTAATCTATATACTATCATATATCTACAATACTGGGGGCTGTATCCAAAGAAAAATAAGAGCAAAGAACAAACGAATCATGTACAAGTTCCTACCTGTGGTTAAGCTAGGCAAACCTAGAGAAAGATCAACCACTAGCTCTACATGCTGAGGAGAAATATCTGCCAAACTAACATCCTCAGCACCATAGTCTGTTCCTGAAATGTTAACAGCAGACTCGAAGAAATCTTTCTGTTGCCCTCTTGAATCTGGGCTCTCCTGTGCTGTTGTTTGGAACCCGACGCCAGGTGCTGCTTCATTTGGAGGGCTGTCAGATAGTTCAGGCCTCATCAGAAGAAAATAGGAGTTGCCCGATGGTGACCCGATCTGTTCAATACATTTAGTTAGGTATTATAGAAAAAACAAAATTGAATCAGTATTTAATCTAAGGCTATAATTCGTCAATTTGAGTTCATTGGTGATTGCAGACCTAGGTGCCAATATATAGAAGCTAGCTGCTTATGCACTGGCATGTACAGATATTTTAAATTGTAATACCATGTTTGCAGTGGCTTGACAATTTTTGATGGAATACTTGAAAGAGTAGTCAAGGTGGATCCATTCAACTCTAGTATAGCCTACGTGGAGTCAGACTAATGTTGTTTCGTGTCCTTATTGCAGTAATTACACTGCATTTGAAGCTCACAAGCAGGGAGAAATCTCTTAAGAGCTACTACAGAATTTAGAAAACCAGCTGTTAGTGTCTAGCTCCCGTCCTCTCAGAGCTCCCAAAAACCGGAGCTCATTAAACACGACTCGTTCCAGGCTCAGGGACAAGCAAGCAATCGAACATGGAGATGAAAATGGAGAGGAAATTTCGAGTGATCAGTTCACCCCATACCATGATGGGGTACGTCCTCTCCTCGAAGTACCTCCTCGTGGCCTCCGAAGCATCAAACTGCGTGCCTGGATTGATCAAAACAAGCGCGTGCAGGCGCAGTCAGCCACCAGAAGATTAAACTCACCGATCAAGCAAGAGCCGCGCGGTGGGCGCGGGCGCAGAGGCGGCGCTGACTGCCTTACCGGAGGCGACGCACTCGAGCGCGTAGTCGGCGCTGACGGCGTCGAGGTCTACACGGGAGAGGTCGACGGCGCGGCTGCCGGCGGAGAGGATGAAGCCGAGCAGCTGGCGCCGGTCGCGGCGGTACACCTCCAGGAGCGCCGCGGAGTCCATCGCCGCCGCCAGGTGCCTCTCGATGTGGGACGGGTTTGGGGGAGGGAGCTGGCTCGGGGAGGCGGAGCGGGCAAGACTGGTCTCTCTGACTGCGACGGCGAGTGCGGGGTGTGAACGAATCAGTCGAGGGACAGGGCTTTGGTGCGGACGAAGGCCGCACGCGTCAGCAGAAACAGAGTGAGCACTGGACACTAGATGCGTACCGGGCACGGCCCGGTTTCCTCCTCTCGCAAAGGCCTCAGGTCTGCCGTCAACGTGCGGTCGCCGGTCAGTGATTCACCTGTTGCGGTGACACATCTGGCGATTCAAATCGAGGCGCTGATGGTTTGGGCATTTGAAATTTCTGGATCGCAGATATCGTGGTCCACGTTTGATGAAAGATTCCAGAACGGCTTTCGACTAGTAGAACTTCGAATATTTTACGCGTTATTCGAGAACCGACCAATCGAGCTGGGAAACTCATCCCCTGACACGAGATCCACCAAAAACACCAGCCTCCAAGGAATGCCGAATGCTTCAGCAGTAGACCAATATGAAGCTTTCTCCAAATGCTGCAGAAGGGAACTTGAAGCACAGTGCTGTATTTCACCCCCTCGAAATCAACAGGCTCTTCATCCGTGAGCTGTCAATGAGAATAATCAAAGCACGAATATTTTGTCACCAGAACAGCAGAAGCCATGCCACACAATATCGACACCGTTATATAACCCAAACAAGGGGGGGAAAGCCAGAAACAATCGACGGCTCAAAGAATTTATGACATATATGAACAGCAGTTTGAGTAACTTTTAATACATGTACTTGACTATCAGCGCATTTTGGATACACAAAAATTTACACTGCCCATGACCTGGAGTTACATTAGCAACGCACAGGTGTAAAGTCGAAATGGATCAGCATGCTCACGTGGACTCTCATACTTCTTCACTTCCACTGCTGCTGCTGCTTTTCCGGATGTTGTACTTGCACAGGGGGCATGTTGCGTTGATGTGCAGCCACTTGTCAATGCACGTACAGTGGAAATGGTGCCCACAAGGGAGTTCTCGTAACTCTGCGCCATCATCATACGCTGAGAGGCAAATACAGCACTCCTGCATAGAACCCATGAACAAAGGTTTCAGACAGTGGATTTTATCCCTCATGTAGGTTAGCTAATTTATTCGAAATAAAATCAATGTTAACTGGATTGCAGAAATTAATAGGAGGAGCCAATGTATATATCAATATGGCATTGAATATAAATATATAAGTAATCCTCTCAAATGTAACAGAACAACAATAAGATTGTACAATACATAAAATCCAGTGCCATTGACCAAAATATTTCCTGAGCCAACAGGTCTGTTGCAGCTGAACTAAATCTAGCACACAAGCATGGTTCATGATCATGGCATCCCACTCACTATTATAAAAGGCATCAGTCATTATCAAGAAACTATATTACAAACTTATAAATACTATAGTTCAAAGTATTTTCTCCAAAGTAGCATGTCATGCGTTGCTAAGGTCAAAGTCATGTACTATGCATATCAAAAAGGGAAACATAAGAACTTACCGCATCTTCAGCGGCAAGCATTTTCTCGATCGGTTGGTTGGTGCCACACTCTGTCATTATTCCACCAAAAGCCCTCGTGGCATCAATATCTTGCTTTTCAGGCTCATCAGTTCGCCGAAATTTGTATTTTGGGATTTGGCGAATGTCATCTTCAGATGCTCCCTCCTGATTTCAATCAAAGTTTACAAGTGTTTACCCATGCAAGAATGCCATGTCAACCTCAATACAAATTCAATGCTTCATTTTCACATAATTTCAATACCATACCTGATCAGAGACTGCATATAGAATTGCTATAATGCAAGGGAGGCAACAGCAAACAGCAATACCAATGATACAGGCTAGTGCAACACAGAATACAACAAAGAACACATCGAAAGCCAGAAAGACTATGCAGAGCCTGCAAAGTAATACAGAAACGCATTTAGAATCAAACAAAAGGAGCGGGAACACTACAAAAAGTGACTGTTAATAAGTACCAGTAAAGTTGTGGAGCAACCTGGATAACCTCTTCACCACCAGCAGATATCCAATAAAATCCAATTATCCACCATATAAAGGAGAACATAGTATTAGCAGACTCCAGATGTTTTGCGATACTGCCAGAGTATACCATAACGATGTTATGAGGCCAACGAAATACTAAAAGTGTTACATTAGTTAACGAGATAAAAAGGATCTAAATAATCAAATCGATGAAAAGTGAGTTAACAGATAGCATGGCAACAGCAGTAGCAAATAGCAATGCTTCAACAAAGCTAAAGAAACAAATATGTGTACAGGGTAGGGTACAATTGAATACAGGTAAAATGCAAAAGAGGAAGGTAATGTACCACACATGAGAGAGAAAATAGACATCCAACTAAAACATTATCAGCAAGGTTTAGTTGAACACCAGTATTGCATTGCGCCGGTCATATGTAATATGTACTAGCTATAACAAAGGCATCATAATATGTACTGGTAGCAATAACGACGGGTATATGCGCCAGTTATTATCGTGCCATGTCCATATATTGATTTACCTCTTTGCTACACTTTAGTCCATTCAGGAAAAATACTTCAGCATAGAAACTACTCAATCAGAAACTATACTACCACGAGCGTGTGATGCTCCAGTTACTAAATAGAAGTGCATACGCTGAAAAGGAATTTCTGTATCTATACTGTGCATCAACAGCATTAGGAACCTCTATTTATCAGATCCATCAAATTACCCCACATAATCGGCTGGGCGAGCACGACGATCATGGTCCACGAGATCGTCATCGCTGGACGAGGACGATCCATCACTGCCCCTCTCCTCGTCGGCGGGAGCTGAGGCGCCGCCGCGCTGACCGTGGCGCATCCGGTACTCGATAGCTACGCAGACCATGTGGACGACGCACTGCAGCGCGTAACCTACGACCCAGGTGCGGAGCGGCATGGGCGAGTCCTCGTTGCGGCTGAGCACGAGAACCACGGCCGCCACGGTGATGAAGGCCAGGTTCCAGAGCAGGTCGAGCGCCACGACGGGGCGGGAGTAGGCCCAGTCCGCCTGCCGCTCCTCGAGGTGCTCCGCCGCGGCCTCACGCACCAGCACCGACGGCTCCCGCATCGCCCGCCGCCCCCCGCGGCGCAGCAGCCGCGCTGCGTCGCGGAGGGAGGGAAGCGCACGCCCTCGGCGCCGGGAACCGGCGCCGCCGCCGCCAAGCAGAGGCGCGGAGGAATCAAGCGGCGCGTCGGCGCGGGCGCTCGGAGAACGAGGCGTTGCCATCGAGGGGAAGGGGGGGAACCCGTGGGAGATCAGGAAGGAGGAAGTGGTCTCCTCTTCCGGGCAAATGGAATTGCGACGGGTTAGCGAGGACTGGACACTGCTGATCTTTTCTCTATTTTCTGTTCTTATTTATTTCTTCGCTGACATTGGCATGTTGGCCCTTGGCCGACGGGTTGGACCTGAGACCAGTGAATCGGTGATGTTTAAATGCCATTCTCCGGCACCTGAGCGAAAAGCGTGCAAAATCCAGTCCGATACTGATGACAGTCCAAAGTCAGGACGATAGGCCGCGCCGGCCGATCGGTAGTGGGTTCAGATTTCATCAGGACCAGACTGTCACTACGGTCCATTTGACCAAGCCCACGGACTAACAGAGACCTGCCTACGCGGCAAAGCCCGAAGCCTATCCCGCCCGATGCAGCTAGCCACGCGGCCTGGGATCCGCTCTTTTGGCCCCCTAGCCGCTCACGGACCCATGGGACGAGTTCCTACTATTTGCACACCTGTCTTGACCGGTGGAGCCACGCCCCGTGACTGCACAAAAGCCACTGCAGCTGCATGTTTTCGATGCAACAACTTTTCAGCACTTCATCATGTGAATGGCTCCGCGGACCAGGCTTGTTGACGAAGAAGCCCAGTACCCCCGTAGCCCATACCATTGACCATTGTCCAGGTCCTACCCGAAAATGCCGCACATGTGTACCCCTCCCAAACAGTTTACTCTCATCAAGAAAAATGGCTTGAATCATGCGGTCCTGCGTTATCTTAACGTCGCAGCTTGTAGCAAAACAACAGCAAAAAAGAATCCGAGGACATGGTGTGAATCCTTGGACCTTTGCTCTCCGATCCGCTGAATTCGGTTACGGCAGCACGTGAACTGATATGAAACCGTGGAAACGACGGCCGTTGAACTACAGTACGAGCAGCAAAGATTCACCCTTCCCTGGCGTACTTCTCCAACGTCCCATAAATCAACGAAGGCACGGCTCCACGTTGCGAAATCTACGGCCCCATTATGCGCCGGAAAGCGAGAAGGAAAGCTTGGTCGTGTCGAAGCCAATGTTACCGCGATAAACAAACATCCGCCTAAGCTGGACCTGTCGCGTTGACGACAATGCTTACTGGCGGGACATTTCCTGATTTTACTCCCTCCTTGCTGTGTTTCACCGTGTCGACGAATCACATTTTCCAGTGATGAAAAAGGCCAGATCTGAAGCGGTAGAATCTTTTCGTCACCCGGTCACCCGAGCCGTTGCCCTCCCGTCCCATCAGGATTCCTGAACAGCAACCTGGGATTTGTATGCCACGCCGTACGCGGCATGCGTCCGGACCTGTGATTAAGATAAAGTTTTCCGGCACGTACGGGCGATCCTGTGAATCGCTTGGCTTTGCTCGCGCGCAAGCATGGATATGGATGGGCTTTCAGGGTTCCGTCGTGAATCCGAGATTTATTTCCGCCAACTTGTATTAGGATCACGGTGTCAGCAACGTGCAGCGGTCGGAGGCCAGGAACGGGACAAAGGGAGCATGACGAAGATGAGCAGCTGCTAGTCCGTGCCCGAGATAATGGAGTAGCAGGGAATGGGGCACCGGGTTAAGGAATGGATAAGGCCTTGTTCGGTTCGGCCGGAATGGTCTGGAATACGGCCTATTCTGTGCCGGATTGATCTGGCTCGGTTTTAAATCCGGTCGGAGCTAAAACCTGCGTTCGGTTAGGCCTGACCCAGAACGAAAACGGATCTTTTCTGTCGTTTCCTCCCCGTTCTCGACACGGATTGAAAACCGACCTCCAACCTTCCGGATCGGAACCGAGTGAGGGAGCGCATAAGCGAATGAGGCGGCGGCGCAACGTGAGCCGGAAATCTTGGCGATGCCACAGTGATGGAAGCCGGTGACGACTACGCGACCCTCGCCTACCCGACATCCTCCCCGTTCGTGTCTTCGCCGGTAACGCCGCCTATCGATCTCGGTTCGTATTCTTGAGGTCGACGTTCTTGAGGCCGTGCAGCTTGCCGAGTGGCCGGAGGGTGGCGGAGAGGGATGATGGTGCATGCCGCCTGCGCGGGCATGTCCATGTTGACATCAATATGGCGCGGAGCAGGGGGTTTAGCCGGGCGATGTGGCCGAGGTAGAACTGGATGAGCACCGCTTATGTTAGCCTCCCGTTCCTAAAGCCAAGCTGGATGGCATTGATGGTGGCCTCGTCAAACTGGAACCCGCTGTAGGAGCTGGCAATGGCAGCGACGTCGACAAGGGTTAGGACGACCGCGAGCACTCGGAGGAGGTACAACCTGCCTGCCATGCTGGGTCGTGGCTGCGCACCGGCTGCCTGTGTCGTCACAGTTTGGCTTCGTGTGCTCTACTTACGGCTGCCTTCTACTCTTGTTTTCCCTCTCATCTTGCCGTCGGTGTTAGCATGTAGGGACTACGTGTTTGTGCTTTACCAAATTCAGCAGCAGATTCTGTTGGCTATCTTCTTTGAATAGTGCCCGTTGTTGCATCTTTTTTTTAATGTTTATCGATCTGAGATGTGAAATCGAGAAATTTGTGATCTAAGCTTTGTCTTCAATCCTTGCCTACCGAACAACATTTTTAGTTTTAAAGGAATGAATCGCGAGGGATTTAAACCTGCACTGAGATTAAGTGACCCACGAGAATTCACTCGATCCCCTCCAGCAACTAATCAGCTCCTGGAATCAAGTTTGGAAAATCGAACAAGGCCTAAACGAGACGAGAGCACGGACAACCATAAAGACGAGCAGTCACCAGTCAGACACATGGAACGAGGCGCACAAGTCATGACCCGCAGTGTGGAACAAGGGAAGACAGCGCTGCCCAGTGCTTCGACCTCTGGCCACAGACAGGCACCCGCCCTCGCGAAAACAGAGCATTTCGGGGCTTTTTTTAGCGTCGGCACACGTGCCCATGCTGGCAGTGGCACACGGCGCCGCGTGAGGCGCGTCGGCGTCGAAGCAACCCGGCCGGCCGGTTGGCTGTTGTTGCCTGCGCACAAGGAGACGATGACGACGTAGGCAGCGAGGACGCGCGCCCCGTTGTCGCTTTGCCGTACCGGACGGCTCATCTGCACCGCAGCGAGCCCCGCGCGGCGCTGATCCATTCGCGTGATCGGCTAAGAGATTCCTCCGCCAGATCGCGCATCCTCGCGGCAGGCACGGTCCGGGGCCAGGGCGGCAGGCCATGTGCTCACGGGGGACGGGATCTTGGTCGCGCCCGGATGCAACGGCGCACGAGTGAGTCCGGTGTCCGTGTCTCACGCTTGCTGTTCACGGCGAGCCGGCGGTACCGTTTATAAATGTGGTGCGAGTTACATGTGGCGACACAGGTCCACTGTTCCTGCCGGCCGCCGCCGATCGCGTTCCGACGGTGTTCTTCTAGATCGTCCTGGTTTGCCAGCGCCTCCATGGAAGTGCGGAAAATTTTTTCCTGCCCATGCTACCGCTCGAGCGAGACAGACGCGTTATATACTTCCTTTTACAGCATGGATATACTACTGTACTACTTTCGACGGCATAGAGATATAGCAGTGGATCACAGCAACACACATCATCATCATGGAATTTGGTAGAGCATCAAGATTCTTGGGGGGCCAAAACAACATTAATATTTGAACCCAGAGAGGGGGAACGGATCATGTCCAACGAGCAAACAGTCGTTGCCTTCGTTGGGAGGGCTCACGTCCATGGTTGGGAGAGCGAGTGAGCGCGGTTGGAGCCGCGTCGCTGTCGCTGCGGTTTCATCATCCGTCGCAACGAAGCGAAAGCAGAGCATGGATGGCGCTTCCATGCGCATGCCAGGCTCGCCGCGGTCCCCGTCGGCCGCTAACAGACACCGTGCAACTCTGTGCATGGGTGCTTGGGTTGGATTATCGGTAGGGCCAAACAGGCACACCTAATGCGGCTTAATTAGGACACAAAGGGTTTCCCCTGCACGTACAATGGCTTGGACACAACAACCGGAAGGTACTGCATGTACTCGCTGCTATGGATGTGTTGGAATGCAAATGCAAGGGCATCTTCCTGGCGCTGGAAGGTACTGCATGTACTCGCTGCGATGGATGTGTTGGAATGAGAGCTTGGAGTAGATTGCTGTACAAGATGGCAACTGTAACACAATATTGCTGTTGTGACCACCCACCAACAACAACGCTGGACGAGAGGGCACGCGTTCGTGGCCATGAACAAGCAAGTACTAGCACCAAGAACACCTTAAACGCTTTGTTTTCCGTAACTCCGTTTGGTGATGTACAATTTCCTGAACTATAACTCCTTCAGTCATTCGCTTCATGCGCCCTTCACTCCTTCACTTCGTACCTCTATCCATGAATGAATATACTGTATTAAGCATTTCTAATTTTAATTAAAATTTATTTTTTAAAGCTTGACTAGAAAAATATCTAAAATTAATTATTTCAAAAATCACAAGGTACTTATTCAGGAAAAGAATTCCGCAATCCAAAGATTTTTCAAGTTGAATCAACTAATGGCCGACGACCAGCTGTCTCAGCATCATGCTGGTACTAGTACGGAACGCACGATTGCAACATGCGGAAACAGCGGATCAGAATTCCCGACAATATCCCAATCGTTCATTTCCACTGCTCCCTCCGTCCTAAAATGTCGTTTAATTTTTTAAAATTGACATCTGATCATTTATTTTATTAAAAAAACATAAAATTACAAAAATAAATGAAGTCAAACTTAAAGTATTTTTAATATTGAATCATTTCACAATAAAATAAATAATTTTTAAATTTTTTTATAAATAAAATGAATGATAAAAAGAGAAATTTAAAATTTTAAAAAAGGCACTTAATTTTGAGATGGAAGAAGTAACACTGAGAGATTGATAAAGACGTCTACTGCTCGTCAGTACTAATGATGTGAGCAATACAGATGACGGACGCAATATCTCTATTGCTAATTGCCTCACCAATTAAATCATGTCGTTGATGAAATTGTGGTTGATGTCTTTTCTTTTTGTTAAAAAAGTAAACAAATATGTAGGGATATCAAACTCGCCCCGCTTGATCTGTCATCCCTATCCAGGCTCCATCTGTGTCACTATAATCACAGGAGCCCTGAGCCGCTGACCGGGGGAGAGACTACTCTATGGTTGCCTTGGTTGGAAGGCGGTGAACGCACAAAAAATTCCACGCTGCCGTCCGCGCGGGTCCCGTAGTCCCGTGCGGCCATTCCCAGCGAGAGCGGCGAATGCTAGAATAAGCTCGCGATGGCCTCGGAAAGCTCAGTGCGCAGGTGCAGCACCGTCGCCTTGCCGGCACTCACCGCTGCCTGCCGAGCGAACCTGCGCACCGACACCGCCCGGCTCCGCGCCAAGCAGAGAACCCCTTCCTTGGGCCGCCTCCCGAAACACGGAAACACGGACCGAGACGACGTCCCTCACTGCCCTTCCACGCCGCTATACATTCTTCGGAACGGTGGCGGTGTCATTGCGTCACCTGCACGCATGGCTCGCGGTTAACGATGACCGCGGTTGCTTAGCTCGCGCTTAATCTCCTCTTTTTAGGTGTGGGAAGTTTAGTTTAACCCCGTGCTGGGGCTTCGTCTCGAAACCGCCATGGTTTTTTTATCGGCTTTTGCCTCGCACCGGTGGTTAGTACGGAGTACGAGCCAAAGGCAACTGATTACCACCAGCCCTAGGGCAAAGCTCCAGATGATCCAATTGCTACGGGACGAGACGGCTCGTGCCATTAAAACAAGTCACACCACACCAGATAAGTCCTAGACCAGGACAAGCATACCAACCGGTCCAGCAAAGGACACAGTCATGAGACATACCTATCGCTCAATAAGCCCTTCTTCTAATGAAATGCAGTACGGGTAGCTGTCGGTACCAACCATGCATGTTTCTTAAATTTTCATAGAAAGATCGCACCCAATCACACCCCAATTGGCAATGGCTAACCGTGATCAGACCAAGATTCAAGATTGGTAATGGTAAGTACTCCTAGCTACGATCATCTGTCAACTCAACAGTCAAACATTTGGGCATGAATAAACGGCATATTTGTCGAGGAAACACTTAGGAAATGTTAGCAGTCAAGGCACACATATAGTATTAATAAACAGCTACCAGCATCTTACATTTGGCTACTCAAGTGCAGAAACAAAAACTGTGACGGTAACAGCACCAGGAAGCTAGGTACAAGCCAAACGAACCACCGTTAAATTCCACTCCATCCTTGTTTTTGCTTGAGACACTGATGATATAGGAGCAACACCGATTTATCCTGAATCCTGATGCATTCTTGGGAAATTTTTAGGATCAGCTCAGAACTTCACAGGCATTCCGAGCCGATCCAACCTGCCTGAGCCAGGATACGCCTTGTTCGTGAACTTGGCGTGCAGCGAGGCCGATCTCTGCTGTGCGGAGGGCGCGCATGGCGCCGGCGCGAAGGCGTGCGCCGACGCCTTGCGGAGGGAGCTGGACTTCTCGTACTGCGACCTCTGCTTCGGAGCGCTCTGGGAACGCGCCTTGGCACGGAATGACTCCGTGTTCGCCATGTAGTTGGGGTAGTCGGAGTACCCGCCGAAGAGGCTGCGCGAACACTCGCTCTTCGTGGGCGTGAACGCGCCCCTCCTCGAGCTCCCCGGCCGCGACGTCGCCGAGAAGAACTGCGGGCTGTCGCAGAGCTCGGCCATGTCCACGGGCAGGCGCAGGGGACTGAGCGCCTCGCCCATGCCAACGGATGGCGGGCTCGGCACGGACTGCTGCGCGGTTGTAGAGTCCTTGGACGGCGACTCCGGCATGGTGGCGAAGCTCCGGCTGTTCTGGTCAGAAGTCATTGTCGAGCATGGCGAATGGTGGCGGTTGCCGCCGCCGCGCCTCCTGGAAGCATGGCGCCCCGGCTTGCCGGTGTCCACCTCAAGAATCTTGGCGTTCTTCTCGTCATCCATGTACCTGTCCTCCACCCACCGGTCCAACCAGTTCCTTCCGCATGATTCTGATCTCTCCCTGCCCAGCCTCTCACTGCCCGGTGTCTTGGACGAGCTCCCCTGTGCAGATCAGATTACCATTGTCAGGTGTGTCACGGGCATCACAGCGCAAAAGAAACCAACTGGAACAGAGAAACGACTCACCCTTAGAGAACCAGAACGGCCGTGCCTGGGCGCCCCATCGTGAACCACCTGTTCGTACTTCTCCGGCGTCGGCGGCCCCTGCAATGCCCATGCAAGAACCGTAAGAAACACGAGCTGAACGAATTCTAAGCTAGCTCGATCTTCACATACCGGGTGAGACACGGCATGCTGCGAGCCAATTGCACGGCAGGCTCGCGCGCGCGCCTGAACACGGACGAGCGCGTGCATGCACCGCAGCGTCTCGGCCGCCTGCCGCCGAACAATGTTGCCGCGAACCAGCGCTTGCAGCTTCACCAACCCCCGCAGCGCCTTCAGTGCTCGTCTCGCCTACACACGTAAACACAGATGAAGAGAGATTATCAGTAATGGTCCCGTCGCCATGGGCACCTGTTGGCAGAGGCAACTTGGCGTGCCATGATGCTAACAACCTCCATTTACTACGGCTACTGCGGCGCTAGCAGCATCCAAGAACACGTAGTACTACTAGTAGTAGCCATGTCCAAACGGAGAAAAAAGAGCTTTCGATTTCTTGCAAAGGAACTGGAGTTAAAGCGGCAACGGCCCTGCCCTGCTTCCAGAAACGAAGCTAGCTAAGGACTAGAGGCAGTAAAGCCAAGGGCAGTATAGCCGACCAACGTGCCTCGTCCTGGTGGATGAGAAGGGGACCCAACTGATGCATTGCACAGGAGCAGAGAAATTTTTATTACCACTCGTGTAGCAGAAGCAAAAACAGGGAGAATTTTGGAGAAAAAGAAGAGTCCGGGTGAAGCTGCTCACCAGGTAGCCACGAAAAGCGGCTTGGATCCGAACCGCCGCCCACTCCTGCCGCTTGGCGGTGGCCGGCGCGCACCGTCCGCTGCTCGTCAGCCGCACCACGGCGGCGGCC
>BCLF01000004.1:3282154-3305838 GCA_001602275.1 Zoysia japonica
GGCCGCGACCCCGGCCGTCGGAGCTGGAGCCGCCTTGCTCCTTCTTCTTGTACCTCTCGACCCATTCCTCCTCTGTGAGGAGCAGTTTCCCGCTCGCCGTGTGCGCTGGTGCGGGCTCGACGTCGTCGGCCGCCTTGACCATTCCCGTCACCTCTCTAATGACAGTTTGGAGACGTCGAGAAGGGTTTCAATCGAAATTACCAGCTGCTTGTAGCGAGGACGGACGACGCGCAGGTACTTCGCCACGACCTTCTGATCGGGCTCCGGGTCTCCCAGTGTGGCGAGTCGTTGGACGATGCCGGAGAGGCGCAGAGCGAAGTCTTCGACAGCCGTCACGGAGAGAGATTGACTCATACTCCGTGCGGAGGCCCTGCGCCGTCGCCTTGCGCACGCGTTCATCGCCGATGCGCAGTGACTTGATGGCTTCCCAGGCGTCCTTCGCGGACCCCTTGTCCACCAGGATGGGAACGAGCTCCGCCGGTACGCCACTGCATATCGCGTCGAGTGCGCTGCGGTCGTCGTCGTAGTCGACGTCGTCGTACTCGATGGCGTCCCAGAGATGACGAGCTTGCAGCTTGAGTTTCATACGGAGCGACCACTCGTGGTAGTTGCTCCGAGTCAGTTGAGGCCAGTTGCCAGAACCGCCTTCCCTGATGATCCGCTCGACGACAACTTCCCGGGGACGGCGTGCATCCCGGGTGCGCGAGCGACGTGCGTCGCGCGTTCGTGATCGTCGGGGTGGAGAACGGCTTGGTGGAGGCGAGCGTGATGGAGTCTTGTTGCCTGAACCGCTGGTGGCGCCCCTCTTCTTCTCTTCACGCTTCTTGTCGTTGTCGGATGGTGAACGCCCACGCACTGGAGACACCATGGTTACCACAAGGTCCTTCTAGAACCTAGCTCCGATGCCACTTGTTAGTCGCTGGACGGCGGTGAGCGTCAAACGACAGTGAACTCGAACAAAGGAAGAACAACGCGAACACAGTTGGACACAAGAATTTTTGGTGCTGCAAAAACCGGCAGCGTTTTTGATGCAATTGATTGAGTATTAATAGAAGAATACAAACCACTCGGCCACCTCGCCCACTACGACGCCAATGGCGGAGAGGCAGAGTTCGTGGCGAGTTATTCTCGGCCACGACCTATCTACGCGCGCACGACGTCCACAGCTCGGAGTTGATGCGCGCATGCACCAAATAAACATGCAAAGCTACAAATAGGAAAGGCTTATCGGTTTATCTAACAAGGCTATGCTGCGCGCTGGCTGCCCCATCGGTGCGTTGTAGCCTGCCAATGCCATGGTGACATGGGGTGGGAGGGTGGCGTGAGCGCGCCGAAGGCTTCGACGCCGACGAGAGTCACGAGAGCGCGGGACAGGAGGGCACGCCAGCGCGTTATCAGTACGCCACCCGCGAACTGCGTGCTCTTTTGCTGCCCATGATACTGCTTGCGTTCTCTCTGAAACATGTGCCGTTTGTATGATGCATCTCGCCTTTGGACGCGGGACATGTTCGTTTAATTTTTCCCCTGATAAAGTACTCCAGCTGTTTCAGATTTTTTCCAGGATAAACATCTGCCGTTTTGTAGCAGTACTGGTACTCCATCTCCATCTAGGAAATGAAATGATGTCATCGTCATCAGGCAGGAGTACAAAACAGCTGACAATGACATGCGCTGTCTCGTCAGGCCACGACCCTGAAACCTGACGTGCTAGGACTCGGTTTTGGGATCTTGCTGCCCACGGCGAGTCGGGGACCTGATCTGATCAGGGCAGATCAGCGGCGCCAGCAAAAGAGCACAGAGAGGCAGCGCACTACGCCGAGGTGCGCCGGACGGGTAGAGAGGAGAACGCGCGCGTACGCCTCAGGCACGCGTTGCCGCTTCTCTGGTGCTTTTCCGCTGCCAGATGCTCCGTCCGTCTCTCTAGCCGGCGCTCGGTGGTGGTAACATTCTTCGCGTCCTCCGAGTGACAGTTTGCTCCAGGCCTCTCCTTTCGTCGGCACGCCGCATGCAGCTAACCAAGAGAGGGCCTGGCCGGCAGGGCGGTAACGAATGGTTCCTTTCGACAAAAAGGCCTTCGTGCGGCCCTGTTTCACTAGGCCCATGACGAAAGGTTCCACGGGCCGTGGGCCTGTACATGCTCAGGGGGCCGAAGTAGAGGAGCACCATGTTATCGCAACATTCATGTCGAGGGCCCATGCCTATCTATGGGCTAATGGGTTGATAGCTTTGCCGGACAACCCAGTTAGTTTAATGGGCTGACAAATTTCGGCACATCAATTCGACAATTCCACCGTCTTGCTCGTCCAACCCTGTTCCGCCTCCGCCGCCTCACTTGCGGCGCGTCCGCGGAGCCGCTCCGGCACGCGCACCCCACATAAAGCGCCCTCGTACTCCTACGCGCGCTCCGGCACTCACCACCTACCGTTCCGCACTCCGCATCGAAAATGGCGGCGCTTCACTTTCCCCGCCGTGCCGGTGTACGAGATCGCCTTTCTCCGGCGGGCAAGCAGGAGAACTCCTCCGCCCTCGTACGGCCGCAGTACTGCGCTGCACGTGAACGACGGGCTAGCCGGTTCGAGTGTCGGGTTCCTCTTGGCGACGGTGGGATTCTCTGCCCTGCATAGCCCGCACGCGCCCCTAGTCAGCCTTTGTATTGCCGTGGTCGTTGGAATAGTCCCCGCGTAGCTGGCTTGACCCGGACTCGTCCCCGCGCCCGGTCCCCCGGCAGAAAGCTACCCGTCCCGTGGTAGTACAGGTGATGTTGCAAAGCTGCAAATCCCCTCGTCGTCCCGCATGGAACCATGGCGCGTCGGACAACCGAATGAACTTTCTCCTGTGGTCCTGTTCTCGTACGTTTGCTTACCGACGAATCGGTTTGAGATTCTCATTGCTCGGTACAGAGTATCTCGAGATTGTTGTTGGCCGTTTAACACGGTGGAATCTGAAAATTTACCAGCGCATTACCGCTCACGACTACTGCGTTGCCGTTGCTGATGGTGCGGCAGGATTATTATGGATTTGCATTCATTTGTCTCGTGACTGAGATGTCCCTAACCAATGTTAGCAGCCTTGCAAGATTCTGGCTATTACTCGCACACAAACCGCCAGCAGCCAATTGCAGGCAAATTTTAGAGAAAAGTCATTATTTCAAGCTCAATTATGCAGTGACACGTGCATAATTCAGTGCGGAGTGTCAAAGGACTGCATGCGGCCTGCATTGTATGAGGATCTACTGCCGTGTAAATTCAGGGTGCGTTTGGCTCTGCGAAACGGTTCTGTTTCGCCGTGGAATCGGTGAAATTGCTACAAAAAAGCTAAAATCGAGAATCGTTTCGAAATGGAATCAGGCGAAGCGATTCTTATTTTTGGCCTACGGCTGTGAATCAGCGAGAATGGTGTTTCACTGCCGAAACACTTTGCTTCCCTATCAGTTCGCTGTTATTATTTTTTTAAAATGGTGTTTCACTGTCGAAATAATAATTGAAGAATTTTAAGTAAGTTCTCTCAATTTTTTAAAGTTTTTCAAAATTATTCTATTAGATTTATCTCGCCGAGCTTTTTTGTGAAGGTGCTCTCCGAATTATTTCTAAAATTGTTTTGTTAGTTGCCAAAGTTTCTTAAAATTATTCTAATATTTTTAATATTAACACAGGAGTATATTGATCATTTCAAGCATTTTTCTTGCTTCATTGAATCTGAATAACTAAAATTTGTCAAACGATTTCTAAAATAATTTTATTTTTGACTATAACCGTTTTTAAACTAAAATTAAAATATTTTTAATTCTTCGAAAAATTAGAACCGCACCAAACGCACACTCAGTGCTGCCCGAACCGAATCGCAGCGTCTGTTCTTCCCCGTCTCCATTCTGGCACCAATCAGCTCTTTGGCAGTTGCATCGCGTCCTTCAGGCTTCAGCTGCACTGCATGCCAGTGGACAGAC
Organism: Zoysia japonica; assembly: GCA_001602275.1. Taxonomy (NCBI): domain Eukaryota; kingdom Viridiplantae; phylum Streptophyta; class Magnoliopsida; order Poales; family Poaceae; genus Zoysia; species Zoysia japonica. Next base: position 3,286,098 of record BCLF01000004.1, read on the forward strand.
AACAGGACATAGCTCGTCGCTGTTGCTGAAGAATCTGCACGCTCCCCCACTCTGTTATCCTTGGTCAGAACAATTCAGGCCTCTGATTTCACTTTGGTTCAATCTACCACCGCACTGCATCAAAAACTGGATAATCCAATACAAGAGGGCTTGTTTTGCCCCAACAAATATAAATCGTTTGATGCAGCCTAGTGGCGACTGAGGCGAGAAGTGGACGGCCTCGTCGTCCGTTTCTGCTAGCCGCACCGAGCCAGACGCTGACAGAAAACAGCAGGGAGATGCAGGCGCGCTACAAAACCAGATGCACCTGAATTTTACAGTGCAGGGCCAGGACATGCTGCATTCGGTGCCGAGCGCCAACCGTAACGAAATTAGGAGGTGTTTGGTTGAAGTATTTTTCAACGATCACAGTGGTATTTGATTACATTAGTTTACGTTTGGTTTGATTAAACAGTAATCCGTTAACGGTGGGATCAGATACAACTTTCATACTTTCGTTACCACCCACATTCCAGCGGCAATCATTCACGCCCCCGACTCTCCTTCACGTCGTGCGAGCTTGCGTGGTCTCCACCTTCAGCTTCCACACCATGTGTTCTTCCCCGTCAGCACCGGTGTCCTCGAGCAGCAGCCAGTGGCCGGAGCAGAACAGGCGGCCATGGATCTCTGGCAGCCGCAGCAGAAGCCTGCCTCTCCCTCGCGGCCTCGCCTCCCTCCTCCCCTTCGCGATCTGGTCTAACGCCGGCTGCCCCAAGCTCTTCGTCCTCGTCGCAGGGGAAAATCAGCATGGCTGCGGCGCCACGCTTGCTCCCGCTGCGGTGCCACGCCGTGTCGCGCTCGCTCCCGTCGGGTTGCCGTGCCGCGTGCGCTCTCGCCGGGTCGCCGTGCCACGTGCGCTCCCGCCGGTTTGCCGTGCCGCGTGCGCTCCTGTCGGGTCGCTGGGTCGCGCCGCGCTTGCTCCTGCTGCGGCGCCACGCCACGCTTGCTCCCGCTGCGGCACCACGCCGAGCCGGGCTCGCTCCCGCCTGGTCGCCACGCTGCACTGCTCTCGCTCCCGCCAGGTCGCCTCGTCGCACCGTTCTCGCTCCCGTCGCCGTTCCGCCCGTAGCAGCCCATCATTTGCCTCGTCGCCACACCGCGCCGCTCTCACTCCCGCTCCTGCCGCCGTTGCGCCCGTAGCCGCGCGTCCTTTGCTTCGCCGCCTCAAGCTGCTGGGTCACCGCCTTCCACGCCGACATCGACAAGAACAAAGCCTGCAGGCTCGGTGCCTCTTCGATGGCTCCTCTGACCTCGTGCTCCGATATCAGATACCATTACTCCGACCAAACAAAGCACGTTATCAGCTATCCCACTACCAATAACACTGTATTTGATTACCGTTGTCATTAGCATTACCGGATTATGTACCAAACACCTCCTTATAGTGGTCAAAGAAAACGTTTAGCTGCCATATAGTTTCATGGTTGATGCTTGGAGAGAAATTCTATGGAAAATTCTGCACGGACGGCATGCATTTCATTATCTGCTCAAGTTCAGAGCAGGGGATCGATAGGTTAGCCCAAGTATATATTTTGATTCGGTCGTTTTGGAATAAAATGAGCCACATAACTAACGTCATGCATAAAAACAAACAATGTTCATTCGAACAATGACTGACACATGAATATACATTCTACTTTTCATGTCAATCTTTGCTGGGTTTTCCCACATATACACACTCTTTTCTAGCTTAACAAGGAGCACACACCCCATTATGTGAATTATTTTCCCCAAAAAAAGAATACACCCTAAAAAAAATAAACACCAAATTAACCGGGCAAACAGTAAGCTCGCCCTGAGGTTTACCCAACATGTCAATGATCATTCTAACTCCTTATTTCACGTTATTGCTATTGTTTCTCGTCCCCCAGTGTCCAGTATGTCTTCTCAACAAGGAGGAGCTTCTCCTGGACGAGCGGACCATCTTCGTGGTCCACGATCTGGCTATTCCATCTCATCTCGTCCGCAATGCTCTTTATCTTCACCAACAAGTCCACGTCATCTCTGATGATGACCGTGCCCTCAGGCCTCAGGATTCTGTCCATTTCCAGCAGGATGTCCTCCATCTCACATCTTGCAAACATAGGGGAAAATTGTCAGACTCAGAATAACTGTCGTAATAGTATCTTAGTACGATCATTTAGGATAATTAACAGTTCAACAAGCAATGCAAATTCGAATGACGTCGTAACTAGTAATATCTAGTGCAGGTGCAGCCATTAAGTTAACATAAAGTTGGGGCAATCTAGTTTGGTTGGAGTAAACAACTACTAGTAGCATATACAGAAATGAAAAGTTTAGCGGACCTGAATAAAGCCACTGCAACCTGTATTTACCTGCCCTTGTACAGCGTGAACACTGAATCAGCGTGAATGAGATCGTAGGTCCGGGGATAAGTGGACATGCCCTCACACCTGCAATGAATTCAGAAACAAAATTCAGAGACCAGAAAAGGAATGAAGGATGAAATACTGCAGGGGCGACGTGTTTGCAGTACAAGAACCCACCAGTCTTGGTAGCTTCCAATGAGGCCACGCTCATATATTACCCCAAGGGTTGTGGAGTTCCCCACCGTAGGGACCATATTCATGACCCACAATGGGTCATTCACCAATGCCGCAGCGAAGCCGCCAAACTGAGCATTCATGTCTAGCAAGTTGCGGTACCGACCCTTCTGCCCAAACTGGTTAATCGCGGACTTGTAATGTCCAACTCTCTTCTTCCATAACTTGGTGTCCTGGACAAATATCTCCTCCGTGACACCCTCAATGTTGCCACTGGCAATCCTCGGCGGGATTGCAGTAAGCCTCTCCGGCCATTTCTTCAACTCGCCACCGGCAACCTCCTTTATGTCGCTAGCATCCGGGAGTGGAGTTATACAAGACTCCATCTTATCGTACCTGCAATCCATCATAACAATATGATTAGCAAATCGCCAAGAAACTACCAGTAATTCTACTAGAAATGGTTAGCATGGTGCTCTAATTACCATGCGGCATCTGGTTGTCTGTTAGAGCAGAAGGGCGGGGACTTGATAACCTTGCGGGAGATCATGCAATGGATGTGGTTAGTAGGCTTCTGCCAGATAGCAATGTCGCCATCTGTCTTGAGCTTCTTCCAGCAGAGGCTCTTAGCAACTGCCTCAATGGCTTGCTGCTCCGCGTTCAAATTTTCTTTAGTTCTGGCCCACCCCTTGAAGTGTTTTTTCCAGTTGATCGGTGGTCCAGACAAGATCCAATACCCCCCAGGCCGTAGAATGCGGTCAATCTCAATCAGATACTGGCCATCTGTATGTTGTAATTGAGAACATTAAGTGACGAGTAATCAGCTGAAAAGTTCTGAAATCTTGCTGTATCAGTATCAGGTGGAACACATTTTCAAAAAAAAAAATAATCAGGGACAACGATGATGCAATGTACCATAGAGATGCCACGGGATGAGGCACCGGGAGCAGTGTGCCATATCAAAAGACCGCGCTGGATAGGGGAGGCGATTGGAGGCGAGGACTCCGATCATAGCCGGCACACCACGCTCCAGTGCAAATTGCACCTGAGCCTCATGTGAGTCACGGGGTGCGAAGGACATGGCCAGGATGTTGCGTGATAACAAGTATGCTCCCCAGCTTGCCACCTGCATAAAGCGGTACAAGGAGATGCATTAGCAACTGGAAATTCAGTTCCCACACAGGCTAAGCTGCCTAAAACCAAGGGACACAGATTAGCAAAAACCAATCATACTTGAACAATTTCTCGAACAATCAAATGAAAAAAAAATTCAAAATGCCCTGGTCAACATAGCTGTTCGATGTGCTATTATGCGAAAGGTACAGCATAAAAGGCTAACTATTGCATGATTTGAATGATGACAGTGTGTAGTACACAACATACACTCCTTTCTGCCGTCTACCATAGAAACAATCGCGTATATATCAAGCAAGCAGTATCACTAGTACTGCAAAGATTTCAGGCAACACTCCTAAGTTTTTGCCCCGATTCACTACAGGCTGACTGCTTTACCAAGTGCGATGTGTCAAAGTTCAACTGTTCTCTTGTAGGGTCGGAGCAGTATACTCTACTGGGTTGGACCCGTTTACCCTCTGGCCCGATACCCTGGACGAGATAGGAAACTTCCGACACCCGCAAAGGAAGTAAACGCCATTCCCAAGATTTCCGTTTGCTATTCTCAAATCACCGATCGAAATTGAGCTCAAATTCGACGCGGCGGTACCTAAGCTTAAACTATTTCTGTGTGCATGTGATCGTATCAAGCAAATGGGATGCTCGTTCATATACGATTATTAGTACGATCGAAGATGCTTACCCCGCAGCCGGTGTCAAGCGCGGTGCGGATGGATCCATCGTGGAGCGGGATGATCTTGCCGATGTCGTCGATGTAGGCGCCGGCGCCATGTGGGAACATGGTGCCGCCCCCGGGGAACCGGAACTTGTCGCCGTCGACGCGGATCCAGTTCTGCACCGCCTTCTCGATGGTGAGCTCCTTATGCGGCACGTTGTTGAACCAGGCGACGTCGCGGCTTATCGGCCACGGGAACGGCTTGCGGTAGCCCTTGGGCGCCGGCACGAGGCAGCGCAGCCGCTCCGCGTCCGTCGTCGGGCAGTGGCGCTCCCGGTAGACCAGCCGGTCGCGCGGGAACCGCAGGGAGCGCTGCACGTCCTCGCAGGGCGTGTACTCGGAGTACTTGGCGGGGCACGCCTCGAACGAGCGGCGGCGTGGCGCGGCCTCCTCCTCCTCCATCCCCTCGGCGGTGTGGTGCGCGGCGAAGTCGAGCGGCGCGGAGGAGGAGGACGCCGACGAGGCGGCGGCTGGGGGCGGGGACGCGCAGGAGACGGCCGTGGCGATGGAGACGGCGGACCCGGCGCCCGCGGCGGGGGCCGCGGAGAAGCCGCCGTGGTGCCAGATGCCGAGGAGGTAGGACACGGAGCAGAGGACCGCGACGGCCGCGAGGTGGAGCAGCGTGGGGCGCCGCCTGGCCGAAGAGAGGTGCAGCTTCGCGGCGGTCGCGCCTCCCGCCATGGCGGCTGCTGCTGCTGCTCCGCGACTGCTGGATTGTCGAGGGCCGGCTTTTCCACACTGCCCGCCCCCCTTGTGCGCGATGCGTCCGTGTGGTGCGCTGCTTAAAGCGCACGCCTCAGACTGCGATGTGCGCGCGCGGTACTGGGGTTAGGTGGAGGCGGAGACGAGGGGAGGACGGGCGCGAGTGGCAGGGACGTGATCTTCTTGCCACGGTTGAAGCGCCGAGGCGTTTATCTACGTGGAGCCGCCGAATAATTTCTGGCTCGCTCACGGTCGCAACTTGGGAACACCTGTACTGGTCCGGTGTTCTCTGGGCAACGGATCGTGGCTCACCTTAGGCTCGCGATTAGTATCAAAGAATAATTAAATTTTCATGTAAAGACAAATTTTCATGCAATGGCAGTGGCCTAGTACTAGTATTTGGCATTTTGGGTTCATCCCAGGATTAGCATGGAACGACGGCCTAAATCGGATTTGATTATGGTTGATCTAGGACGGTGGGAATTTTATACTCCGATTATAGAAGGGCAAGGGGGTTGGGGTAGGGGCAGGTCGGATCTGAAAGCCTGAGATGCTTTCCTTGTTGACTGGTTTTGTTTGCTGTCGTCGAGGTCTTGATTCCTGTGGATCGTTGGTTAGTACTAGTACTGCTAACTTTTGAATGAAGCCCCGTCTACTTTTAACATCCTTTTTGTAGAGTAGTAGGACGAGTTGTTTCCGTGGAGTACAAACTGATTCCTGCATAGTGCTGAGCGAGACTGCTGCCGCGGCAGAAACGAAGCCTCGGCCGCTCCCGACGAGAAACGGACAGAAAGCGCCGCTTACGGCGCACCCATGTCGCCTCCGGAAAACTCTTACAAACACACTCCGCATCCCGTTCCCAATTTCCCATCCATCCTCTGGCTCGCGCGGCCGGCACGGCGGCACCCTGCAGAGTCGGTGCCGGGTGCCGGGGATACGGTCTCTCGTGACTGCCGCTGTGAATCCTACTACTCCGGGTACGGTGCCGGTCTGGTACCGACTGTGGCAGGCAGTGCTACTGTACTTCGGTTCGGGTTAATCAATTGAGCCCCGAAAATCGGGTTTGTTGGTTTGGTTGGTTTTGAAAATCGGAAAATTTGTTATAATCATAAAAACCAAACAAATTTAAAAATTAATTTTTTGAGAGAAAATCACTCGGTTCTCAATTTACCGATCGGTTGTTTTTGAATTTGAAATCAAATCAGTTTGAGCGATATTTTACTAGTTTTTTTGGTTATAGCTCGGCTTAATTTGACTGGTTTTTGAATTTTTTTTTAATTTTTTAAACCAAAAATCGGTCAACCGGTGAAATCGAAACAAACCGATTCATCAAAAACTGCAAAATCAACCAGCTTTCACCGGTTTTGTAAACCTCTTGTCACCCGGCGTTCTAACCCGTACAAATTTTATAAGAATTATATAAAAATTTATAGAATCCAGACTAATTTTCAAGAAAGATATAGAATTCAAAATTTTACCACAATCTAAGTGGATCTTAAGTAAGGAGAGGAGAGCTCCGGATGTTACAGGTTGAAGCACGACTGTCACCCTTCAACAACACGCCCATAATGAATAAACTAGATTTCTAGAACGATACTCCATTTCAAGAAAAATAGCTACAGTAGCATGTAGTACTCCAGCAAGAGTAAACTGGACCAGTAAACGATGTCACACTGTAGTACTGCTGCAAGATCCACCGCTTCACTTTTGGAGTAGGAGTCCTCCAATATTATACGGGCATGGTCATAGAAAAGACTTCTACTAATGTGCAATCACATGGGCTGGTCAGGTTTGCCAGGGACACTCCACAGGCCGAAATCAGTGCACTCCCCTCCTTGGATTTGGGGAAATTTCTTCCCTCACTCGAGTGCAATGCAACACCCGCTAGTCTACGAGTAGCACAGAGCTTCCACATTCAGGATGCTAGGTGCAACACGAAGCGATGTTTTATATGATTCTTTATTATCTTATTTGAAGTATATAGGATGAAAATTGCTCCAACCGATACTTTATCTAATTCTCTATCACTGTAGGATTCTTCATATGTTCTCGTTAGTTTTCTACTTCTAGAGAATCTCCTTCGTTCTGTATCCATCAATCTCTAGCATAGCTATCTGGCTAACATACAGGCCATATTATTTACAGAACCATTTTGACGATCCCGTTGGAGTTCAACAAAAAATAGAAAAGAAAATTTTAACTGTTCAACACTCTACTTGAAGAAATAGAGAAGCAAATTTGATGAATCGGTTAGAGATGCTTTAATGGGACCTTTGCAATCCTCGCTTGGAGTAATCTACCCAGCCGCACACTGGAAGGCGTGTCCCTGTACGAATATCGGCCGCGCGGAATTTGGACGGCCGAGACATATGTTCGTGGCACAACTATAGGTATTAAAAAGGCACGACTTGTAGTTTTTTTTTATAGATTATTTTGATTTTTATTAAATTTTAGTGCAAAAAGTTAATAGAATTTCAATATGATTTTAATTTGATTCGGTTCTCATAATTTAATTATAGTTCATTTTGTTCGACTGTTTTTCACTCCTAGGCACAACTCGAGCTAACATTGTCCTACAGATCATCCAATGCGGCGCGGCGGTGCGATGCCCCCTCTCCTGTTGGTTAGACGCTGGCTCTCAAAGTCGAAACAGACGTCAAGCATCACCAAGCCAGCGGAGACGAAAAGATCAGAGGAGCAGAGCGAAATTCTTCCTCGGGCGACGACGGAAGGGAGCATGTGCGTACCTTGGGAGCCCGGCAAGAGACAAACGGGATGTCTGGAACCGAATTTCTCAGCGCTTTTGTCTGGTGACTCCCCCAGTTTCGATCCCTTTTCTCTTTTCTGGATTTCTCCTGTTCTCTACCGTGCCGTGCGTGCCCAGCAATATCTCCGCCTCGGCTGTGCCTTTGTGCCGTTTCTTTGGTTTGGCTGCAGAGCCGGCTCTGCATGATCCCAAATATATGAGTCAAACTGATTGTGTTGGCAGAGACTGCGCCGACATTTGGATGGTCGAATTTGAGTATTTTTGGACTGAATCGCTGTGTCGAATCCGCTTGTTGTTAGACAAATTTCTTCAGTTTCACGAATCTGCAGTATCCATTAACCGGCCCTGGGTCAGTGCGGCAGCCCATTACCAAAGGAGAATTCACTTCAGTTGATGTTATACTGATGCTTTGTTTCCACCTTATATTTATTTGTTTGCTCTCTACCATTTTCATGGCCATCTATAGCTGAATAATGGATAATGGATAACTAAATTGCTATAGTTTCGGATTTCTGTTGCAGATTTCACAAATGTTGCCTATCTTCAGCAAATTTGGTGTCTTGAGGGGGCTCTTCTGTTATAGCTAGGATAAGAATTTCACTTTAAAAATAAACTAAATTTGTTGTCTTAAAGAGAACAAAACGGAGATAGTGTTAATATCTTTACAAGGCCCAGTCCAAAAGAAGGAAGATAAGTTGGGCCTCCACACTGTGGTCCAAGAGCGGCGGCCTTAAATCCCACGCTTCTTGAAAGAGAGCAAACACTGACGATTCCAGCCCACATGGTCGGAGTGACGATGTGACTTGGTGGGCTTTTCGATAAAAACCATGTCCTGCAAGATCAAATCGCCTGAAAATTGCTACAGAAAAAGGGAATGGAGCTAATCTGGACAGATCTGCGTCTCCCTAAAAAAAATTATGGTGTGCGCCAATCGTTTGGTCTATTCTAGGAACATCATCACCTTGTGCATTATGAATTTTCAATGTGCAGATGGATACAATCTACCAAGTATTCAGATATCTGCAAGTCTTCAGCTACTGTGTCTTTTCTGCATTTCTCCTTTCATACTCGTTGGATTCTTGTCTACTCAATCATCTCTATCCATACGAATCATTCTTATCATGATCATCTTTTCTTTTGTTCTGAATTCCCTACAGTTTATACATTGCTACAGCGTATACTCAGGCACTCCGATCACATTGTGCATATTTCTGATTTCTTAATTTAAGATACATGCACGCAGGCAGTGGCTCACAGCCACATAGTATTCAATGTTTTTTTCGTGAGTTTCAAGCAGAAATATTTAATCTTCCTATCACATCTCAGAAGCATGGTTCAGAAACTATGGCATAATCATAGCATCGCTTAAATATTTATACACCATCGATGTTGTGGCTAAAAGACAATAGACATTTCAAGAATAATAGCATTCCTGCGCTTTCCAATCCAAAATAAGAATGGTATGAAAAGACCATAATACCTTCACTTTTCACATATAATTTTTTTTTCACTCATCTAACTACCTTGCATTTATTGCATTCACACCTCTCAAATATTACTATTGTTGGACAAAGCATAAGAGCTTTCAAATGCTACTAAAACCGGACACAGGGAGTAATGGACTGTGGATTCTCCATTTAATTGAGAAAAAAGAGATTACTGCTCATGGAAGATCAATAGAGAAAAAACGACAATTGGATTTGAACCAATGGCCCTTGCATTAGAACGATTACTAGTAATCCCACCTGATCACTACAGGTTCAACCAAATGGTGTTCAATTTTTTTCTGCTTTGTTTTGGATCTATTTGTATGTCCTTGCTCAGTTTCGGCTCTTGCAGAGGCATGTCGCAGCTTAGCTTCAGCACAAGTGATCGTTTTCGTACTTATGCACGGGATTTACGCGGCCGCGCCGACTTGTGCCATTTGGTACAGGAACTCGCCGAGACTTTCTGGTCTTAGGATCATGGCGGTCGAAGCTTGTTTTCAAACTGATAACATCATATTTTGTCCGTAAGCACTCATTTTGTCAAGAGATCGTGTCCCATTGCAGAGGAAGCCAGATTGTGAATTTATGATGAGATCATCAGACAAGTGGGATGGCAGAGTCATTAGTTGTAAGCCACTGAAACTGGCATGCACTATAGCTCTCTAGCTCCCTCCTGTCTCGTCTCTCAGCGCCTGTGTTTTGACTGAACAAGTAACTTAAGGCACCATGAGTGCATTTTTGGTGGCAGGTTAGGGAGCGTGGATTGCCACCGAAATCTGACGACGTCCCGGCGCTACGCGGCCACACCTGCCTGTCGTCTCTGGCCGGTGTTAACGAGCGGTGGCCACTTGCTTTTCCTGCTGCAGGCTTGCCGCACAGCAGCAACGGATGCGTAGTGCTGCGTTCAAGTGCAGGCGCGGCCTCGTGCCTGGCCTTCCCTGTGTGCGGGGCCAGAGGCGAGTACGTGTCGACTACTCGCCGCGCGCTCTGATGGACCGTGGTCGCGAGTGATCAGCGAAGAGATTGCACTCGCGAACAGTGCTGTGCAGGGAAAGTTGAAGAGAGGCCAGCCAAGATGCGACGCAGCCTGGCGTCCATCTCGTCGCAACGCATCCAACCGATGACGGTGCCCTGGCGGCGCAGGAGTGAGTGACTGACCCTGCGCAGCTGCGCTGCAGGTCCAATGCGTGGCCACAGCACTGTTCACGCCCACAGCCACTTGATCTCAGGCAACCGCACCACGAGTGGTCTATAACAATACTGTACTTCTCTTAAGAGCTTGATGGTTTCTTTGACGTTGTTGGATCGGCCATCCTGTTTCGCGGTCAAGATTTGAAACTCCGTGTCACCACCATATTGTCATTGACTCGTTGGAAGTGCAGAGAGAAGGCACGCACGTCAAACGTAGTTGCTTTCGGTACGCCCGATTCGCGCGACAAGTTGCACCGACTTCACCGCGCCACGCCGCGTCGCGCACGCGTGCGGAGACCGCTCCTCGGCCGGTGACGACGACGGCGACGACTCCACCGCTGGTAGCACGTATGGGCAGGGACGCGGGGTGGGACGGCCCGGCAGCTTCCGCGCGATGCGCGATGCCGTGCCGACATGGCCAGCGCCGCGCCCATGTCGTTGCGACGTCGGCAACCCATCTTGCAGGCGGCACTACACCCAGGATGAGCAGGGGACTCGAGAGGCTTCCCCCGGTCGTTTATTGCAGTACTTTCTCTGTCACAAATTATAAATTATTTTGAGCTTTTTAAGTTTTTTTAAATTATAAATTATTTTTATTTTTTAAGATAATTTTTAATACATTTTTATTCTATCTCTCTTTCTTATTTACAGAAAATTTTTAACTTTTTAATTTTTTTAATTTTCGTGTTCAACTTTAAAATAACTTATAAAACAGAACAAAAAATATTATAAAATAGAACGAAAAGAGTACACCAGCACAGAAATTCAGCGAGGGCAGAGGCACAATTATACAGCACTTGAGTTTGGAGCGAGCTGTAAAGCGGAGAACGGTTGGTTTGGGACGCACCAGGGATCGGAAGACTGTTACGGGTTTCGGGGCACAGTTACATGAAGTGGCAGGACTCGTGGGAGCCATGTAGATGAGTAGTAACATTTAACAGCGAAACGGCAATGCTGCAGGCTGTCGTTTCCGCCAACAACTTGCACCATCCAATACAGACACAACGGCAGACTGCAGTAGGATGCAGCGTGCGAATCCAGCTCGTCGCGAGGGCCACTTCGTTTGGCCGTAGCAAGCTGCTGCAGGATAAGCACGACGACAAATGGGTTATGATACCGTTGATGATAGGATTCCAGGCTTGGTGCAGGCACGTTAGGGTTGGTGCTGCAGAGAATCCCTGCGCGTCACTGCACGGAAGGAGAGGAAGAGGGAACTGCTAGCTGCTGCTGCTGTTGCCCAACTGCCAGCAGCTGCGCGCCTGCTCCCCTGCGCCCTGTCCAAGCAGGACACCACCCTATGCTCCCCACCAACGCAGCAGCTAGCGGGGGAAGAAGCACCTGAGACGCGGGGGGGGGGGGGGGGGGGGGGGGGGGGGGGGGGGAGAATGATGGAAATTACTCCACGTACTAACGCAACTATACTGTATATTCCATCTCCTTCATGTATTCGGGTAATCATATGGCACCCACCTAACCTGATACTTAGGCGTCTGCCATACTGCCGTGCCTCACGTGGTCCGTCACGCGGTCACCGCACGGTCAGTGAACTCCCGTGCCAGCGACAGCGATCGCGCTGTGGCTGTGGCCTTGTGGGGGAAGGCCGGTGCCGAAACGACGACCTATCGGTCTTGCTGGACTTTTGGCGCCGACCGGCGACGGCGCCCTCTGTACGGAGTGAGGAAGCGACACGACGCAGCATCGGGCATGGTGGTTGTTGTCACGCCACCGCTCTTTTAATTCAGGAGATCGGGGTGCAGCGCCTGCTGGGTGTCTGGGTGCGAGGGACCAAGGCGCAAGTGCCCAACACTCGTTCTCATACACCAGTGTATACCGCAACAGTATACTACGGTGTAGTCCTCTATATCTGTACGTCTCCGTAATATTTCGTTTGCAATATGCGTGTAGTCCTTTTTTTCTTCTTAAAAATCGATGTTGGTAGGACGATAATCTTAACTTAAATTTAAACTAAATTCTTTATCTTAATAAAAATAATTTGAGAATGAAGAGTACGGTGATGATATTCTACTGGTTGCATCGACGGTAACATATTGTTTAGTACAATAATTACGGTTTTGTGAATATTAATTTTATGTTTTCATAAGTTAATAAATTTCACAATAAGGAAAAGTAAATCGAGTGGTACCGCCATGAAAAGCAATTGTCAAAGGAAAAGCTCCATGGCTTTCTCTTCTCTAGAAGTTCTTGACAACACGCTGACAGTGATCGACGATTCTTTTCTACGGAAAGATTGCAAACGGAGATACTTTTTCACGTGAAAACAAGCAAGTTAGCTAGTTTTGCAAGACCAATAAATGTGGCACGATCGATCAGTCATCTCTAAGCGAGATCGATGCATGGTCCAGTCTCTTGACGCCGTACGCTAGAGCAGCGTATGCTTTCCAGGTTCAATTAAGATTACGACAATGATAGGCAGCAAGATCTTTCATTTAGACACGTCACTCTCATCTCTAAGCTGTAGAGCCATAAAATATACTCTTCGATTTTAAATTATTGGCGTTGGCTAATACAAATTTGCACTAGCCGGTATCAACAAAATAAACTGAAGGGAATAGCTGTCCTTGTCTCATGCCTTACGTTTTTTTGTACATGTAATCTGTAATAGTACGTGTACTAATTGTCCTGTAACGTTGCTTGCTTAGCCGGGGTGTCCTCGCTGCATGTTTAGGCGCACGTACGTTGCATTGCTTCCAAACAATACATGTGGGCTCCGATAAATCATGCACATGCTGTCAAGCTCATTGCGATGTTTTTGAAAACCATATCTAGTTAGGTTGCTTAATTTGCAATTCAAATTTATTGTGTTTGTCCGTCGTGCGTTAGCTTTATTTGACATCCCAAACCTCGGTTCACATAGCGAAAGCGAGGTGGCCTGTGTGTTATCTTTTTTATTCGGTCAAAATGAAACAGCAGTCTAGAGTCTAGACTTCACACAAATGGCATGCCTATGAGACGAAACGCCTCCAAGACTTCCGGGTAGAACATGAGAACTCGGTTTATCTGCCTCTTGCCAAATGGCTTCACGGGATAAACATAGCTACAGCACCAAGCGAAGCGACTGTATAAATTCTTTTGGGAATAGCTTATCGCAGTGTGATTTTTCATTAGACAGTCTAAATAGTTTGTGTCACTGTCAACATTTGGAAAATTTTAACACAAGTTCTCATTGATAGTCTAGTAAGACGACACAAAAAAAAGGAAAGGTGAAAATTTATATAAAAAATAAAAATTGACTCAGATTTTAGATAGACCCCATGAAAACATATGGAGTGTATCAACCTCGTGTCGGCAAGCTATGGCGATCGAGAATTGGAGACTTGAGCCCACAGCTGAGCAGACGATAGCGGTTGACCTGTTTGCCGCGTGACTGGCGACCCTTACTACTCCGCGCACGACTTTGAATCGGTATTCGCGGCGGCCGTCGTATCGTACGTACCGCGGTAAAAACGACGTGCCGAGCGGCGGCTGCCTTGCGCGCGGAGGACGTTTTGCCAACCGTCGACGCCGAGGCGACCGGTCCAACGCATATTGGCAGAACCGGCGACCAAGCGCTGCTGTAGGCGCGGGGACAGCGAGACGCTCGTCAGTCGACGAGGTGCGTGTTGGGTTTGTGCGGCGACCGGCGGTGGGCTGCCGAGCTTCTAGCTGGCAACTTGTTGCCTGTCGCTTGCCCCGCGTCGACCGTAACCGTGACCGTGCCGGCCACGGAGCGCGACCCCTTTCTCCTGCGATCCTCTCTCTAGTCTCGTTTCCCACTTCCCACCGAGATATGCTCTTATCGATCGGAGGACATGCTGCAGCTGCACGGCTCGGTCCAGTAATATTGGTGCAACAGCGGCATTGTACATACTGCCCGAGGCAATGCTGGACTAAGGCAACCCATGTGAAAGCAGTGCTTGGTGAATCACAATCACACAAAAAATTGAGGTAAGACTGAGAAGATGCTTTTATGGGGTCGAGAGGGATGCTTATAGTTAGTGATTTTCTTTATCTACCTTAAATTATCACTGTGCACTATTTATGACGGGTTTGAAAGTTGAAACAGAGATCAGTCAAACCAGTTATGTTTCTTTTCATAGGACACTTTTTTCCCACTCATCTTTAAAACCCATCAAATTTTGCGAAGACTAACCGACTTCAAAAGGACAATATAATTAATCTTTATATGATTTTCTTAGTCCGAAACACTTTCAGTTACCTGGAGACACTGAATATTGACATAGATATATTTAGATGCATCTATTTACAAGTATATAACTTCAATAATTTTTCTGATATTCCCTTTGAGTATATGGATGATGACGATTGAAGCAGAATTCAAACTTGCTGTCATCGTACACGAATATCACTTTTTCAGTGACCGAATGCATATATCGGTGCCTTCGATCACTGAAAAGTTCATCAGTGTCACATAAGAATAAAGGAAACACGAGGCGTGGAACGAAATGGCAGCGAGAAATGGAGGAAAAATAAACAGCAGGTTTCAGCTGCTCTGCTGGTTCTACAGGAGGCAATCAACACGATAGTTTTGGCAGAAATTTTCTCCTGCGATGTCATTGCTTAGACTAAACGCATGTGTTTTACTAATTGATGGAATCGGATTCCGTTTTTCAACACCATACATTTGTCAAATCCTTGTATCACCAGGACAAAAAGTTCAGAGCATCGGCTTGAATGGTGTCCATTTCCTGCATCCATATTCCTAAGACACGCTTGACTACAGTTGCGGTGTTGCCTGAACAAGACTAGCGTGTTTGGTCAATGTTAGCAGCAATTATCCAGCTTCTGTTAAGGTAACATAACAACGAAGATTACAGAGACAAGGGCACGTGACGTGCATACTGCAGAGCCAAATATCCACTTCACCTTTTTCTTTTCTGTTCAAGTGATTCCCCCGTTCTGAATAATCCAACTGTAGTTTATTTTTTCAGGAATCATAATATCAATTCAAGCCAAAGACTGCTAACCCAAATAAATTTGTAGGGACCTTTGTGTTATAATAGTAGAATAAGGAAATTAGTAGTCCTGCAATAGAAAGTTGTCACCATGCCAGGCACGGCAAGGCCGCTAGTGGTGCCCAATAGGATGAGCCTCCTCACCTGTCCAGGTTTCCGACGCCGCGCCGCACTGAATCCAATGGATCATTTTGGCCTCAGCGTCGCCGTCGCTACAGGCTACGGACAGCCTTGCGCGGTTGCGCCGCGTGCGTCGACAAGACGCCACGGTCGGTGAAACACTCTAGCACACACGTGTTCCTTCCGCGGCCACGGCCTTCCAATCTTTCCATAGGTCGAGAGCCAAAAACTAAGCTGCTCAGCCTCGACACGCACGCAAAAGCTGCTAAAACCCAAGCGTCCGTGGATCTTTTACCAAGATCTTTTATGTCATATTTTGATGATAAAATCTTGTTATATTTCACAACATATACCTATTGCTGCTAGCTAATAGAATGGCATCCAAATAAACTAATAGGATGATATAAAAGTTTCCCTTGACCTCAACATATATATAATTGTTCGCTTTATCTTTCAACAAAGTCAAACTCTTAATGACTTTATTGTACTATTATTTGGACGCTTACTCTACATTCCATATGCTTCTTGCTTTCTATGACAAAACTTTTCAACTGTGTCACATAAACAATCTTACGCAAGTTGACATTAAGGAACGCAGCTCAGTGTTGATTTTGTGTAACTCTAAATCACAATCATAACGAGTCACCAAAACCATAATGATTCTACAGGAATCCTTATTTGAGACAAGAGAGAATATCTTATTATAATTAATTTTCTCTCATTGTATGAAGCCTTTACAACTAGTCCCATTTTAAACCTTTCGATTTTTTTCTTTGGAGTCACATTAGTTTTGTAGACATATCTATAGTCTACTATTTTGACTCGTTTGAAAATTTCTGCTAAGTGCCATATATCATCAGCGCTTATAGACTCTTCTTCTTCAGTAAGCTCATGCCACTTATGTGAGTGCTCACTTAGCATAGCTTCTTTAAACATTTTGAGATTATTCACCTTTTCTTTGTCATGTCCATTCACTTATATAGACGACATAATTATGAGAGGTGGTAGATTTTATCTCACGTGTCAATCCTATAATGATTGAGGTTCATTAATTTTTATGGGTTACTTTTGAGATTCCACCCGCATCTCATTTTCAAGTGCTACCTCACTCATTATCATATCATCATTCTAATGCTCATTTATTATAGGTACATCCTCACATAGATTTATAGTCAGCGTATTCTCATGCACAACCATGTGGGGCGCAGTAGGCTACGATGCCCTCTCTTTAGGTGCAATACCATTATAATAAGTCGGAGTGAAATACTTATGAGTCAGCAGGGGTAAATCATAAAGCCATATTTTCTCAAGTTCAAAACTCCTCTTGAGCGACCATTATATTCTCAAATTGACAGTGTACTTTCTCTCAATAAAACTTAGTGGTAAATCTAGGACAATTAAAATGATAATGATATATCTAATAAAATGGCAACTTATAGTTTTAAGAATTAATTTTTAAGCTGTGGATTAACACTTATCTTTGGCTTTGCACCACACATGTAAATAATCCATATTCAATTTTCGACTAGTCCATAATACATAAGGTCTCAGAGACTGATTTACTTAGAAAGTTGATTAATAATATGTGCGGTAATATGCCTTCATCCACAGACTTTCTGGCTATGTAATATAACTTAGCATACACCATATTCATTAAGGTGCAGTTTTCTCAGCTACAACATTTTGCTAAGATTTACCAAAAATAATAAAATTACTTAGCAATAGGAAAGGGGATTTATCTATACGGTGTATGTGTATTCACCACCTTTATCGATCTGAGCAACTTTAATCTTAACATTATGCTGATTTTCTATTTCAGCTTTGAAGACTTTAAACTTAGAAAGTGCCTCAGAAATCTCTCTTATGGGGCAAATATATCCATAATGTAATGTTACACTAAACTGCATAAATCGCTATGAATAATTTCTAATGCGCTTAACTCCATTCTACTTATTTTTACTTATTTATAGTTACAAACTTTCCCTTAATACAATTAGTGCAGAGAAATTAATGAGACACCAATTCTCCCTTTCGAAATATATGGCCTAACTTTAATGCCATAATTTCGCGAAAGTCTCATTATTTATACTTCTCTTGCGTATATTGGCATCACAAAACATTCATCACAGAAGAATTATTAAGGGACAATAAATAAGTTTGTCTTGCTTCTCAGCAACACCAGAACATAGTGGTTGTTACTAATCAAGCATTTATTGTAGCCACGCTTAAAATTCATAGTCATCTAACATTGAAACAGAAAATCAAGTTTCTACTAAAGGATGTTACATAAGAATAAGGCCACTATGGAGAACTAAGGAGAGGACTTAATGGCTTCATCTTCAGTTTGGGTTTCATTCGCCACCTTAAGACTCTTATCAATTTTTTTATAGTCCGAGCGATATGTAATCCCTGTGATAAATTTGTAACATAAATTGTGGCACCAAAATTAATACTCCTACTTAACTTTAAGTGAGTAAAATAAAGTAACTTAAGAGATTTTATAATCATTACCCTTCTTATCTAGCCATTTCTTGAACTCTGTACAGTCGTTTCTAATGTGTCCATACTCATGACAGTGATGGCACTTAAGACCTTTCTTATTGGAAGAAAAATCATCAGTTTTGGAAGCATTATTTCTGGAACAATCATAAGGCTCCTTAACTTTATGCATACTTTTCTTAAGGTGCGCAGCTTACCACCACCTTTATTTGCCCCATAGTTCTTAAGGAATACTTCTCAATTTTGGCCATGAATTCTTTAGCACTTTTTGGTTCCTTAAGGAATGCACTCCTTATGGTAGGATTGATAGAGTAATCCATAATCATAATTGCCACTCTATCACATCTTTCCCACATAGCTTTTTCTTTCTCATAAGCCTATATCTTTGCTATAAGGGTCATGTCATCATCCCCTGTGCCTACAGGCTCAGTGGGCTCATCCTCACACATAGCGCGATCATGGTATAGATTCATAAGAGCACATCTTATGTCTTTCTCCCACTTATAAAAATTAGTCCCTTCAAACTGCAATGCCGTTTAAATAATCGGCAATGCTCGAAGGTGTTATAGCTGAAAATTTTGGTTAAATATGATATTAGCAAACTAATTAACAATATGCGTCACCGTTGAGCCGACACAAATAAACATAACTAATTCTATACTGCTGTTAGGCTAGAACATAATAAACTTATAACATTTTGCACTACCATTGGGCGAATGCAAAATAAACATAAATTAGACTTAAAGTCAACGTTGGTCAAATTAAATATGTGCCTAAACTAATCCCATACCAAGCATAAACATGAAATTCATGAATATAAAAAATATTGCATAGTCATCATTAGGTAAATGCAAAATTAATATAAAACTTAAACACAGTTAACCAATGGGCACAGCATGTAATCAAATCAACGCTGGTCAGAATTGATTATGTGCTAAAAATTATCCAATACTGTGTACAATCATAAAAACATTATATGACTAATTTTGCATAAATACGGGGTAAATACAATATGAACTTAAACATAATAAACAATGGGCACAACATATATTCAAATCAGCGTTGGTCAGAATTGAATATATGTTTAAAATAATCTTAAAATAGACATAATATATGACATGATTTTCTAATGAGAATTAATCATAAATGCATTAAAATAAGTAAATCAATGCAATAAATTCTCAAAATATCATATAAAATGCTCCTAGATAAATTTCTCGTTGGTTCCATTTATCCAGAATACCCAATTGATTTCCTCTAATTTTCCTCTATTTTTCTCAGTTCTTTTAGCAGTTTAAAACATTATTCTGCAATTTATAAAGGGATATAACTAATGGGAAAATAAATAGAGAAAAAATGAGCCGCACAGGAAAATTAAAGCAGCTAGCCATAACAGGCCGCATTCGGCCTGACCCATCTAGCGGCTGCGCGCGCCCACGTGGGCTGAGAGCCAAACAACCAACGGTTGAGACGTAAAACTGACCCAGCGCGCACCCTGGCCTCGTTGTCCACCGTCGGATCGAAATCGACAGCTGAGAATCATTTCGCGAGGAATAAAATCCGAAACCCTCTAAAACCCTAGCTCATTTTAATCTCCTCCTCCGAATTCT
>BCLF01000004.1:3305897-3329775 GCA_001602275.1 Zoysia japonica
GGCCGCGCCGCCTCTAATGCGACAGATCCGGTGTACAGCGGCCGGATCCCAGGTGCGCGCTGACGGAGCTAATGGTGGCGGATTCAGCAGAACTGAACACCGGCAACACCGATCTACAAGCTAAGTCACTTATCCCCAATTATCTCATAGGGTTAGTGTTAGGGTTTGCTAAAGAGGTTACATTTGGGGATTTTTGGCTTCGGATTTGGTGTTTTAACATAGACATTTGGCCCTAATCTCAACCAATTTTGTCATCACCTCCTCTTATTGATGCCCAATCCTCTGATCCCGACATAAACAAACACCTTAATAGTGTACTAATCAACATTAATCAACCATAATTTGATTTAATTAGCATGATTAGGGACTTTAATCAGAACAATTAACCTTAATTGATTCATGACCTAGGTAGTCCGGCTCTAATACCGAATGTAGGAAACTTATTAAGAGGCTAATTACTTCAGATCTTAAGCCTAGATTCATGAACACACTTAATCGTAATGCAGATTTTAGGTACTTACGTTCTGATGTGGGCTCTTTCATGGCGCTCGAGGACGAGGTTGATCTGTCGTTGTGCACTAGATCGGGCTCCCCTTCTTCTGTTCCTTCTTCTCCTTCTGTTGGTCTGTCTAGTGACGGCTCTTCTTGATGCACTAGCTTGGTGATGGCCTTCAGATCCGGTTCAACACTACTAAAGATCAGCATTAAGATTTGTGGGGACGTGGCCTACCTAAAACTCGCGAATGAGTCGTGAGTGTGAGTCTGTTGGCTGCCCCTCACCTTTTTTATAGGTGCTACTCAGTTTGGGGCCGTAACCGAACGCAGATTACGCCACCGATTAGGGCGTTAGCTCTTATTCCACTGCATGCGAGTAATGAACTGGGTTTTGCACAGCTCTGCCTTTTGTTTTCATGCATTATCTCTTAATTTCGTGATTATCTCTAATAACAAATGCTAAATCATATTTTATTCATTCCCTTGTACATCATTATCCCAACAGAGCACTCTCGTCGGAGAGGTGCAGACTGCAGAGCCTGGCCACACAGCCCCAGCCGTGGCCGGACCATGGACCATGCCGGATGGTCACTGGCGCCCGACACAAGACCAACGCTACTGCTCCTGCAACTGCTTTAGTCGTGAACCCGAAAACTCCGGTGCTCGGTTTTAAATTGCGAAGGTGCATAAGTCATGCTCCTTCCGTTTTTTAAATTGTCGTCAATGATTTTTAATCTCAAATTTAATTTTTTATCTTATTCAAAAAAGTTAGTTTAAATATATAAAATTTTAAATTATGATTTAAATAACTTTAATAATTAATCAGATTATAACAAAATATATAATTTTTATTAAAATTTTTTAAATAAAATAAATGATTAAAACTAAAATTAAAAATCAAAACAACATTATTTTAAGAATGAATGGAGTGAGTGCATTCACCGTGCGCGCCCTATCCGCCGCCAGCCGATGCGCACATCCCTATGCCTACGCGTGCAACTTGCGTGGCAGAGAGCCTAGATTTCCGCAGCCGTAACATGGCATGTTGGTGGCTTGGTGCTAGCTGCATGGGCATCCCTCCAACTCAAAGATGTGCAATGGTGCGTCATCCATATGGGCCGATCAGTTGCAATTCTTAGTGTGCACAGCATCTAAAAAGGGGGTGGTAGGTTTGGTCGAGCTACTCCTACTCGACTTGATATGGAGGGCAACGAGGCAGGATGATGATGATGATGCTGCTGCTGCTGCCGGATTTGGTAAAACCACGCAAACTTGCATGATAGCCGGGGAGAAAGAGCCCACGGTTTTCCCCCTGACACCTGGTTTTAAGCAGGCAACTGCATCCCAATTTGGTAATTCTAGGCCATTTTTAATGCCGAACTGCCTGTTCTGGTGTGGCAAGGTGCCGGGCACCTTGCTTCGATGAGCTACTACTATACAAATTTGCTTTCTTGTACCTTCGCCAGATTAGTTATAGACTGGAGATTCCAAGCGTTTGAATTTCACTAGTACTAACCTAGGCCTGTTTAGAATACAAGTACAGTAACCAAAACGAATATGGCTCAGGGCCATGGCCGACAAAACCTGAACCATGCGTATATGATATGTTTCCAACATACTACTACCACTTTGCTAGCTATTCCGGCAGCATTGGCTTTGTTTCCTGCACACCATTCAAGTATTGGTCTAAGAGGAGCCAAGCTGATCTTATCGATGGGAGCTGTGACGAAACTGGCATTTTCCTTTCCATTATTGTCAAATGCGTATTTTAGTTCGTAAAAGTACAGAGATGACATTGCAATAAAGGATAGATTACAAAAAACTAAGCTTGCGTTGTTCATCAAACAATGTTTCATAATCTAATCAGCATCTGTTAGCTGCCTGACAGTGAGAGATCGATCGTTTGTTGCCAAGGAGCCATTTGTTGACCTCATAGACATTATGTTGTTTTAAATGTCTTTTTTATAAACGGCCCGCTGCCGAATTCTTTTCTTTTCTCTAATTAATAAACCTACGTTTCAACGCCTAACCAGCCAGCTTAAATTATGAGTTGACCAAACGAAGTCCATAAGTTAGTACGTCGTCGAGAAGTGGCCCTGTAGCTATAGCCCAAATTGCAGTTAACTGTAAAAGGGGACTGCATTTGATCACAAAAACTTACACAGAGCTTGTTGAACTTAATCTACGTGCATATACCATAACGTCCACGATGGTTGCACCTGTGTGGAAGTCCATGGCACCTCTTGACACGATCCTAAGCTCCCTTTCCCGAGTTCTAGAAACAAAACTAAACGAAACAAAGTCAAACATTTCAAAAGAAGAAAATAAGTCAGGTCTTGGGCAGGCCTTCATTTTTCATCATTCACGACGCGTCCTCCATTTGGAGCTTGAGGCAGAAACAACGAATTTAAAATTAGGGTACCCTGTAGATTAAATAAATCATCATTCCTGGTTACTATTTTTTCATTAATCCTATAAGAAACTAACATCGATTCATACATCATTTAAAATAAAAATCCCCAATGGCATGAACAGTATCTTTCCCTTCAAGCAAAACTAAACAACTCATAAAGAGAATATTTTATGCCAAAGACCAGTGACACTAATATGTTCATCAATGCTTGTTACTTTAAAGAATTGTGTAACTATCTCAAACGTTTAATACTCGGAAAAGGTACCAAATTGTACAGTCACGCTCAAATAATTCACGAAAAAAATTCAACCATAATTTGTATGGATGTCCTTTCTGAAACATACTGCAAGAGGACGATAAACAGGAAGGCGAGTGCCCTCTCCTCTCCGACGCCTATATAAACGCTCGACGGGTTCCAAGTCCCCCGCGGCTCATGACTCACAGCCTCCAAACGGGAGACAAGCTTAACAAGAAAAGCTTCGTCCCTGCGTAGTGCGTACGATCCCGTAAACAGCCCGGGAGTTACCAGCGCCACAAAGGCTTTTAATCTCTCTCTTTGAACCGCACGCGCGCGCGAGCAGAGGGTTCCTCTGTTTCTGTTGCCATCAGCCATGACGTCGTGCGCCGCAGGTGCCTCTGTGGCGTGCCGGGATGACTTGGAGAGCACCGTCGCCGCCCCCTTGCTGGACAAGGCGGGAGAGGTGGTCATCCCGGTGGCCGACGACGAGGCGGCGCCGGCGCCTGTGCTCACGAGCAAGCCGGTCACGGGGCGCCTCGGCAAGGCGGTGAAGGAAGCCTGGTCTTTCTTGTTGGGAGTCGCGTTCCCGTCGACGCCGTCGATTTCGAGCCGCGCTGCGCGGGACGAGGCGCGGTCCATTCTGGGCCTCGCATTCCCGATGATCCTGACCGGGCTTCTGCTCTACCTCCGGTCGATGATTTCAATGCTCTTCCTTGGTCGGCTCGGCGGACTGGCCCTTGCTGGCGGGTCGCTCGCCATCGGCTTTGCCAACATCACCGGATACTCTGTCCTTTCCGGCCTTGCCATGGGCATGGAACCGATATGCGGGCAGGCATTTGGGGCCAAGAACTACATGCTGCTCGGAGTCACGATGCAGCGGACGGTGCTCCTCCTCATCGTGGCCTCCATCCCCATAGGTGGCCTCTGGGTGCACATGCGGCCTCTTCTCCTCCTGTGCGGCCAGGACGCCGGTATCGCCGCCGTCGCTGAGACCTACATTCTCGCCTCCCTCCCGGACCTCTTGCTCCAGGCATTCCTCCATCCTGTGCGGATATACCTACGGACGCAGTCCATCAACCTGCCGCTCACGGTCTGCGCCAGCCTCGCCATTGCCATCCACCTCCCCATCAACTATGTTCTCGTAACCGTCCTCGGTCTTGGCATCGAAGGGGTGGCGTTCGCCTCCGTTCTGGCAAACCTGAACCTCATTATTTTCCTCCTCGCTTACATCTTCTTCAAAGGCGTCCACAAGCGCACCGGCGGCTTCGTGCTCTCCTGCGAAAGCTTCAAAGGCTGGGGCGAGCTCATTAGCCTCGCCCTGCCGAGCTGCGTGAGCGTCTGCCTCGAATGGTGGTGGTACGAGATAATGATTCTGCTGTGCGGCCTGCTGCTGAACCCGCAGGCCACGGTGGCGTCCATGGGCATCCTGATCCAGACCACGTCGCTCATATACATCTTCCCGTCGTCGCTCAGCTTCGGCGTGTCCACCCGAGTCAGCAATGAGCTCGGCGCGGGCCAGCCAGAGGAGGCGAGCCGCGCCGCCACTGTGGGGCTCGTGCTCGGGTTCGCGTTCGGCGCCTTCGCGTCCGCGTTCGCGTTCCTCGTGCGCAACGTATGGGCGACAATGTTCACGGCCGACCCAGCGATTGTCGCTCTCACCGCGTCGGTGCTGCCGATCCTGGGCCTCTGCGAGCTCGGCAACTGCCCGCAGACGACGGGTTGCGGCGTGCTGCGCGGCAGCGCCAGGCCCAAGGACGCCGCCAGCATCAACCTCCGGTCGTTCTATCTGGTCGGGACGCCGGTGGCGCTCGTCCTGGCGTTCTGGTTCCACTACGACTTCAAGGGTCTCTGGTTCGGCCTCCTCGCTGCACAGGCCACCTGCATGGTGCGCATGCTGCAGGTGATCGGCCGGACGGACTGGGCCGCCGAGGCCAAACGCTCGTGGCAGCTCGCCGGAGCAGCCGTCGTCACCAAGGACAGCAACGAGAAGGCTGCCGCGGCCGGCGGGGACGAGAAGCAATCGAATGATCACTGTGACCGGTGTTGATCGTTACAGCGCAGGCGCATGCGTACTGTAATCTGCTCTTTTCTTTTTCCTAATTTTTTATTTCCCCAGTTTTTCTTCCCCATATTTTGGTGTGGGAGAATGAGGGGCTGACTAGTAGCAGTTTTGTCCACCATTGCAAATATTGGCATGTAAAGATTTTGCTGATTGTTATAACAGAGATTAAGAAAATTTTCTAGTGCTATTGTGAAGCATTTTTTTTTGGACAGATATTTTTTCAAAATCATTTTTTTGGACATTTGTAATGAGAAAGGAAAAGATTTTAGTAAGCCTTTCGGCGCAGCTTGCTCCAGTTAGCTGCCAAGCCAAGGGTCAGTGTCTGGTCCAGGGAGGCCAGCCGCGCCGCGTGAGGACCCGGTCGCCGGCGCGGGCTCAACCAGTAGCCTAGCTCCGTGTCCAAGTCGCGTGGCTTCGCCCCGCCGTGCATGCATCCAGGGACCCGCCATGCATCTTGCCGTCTTGCAGCGCGCAGCCGTCGTGCCACCGTGAAACGGTAAGCCGATTGAAGCACGTGATCCGCAGACCAAGACCGCACCCTGACTACTAAGACACACGTTACCCGAACGTCGTAGAAGAGTGGGATTCTGCGGCGATTTTGGAACACACACTCACTCGTACGAAACGCTAGACAGATGTTGGTAACATCCCAGATGCTCGTGAACTTCACAAGCGTAACGTAAAGTTCAGCACTAATAGACTCATGAAGCGCTGGTACTCCCCCAGACGCAACAGGCCATTGAGACAGCCGTAAACGCGACGCCAGTTAACCTCTCGCAGGCCGCACGAAGAAAGATTCCACCTCTGCTCTGCTCCCACTCCCAGGCATCTGCTTCATCTAGCCCGGCAGCGGCCGCGGCCGCGGCGTTCGGCGGAGGAGAGCAGCGCAGGCAGAGGCGCGGGCACGGGCAAGTCGCGACGCGTCGCGGCGTCGGGTCCATGTGCATCAACCTGTGGCACGCCCTCTCGGCCGGAAGCGCACAGAGATTCCCGTGGGGCGGGGCTTCTCAGCTCGCGCGCGCGCGACTGATGGCATCGGCATCGGTGGCGCACCCGGCGCGCCGGATTAAAAACGACTCGCCCCGGCCGCTCGACTCCACTCCTTGGAGCCCCGAGAAGATGCGCTGTTTCGAAGCAACAAGAGCCAGACCAGTGATACTATACTCCGCAGAGTTCTATATCGTACTACAAAACTAGTGCTAGTGAAATTATACTAGTGCTGTTTCAAATAAAACAACCAAAATTATTGTACTGCAGCTTCAGTTCATTACGTAGAACTGGCGAATGGCGATCGAGAGGAGGCGCGCAATCCACTGCATCTGACTAATACGCGCCCCTTGATGCTGGTTGGTGGACGTAGTGCTGCACTCCCGCCCAATCGCACTTTCGTGGAGAGAATCGCCTCTCGTTGTAGTCAGCCATTCGTCCTCATGGATCCAATCATCCAAGATTCTGAGGCGAAGGGTCATCCACTCCCGGAAGATCAGCCAATGCCCGGCTCACGTTTGGTTGATCGTGGCTCAATGATTGTTCCCAGTTGGAATCTTCCAATAAATCAAATCCACTGTTCCCTGATTCTTGGGCGAACTCTAGAGGGGTCTCCTATGAGCTAGCAATGTGCCCATCTCTTTCTCCAAGGACAAACCACAGGCTTCACAGCCAGCTCGCCCTCGCCTTGCCTGAGTTGCCTCTTGCCATCACTGAATAGATGGATTCTGCATCATCCACTCGGGCTGACTTGTCAAATGCCTAGGATCCGCTCCACGTTGCGCCTGTGCGCTCTTTGTTAATTTAAATCGAGGTTAATTCTTAACCATGGTTCAGTGATTCAAACTTTTTTATATACAGATTAAACTTCTATAGATGCAGACTAGGCGTAGTTAAGTACAGGGCGCGCCGCCCATGATTCAAATTAGATATATGCAAGTATTATATACTAATTTTAGTAAAAGATGTTGTCAGGCCAGCTCCGAGCTTTAGACAAATAATTATACAACAATACGCAAAATAGTAAGCTATGTCTCGGGCTGGGCAATGCTGGTAATCATGTGTATGCGAACAAGCATATGAGCTGGTGAGGTGACGCGTTAGGAACAAGGAATGCAAGTGGTCGATCCACGAATCTATATCTAGCGTAAATTTTATGAATTTTCATGAGTTAGCGTTAAAATTTATACTACAGTAGATTCGCTGGTTAACACACTTGCATCCTTTAAGTTCATTCAGCACTACAGCTCTTCACTCTCACAGTCCATATGTCTTTATAATGCGAACTACGGCCCCTTTGACAAAGCTTCTGGCTCTTTATTTTTTTGATTCACCCTGATTCTTCTATAGTGATTCTATGGCCTTTTGGTAGAGCTCCAGCTCCTGATTCTCAGGTAGAATCAAGAGAGCTCAGTCAAATATTGTTTTTCAAAAGAAATAATTTTTGTTTGATTTTGTGAAGTGATTATCTGACATGAACTAAAAGGCTGAGAGCTGAAAAAATAGTTTATCCTGATTCTATGAAGTGATTCCCTATTCTGATTTTAAGAGTTTATCATAGAAAAATCATGAGTGAATCTAGAGAATCAGGAGCTGAGAGCTCTGTCAAATTGACCTATGTTTAAGTAACTCTCTTCAATTTTCTAAGATAAACTTTTAAAATCAAGATAGAGAATCACTTCGTAGAATCGAAGAAGCTATTTTTTCAGCTTTCAGCCCTTTAGTTCATTTCAGAGTATCGCTAAAATAGAATCAGACAAGAATCACTTCTTCTGAAAACAATCTTTGACAGAGCTCCCCTGATTCTGTTTGAGAATTAGAAGCTAAGAGCTCTGTCAAAAGGGCCATATGCATCCTCTAGCCTGGCCAACTTTTATCTAACTTTTCGAAGGTTCATTCACTACAATTATTCTCTGTAACTGAAATGTTAACATCCTTTTTGTTTGAGCTGGAGCTCTTGAGCTTTTAGAAAAGCTGGCTGGTGGCTGGTTGAAAAGTTGACTGGTGAAATTTGGATGTTGAATTTTGTAATATATATTTAACTTTTCTGCACACCAAAAGTTAGAAAAGTAGCCTTAAGTGGACTTTTCAGTTTTTAGTTAATTTTTGTAAAAGCTAACTTTTCAGCATTCCAAAAGCGAACTTTTCGGTCTCAATTTTCAGCTTTTCAGCTGAAAAAGCTAGCAAAGAAGTTGAAACAAAGAGGCCGTAATACTCCCTCCATCCAGAAACTTTAGAATTTCTGATTTTTTCAAAGTCAAGACAGTTTTAACTTTGACGATCAATATATACAAAATTATTGTGTTTGATAAAGTATAAACGATGTTTTTACATTTATCATCAGATTACCTATCATAATAAGTAATTTTTGATCTAGTTAATATCTAATTAATCTGATGAGGTATTATTAGTCAAAATTGAAACTCTTTTTACGGAGTGAAACACTTATAATATTTTTACGGAGTGAGTATATTGTTGCCCGTCACTTGCAGGCAAGGATGACGTACAGATCACTGATTCTCATACTTGAAGTTTATCTGTAAGAAGAAAATTAGTTTTGCTTCCACTTCACGGCGACATCATTCGAGTTGCTGCGTCCGGGCATGCATATCCTCACAGCTGGATTCATGCGGTAGACTGTAGTCCACATCACTCCAAGATCATACCACGACAAAACAAGTGCGAACGCTTGCAGCTTAGTCGTACCCGCTACCGTTAGGCCGTAGCTCGACGATGCCGACCGCTAGGTTTATGAATGGCGGCACGGCTGATCTAATCCCTTCTTTCGTTCGATCATCATCAAATATCGCTAGGTGTTTGATGGCGACTGTCGCGCGCGCATATGTACGCGACTCCAGTTTCGTGCCGTCAGGCCACGCACATCCTTTTGCCGGCGATGATCCCAATTGCAATAGGACTCCTGAACGGGTTCCGTCGCGTCGCGTTCCAGTGTAAAAACGCGAATCAGCGGGCGGAGCAAGTCCGGCACGCGGCCGGCCACGCATTTCCTGTCGCCATCGCTCGCCGATCCAGCTCGCGCGGTTGACCGGATTTCCATGCATGATGCATGCACCGCGCTGGCGATCACTAGATTGCTTCGATTTTCTGCCGGAGAGAACACTTGAAGGAACGGCTTCCTGGGGGGAACGATAAGGCCTCCAGAGCGTTCCTAGCCAGCCAGTGAGTCGGATGGTTCTTCGCTTTAGGCGACCGGCATCAGCTTCCGAGACCACGACGGGCCGGCGCGAGGGAGTAGAGGGAGGCACGCACGAGCGCACGCCTGCGACCCGGCGAAGACGGACCCGTGCGTGCCTAAAACACGAACGCGCGGTGATTTAAAGATACGTTCACGGTGCGTGGGCAACTGGGGCACGGCGGCGACACCCCGGGCAACTCCTCCTCGCCCCCGCCGGTTACAGTTACGTGCCTGCGCTGCCGCGACACTAGCTAGCTAGCTACCGCCGCGTTGATTGGGTTCCGTGTTGAACAGAGCAGCGCGAAAGGGAAGTCGCGCACGACGCCAGGTTTGACAGCGAGCAGGCTCCGCTCGTGGATATTTCGGCGCGAGGGTGGGTCGTGGTTACCGGGGAGCGAGCGTGTCTGGAGCCCGGGGAGCACGGGCAAATCCAAAATCCCGCAGCGCGTGCCCGGGGCCGGGAGTGGGGTACAGGCGAAAGCTGCTGCGCGTGGATGCCTCCGGGCCGCGCGTTGCGTTGCACCGGTGGGACGCCAAGTCCCCGTCGGCCGTGGTTGGTACGTCGGCGTCGTCGTTGATACGGAGTAAACGCGGGTACGCAGCTAGCACGGCGGGCGCGCGGTCATCAGACGGCCGGGCCACGCGCATGCACCCGTGGCCGCCACGGACTTGGCGCGGCCAAGCTGGACCGCTGAATTGGTTGCTTCCGAGGAAACACTCGGCACCGTCGACACAAGTGGGTCTCTCGGTAGTCCTGATCTGATAAACGAGGATCGCTATTGCTATCGATCAAAACAAACGTACGCTGAAACAGGTTTTCAGTTCAGTCTAAGCAAACTATCTACCGAGCGATTGGCCATACGCGGGCCTAAATTTCTGCATGTTCTTGTTTCGTACGTACGCTGAGTCGTTGACTTTAGTTTGCACGGCATCGAATCCGGCTGCTGTTTTCTCATTGCTTGTCCCGATTCAATCCTTAATTTGAGCTTCGAATTAATTTGAGCTTCGAATACAGTTTTCTTAACCTATGATCAGCTAGGCTCGTCAATCTCGATGGGTGCGGCTAAGGAGAAGAGGTGGAGATAGCTTTTTCTATCTCCTGGTTCCCATTCTTTTCCATGGCGCACGTTTTCTGGTGGGCACAGAAGGTACAACAAAGGTTTAGACCTTCTAAGATAAGGTTTTATATCCGCAACAATGAACATAGCCACGCCACTGTGCGCCGGTTTAGCTGCCTAAATTCATAATGTAACTATAAGGATAAATTTTGTTTATGCGGAGTACTTTAGTTTGGATGTGTTATTTTAGCCCATTAGCAGTTCGGATAAGCTCACAAAACAACGTTATCGCTTCAGTCAGGGCTTCATCCTAGGACGGACTTGAGGTCCCGGTTTCTTCGAACGGGGAATCCGAGTCCTTGAAAGACGAGAGGATAGAGCAACAAAAGGCCGTGCTCGCGCTGCTGGTAGGACAGAGGTTGACCACCGTCCACCGATATGTATGCGCCTCGACAGTCTAGCAGGGCAGGTTTTCAGAATGATTGGGCGCACCGGTTCCTGTTCGGATTGGTGGTTGTCCTTCAACAGTGTCAGCTTCGTGTTGATTGTGGCGAGACTGTTGCGGTCATTCACGTTGATCTGCGGTTGTTATCTTGATAATGTACGACAGCGCTATTATTGTATACTCCTACGGTTTAGTACTTCCTACTGTTCACCCATCCAAGAATATGTTCGTAGGGAAGGACCTCCCTATCAGACAAAAGGCAAAGGGACGCTTGGTGTCAATAACTGACGGGCGGTTGCCGCATAGCATGCAAATTTTAGAAAAGAATTTGCATACACGGAACTCACCTTAAAAACAGAGCAATGCAAATATCTTCCACATTTCTAGTCTTGAATAATCTTTGATTGTGGGGTAGGATAAACATGAAAAGATGAAAACAGTATAGTAGCGCAAAAACAGAGCATGCAAATATCTTCCACACACGAACATGTCTTCGAGTTCTTTAGAGGCTAGCTGGCCATAATCACGCATTCTAGTGAGCTGTTACAAAGTTGACAGTTTAATTTTACTAGTATATGCCCAAAAATAAAATCATATGGTTGACTGCAACCACAAAACAGCTCCCTCAACCAATCCATTGTACATGATGTGAGCTCCTTAAAATAGCAGATGTCAAATGTAATAACAGCACCTATATAGAGAATTCCTTGTTAAATATTTATTAGGATTAAATGGGTCAATAGCCACAAGAAGTCCTACATGCATGTAATTGCTGATATACTGAATGATCTAAGCGATACAAAGAAATAAACTGCAACGTACTATTTCAGAATTGTAAAAGCTTGGCTGACCAAAACACTTGACATCTAATTTTTCTCGCTTGTTTTTGTGCTGACTATGGGTGTATCAAGTATTATAGCCCATTGAAGCATTAAGATATCCCAGACTAATCTGTGGTGTACAAGATTTGATTATAAGCCTTCTGAATTCTTATGAAAATGTCCAGCCTTCATCCCTTATACGAATGATAGATATATCTGAACCATTGAAATGGATGATTGCCAGCTGGACTGGACGAATCTTCCGAAAATAATTGATAAGAGGAGAAGATTGCATCTAAAAACAAGCCCATTACACCATTTCCAGCCCAATTTCAGATACCCAGAGAATGCACACCCAGCCCATATAATTGTCCTTGGTCATTTTAAGCTACTAGCCTCCACGAAACTTATGAGCGGCAACTGGTATGGATTGGCAAACTTTTCAGCTCATATGCTCCGGGTACCTATGACATGTTGTTATTTGACGGTCTAGCTATGTTATATGACTCATCTACGACAATCGGTCCACTTTTTTTGTGGGCAGGAGAAAGATTCTTGCAAATTTTTGTTAAGCCCCACCCAGAGGGTCGGACGCGTCCAAAACAAAAGCCAGCCTGACCCCGCGGGTCGAGGGCTGCGTAACAAGACTTAGCCGACCAATGATCAAATAACCGATTTACTTTTCTGACCTCAGGATCGAGCGATCAACTCGCGACAAATCCCTATCGGTATAGAGATTTTTGACACTGTACAGAGCAGGCAGGGAGGTAAAGTAAACGGTAAAGCTCAGTGCTGAACAGAGAACAGGCGAAGGACATTGACGACGATAGCTGGCGCCAGAGGACCGCCAGGCGCCAGTGCATCGTCAGAGAATTATTCTCGAAGATGCCAGTGGCCCCACCCATCAAAGGAAGTCCAGTTCCGTGAGAGCCAAGTTTTGTTGCGGCTCCCATTCGTCATAGAGCCGTCTGTCTCACCCGCCTTATAACCCGGTCCGACCCCTATATAAAGGCCTGTTGAGGACCCCGTATGATAATATTAAGCAGTTCGATATACGTCCATGTAAACACGTTAGAGACTCTACTCGCGTAAGAGCTTTTTCACCATTGTAAACCACTCGATCATATATGAGTTCATTATTTTTGACCTCTGAATATATGGTATTACACCTCGAGGTGGCTCGAACCAGGTTACGATCTTTTAAGTCCTCCATGAATTAGGCTGTATCGGTAAGGAAGAAGCGCACTGTACTCTCTCTAATCGTATAAATTCATATTGTGTCGATGTACAAAACATCGACAAAACTGACAATTGAGAATATGATGCATGCACGTAAAAGGAAGGATAGTTATCGAAGAGTTAGAGACAACAACTCGTGTAACGGAGTTGTTGATCGTGCACCGTTTGAAAGAAAGCACGAAGTTTCAATCCCTACCGAATCCAATACGGATTGCTTCATGAATGATGGCGCGTATTCCAATCAAAGAGCATGAGTTCATTGGAGATGGTTCGGAACATAGCCCAGCAGACCCTTTTCAACAGGAGTTTCCTAACTAATCTACAGTGCAGATCTTTGGAACAGAAGTTTCATAAGAATTGTATATACATTTTACAGAAATCGGAAAGTGATCTTTGGAACAGAAATTTCATAAGAATTTTATATACATTTTACAGAAATCAGAAAGTGTTTTTGTGATCGAAAGGGCCTTAGAGCTCCTTTGAAACGCAGGATTTTCGTAAAAAATATGCAAAAGTTTTACAAAAATCAGTTTAATTTCAAAAAAAAATAAGAATGGAAAAATTTTCTTCAATCAGAGAAGACCTTAACCGGAATTCACTAAACCGCATTCTCGTGATGGGTCGATCTGTGTGTCTTGCCCTGGACCCGGATGGGCCTCGGCCCACATAGCGTGGAACACGTGGGAAACGAAACCTCGTCGTTCACGGCGAAGCCCAACCCAACTACCCCCTCGCAGGGGGCCCACGCGCAGTTGCCTTCACCCCGCTGCCGTCTGCGGAACGCATGCGGCACAGCTTATTTTTAGCTTATTTATAAAAATAAGTAGAAGCTGTGTCAAACAGTAAAATTATTTTACAATTTATTAATTCAACAATTTTTTAAAATAAATTAAATAGTAATTTATTTTTTAGCTATTTTTACCCGCTAAAATTAAACTGATTCTTTATTAAGTTCCAAGTCGCAGATGACGCTGCAACATTGACTTCGGACGCGGCACCACTTCGACCCAGCTCAGAGCTCACACCCCCAGCCGGCCCTTCGAGCCTCCAGCAGCCACCCGTCGCCCCCTCTATCGGCCGGCCGCCGGCCGATTTCCTCGCACCGCTCGCCCCTTCGTTCCCGGCCCCGTCGCGCCCAGGCAGCGGCGCTCGGCTCCGGATCGCGAGCGCCACCCCCCCCCCCCCCCCCCCCAAANNCCCCGCCCCCCCCCCCCCCCCCCCCCCACCAAATGGGCGCGCACGGCCCCAACCTTACCGCTCTCCTCGCCATCCGCCGCAGCGGGAGCCGGCTTTTCGAGCGGTAGGCGACCTCGTGCGCCGCGCGGTGGTGGTGGACCGGTGGTGGTAGTCTCGCGAGGCCGGAGGGGAGGACTCGGGGTGCGGAAGACATGCTAGGGTCGGGGCTGAACCTGGTCAGCGCGGCGCTCGGCTTCGGCATGACCGCCGCCTTCGTCGCGTTCATGTGCGCGCGGTTCATCTGCTGCCGCGCCCGCCGCGCGCCGCCGCAGCCGCCCTCGCCGTTAGACTTCCCCGCGGATCTCGACCAGCCGGTGCGTGCAAGTGCAACACCTCGATCCCTACCTTGCTGCTGACGAGACCTTTTTGTTGCTGTGACTTTCCGCGATCGTTCCCGAAAGGGAATTTTCTCGTGTGCTAGTGGAAACCTGAAGTGTCCACATAAATATATGCTAGTATATCGAAAAATGGATAGATGGGTATTTTCTATGTTCATGTGAATTGTCGCATGCGCCATATGTTTCAAATGCACATCGCTATGTACTATGGGCCTAGTGCGTGGGGAATCAAATGGAGAATGTAATAGTCAGACAAGTGCACTAACCAACTTTACCAGTGAGTGATGCAGGCAAAGTGGCTTTTGAATTTTGATATTTGACTGCTTGCTGCGGAGAAGATTCTTATAAGAGATCCTATTTCTGTACTAAAACCATGTTCCTTAAACAGTATAAGACAAAACACACGGTCATGCTTACGCATTTTTATATATATGATTATAGTGTCATTGATGTTCGAACCTTGAGGTTCTATATATCAGTTGATAAAACATCATGTATTCATTTTCCCTGCTTGAAATGTCGGTTTACGTTTGCAGATTGAACATGCTCATCGAGGGTTGGAACCTTTGGCAGTCGCTGCAATTCCTACAACGAAGTATGATGGTGAGGCTTTCCATTCCATTGATGATGCTCAGTAAGTACTTGTTTCCCCAGACGAACCTAAGATCAGTTGAGCTACCTTTTCTCCCAATATTGAGACTATTCAAAATTGTTTCCACTGAATTTGCTAATTCATTAAAATGTGAAACAGGAGTTAAATGGTTTATCATTATCATTACTGAAATAGGATAGGAAATGTTGCAACATTTTGTTGTGAAGGGTCAAACTCAACCTAATTAAGCTTGTACGTCTGGAGTACAATAATTACACGTACGTGCATGACAAGCCATCTTTGTTGAGCATAGAAACTGATGAGTCATTTCATAGCATTCATATATGTTAACAACACTTAGTGATATCACATGGTCAACTCACTATATTTCCAGTTTTTCAACATGGTTTAAAAAATCATCCATTCCATTACTTAAAAATCAGGTAACGCTTTATTGGAAATTTTGACTTGGGGAGCTGAAATAGCAATGTAGTGTTGCTGTTTTTAATGAAACAAGAAAAAAGCTATGTACGCTACTAGCTGCTACCATCTTTACGGGATGGAGACAGACGAATCTTTGTTCTGCTCAATGGTAGCGACCAGGAGGCCGCTTTACCTGCCTCCACCAAGTCTTCAAGCCTTATCCAAACTTTATTTGCCACACAATAAAATTGATACTTGTTGCTGATTTTATATAAAATCCGCACGTAATTCTGGTTCTACTTAGTTTTAGCTTTAGCATTTTGTACTAGTTTTTTGTTGGAATAATCATGATTCAATTTGGTGCACTGCCAAGCAATAAGTACGAATTCGGTGCTGCCTAGATTTTTTGCAGGCATCTAAACAATTTAATGATTGTTTGTTTAACAGGTGCTCCATATGTCTAGAGGAATACAAGCAGAAAGAGATTCTAAGAATCATACCGGCATGCCATCATAATTTTCACCTTGCCTGCTTAGATCTATGGTTGCAGAAGCAAACAACTTGCCCAATATGCCGGATCTCACTGAAAGATCTGCAGGCTGCAATGACTTCTGCATGTAGCATCCAGCAACTCACCACTGTTCCAGAGAACTCCATTAACTCTACACGTCAATTCCTCCCTGTTCGTCAAGATCAACGAGGTCAAAATAATAGGTCAGAGACGCAAGGATCAGTAGAAGTTGTTATTCAAGTTTGTCTGTGAATAAAATGATGGTATCACTAGAAGATTGAAGGAGAGAGATGTGAAACATGATTTCTTGTATGTAATATTGTTATGTTGTGCAGGTTTATGCTTACCGACAATGTCTTTGATTGCGTTTTTTTTTCCCAGCGTCAAAATGTTGATATCAGAATTCCCTGTCGAGTGGAATATTTTGTGTGCATTTCACGTAGTGGGTTACCATGTGTTTATGATCATGAAGCAGATCTGGCATTGTGTCCTTTTGTTGTGATGATGAATATTGTAAAGTCCATATTGAATCTGCATAAGATTGGGAGCTTCAGAATTATTTGCCCTGTGGTTCCATTCTTTTGCCGGTGGCTATGAATTTATCTTTCTATTCATTTAGGGTCCCTTTGGAACAAAGGAAAGAGATGGAAGATTTGAACCCTAAAGGAAGAATTACTATGTGCCTTTTTGGAACATAAGGGTTGGTGCCCAAAAATTCCTATGAGATAGCTTCGTCAATGTAAATTTGGAGGATCTGTAACATGTGGTCGAGCCTCATGTAAAATTTCTTTGTGTCTCTCATTAAATTCCTGTGTTCTTCATGTGCTATATCTAAACGTTTCATAGCGATTTATTTTCTGCATTTTCGATTTTTGTTGGATTAAAATTGATATCTAACTTCAATCATGTGTATGTTCCTGTTCTTGCGTTTATACTACAATTCTCTGTTCCAAAGAAGACCCTAGTGATTTATTACTTGATTTGACAGCTGTAGTCTTTAGTCCTAAAGAAAGGAAAAAAATATCCTAAGAACTCAAATCAAATCAAGAAAGTAAAAAGTGAAAGCGGCCTGGAACCTGCTTATGATCCACAGCCAGAAAGATCCTTGGCTGGAATGGCGAATAATAGATCTCCCTGCTATTTCTTCGATGCGACTGCTTGCCCTCCATGATCCTCCACTTTTCCTAGCTGCAATTACACGCGAAATCTGTCTGACTATCGCTAGCACCCCGTTCGCTACGTCGTTCACAGCGGTTGCAACTAACCGCGTGGACGCCCGAGCAGCTGGCAGCAAGGCGACTTGAGCAGGACATGAACGGGAGACGGCGCTGTCACTCGCCGTCGCCGACCGGGCCATCTGCCGAGGCCAATCGAACATGTCTCCCCGCTTTAGGCCACCTGCGGGTGGCCTTCACATGGCAGATTCCGCAGCCCACCTGACCCGCACGCGGCCGTCGAGGTCGACGCATGTATCGGCCAACTTGCGGACGGTTCCGGTGCATCCGCGTCGTCAGAATTCAAGCCGCACATCCTTCAAAACTACTGCCACCGTCCTAATTAAGTGTTCGTTTAAATTTCGTGCTATTTAACTTTGATGAATAATTTTTATAAATTTAATTAATTTTAAAAATTAAAAATTTATACTTTTAAATTTATTATAAAAAATATTTTTATAATATATATTTTATATATATTAAAATTAATTTATAATTATAAAAATTATTTTGTCGAAAATACGTTTATCTAAACTTAAATGTATATTTATTATGAAACAGAGAGAATCCCTAAAAAAGAGATATTTACCCGCAGAAGGTGACATCGGACGACGAGCACCTGCTGCGCTGTACGAAGATGCTCCTCAACGAGTGTTCTAGTGCCCAATTGTGATTGTGAATTTGTGATCGATGTCCGTTCCGATCGAGCGTCCCTGGACCTTATTGCTTTGTAGCCCTACAAGGACAGGTAGGACACGTTTATTCCTTTGCTTTTGACAGGTCTTTTGGGGAGCCTATTGTATACTCTCACTGTCTTATTAAAAAAATCATTTTTTACTTTTAGCTTTTAAGTTTGATCACTTGTTTTATTTAAAAAATTTGTAAAAATATAATTTATTTTATTGCGAATTGTTTTATAATTAAAAATACTTTAAGTATAACTTATTTGTTTTTATATTTGTAAAAAAATTTGAATAAAATAAGTGATTAAACGTAGTTTTTGAAAGTCAAAAAATGATTTTTTTTAATGGAACAAAGGTAGTATATTCTGCGCAGCAACCACAAGAACAGAACAAAGATTCGCTGGTCATCTTCGGCCACTGTAGCTACAGGATCTAAATTTGCACCGTGCAACCGTGACAGATCAATTAAGCCGCAAAACAGTGTGCCAGGATGCCAATACTCAGGCAAACTAGGTGAGATGAATGTACGAGTGAATAATATGTAGAATTATAAGTAAGATTTATTTTTTTAAAAAAATAAAAAAAATTATCTTTATCTATGCATGCATGCATCTGACGGTTGGATGTGAAATGCATATGTAAAAAAATTCATTTATAGCAAACGACTCTTAGAATTTGTACACTGTTCAGTGTTGTCGTTTCTAAGACCGCAACCGCGACGCCGCGGGCAAACATCTGCAGCTGCTCCTAGCAGTCTAGCATGCTCGCGAGTGCGTGTGCCACAAGCACAGGAAGCCGCGGCGGCGAGCATATGGGCCCGGCGCCCATGCCAAAAGTGGAGCGCGCCTCCTCCGCGTCGCCGTCGACGGCGACGACGGACCACGAGGAAACGCAACAGATGAGATCGGTGCCAACTTGAGCTCGCTCGCGTCCAGCACAGGCCCGGGCCTACATGCCCCCTTAAGTGCGCTTCCTGCAAGATGAAAAATCCAAGATGAAAGCTAGACCCACCTGCGTGTCAGACGAGGCGAAAATGGGGGCCACGGACGTGGAGGACGTACGGGTGAAGGGGCCCTCGCTTCCACTGTTTTCTGCTCCGTGCTCCCATGGCCCTTGCAATGGCTTTTGCTTCAGCCTTCACTGCTGCCGTGGCCCCGGCCGCTAGTCGCGAACTTGGTGGTAAAACACCTATTTTTTTTTTTTTGAAAGGGTGGTAAAACACCTAGGTAGCCCGGTTCTGTGTTTCCTCTCCTGCGAAGGCACCCCCTGGATGGACCTGGAGGCTTATCGATTTTTCACCCCATTGAATGAAGTTGATTCACGGTTCTTTTCTCTTTCATAATAGTACCACTGCTGTAATTATTACACCGTACCCAACACCACGTCTACGGGCCCATATCAAAGACATGTTGTACATCGAGAGCTGTTGACTTTCATCGGTTCATTCTCACGTGCAATAATAGCAAAAAAAAACAAGCATACAGGAGCTCTCGTAAGGACCATTTGTATTTTATGGCATGCAGACCAAACATAAACTAATAGAACATATGTACCTAACTTCTGTAACTATTAAGAGGCACTGTAAAATGGAATAATTTGTTAAATAATCATAAAATTAAGGGTGAAAAGGTACTTCTTCAGTTTCAAAATATAAACATTTTTAAATGTAGTTAAAATCAAATTTTTATCATTTTAATCTAAATATAGCTAGAAAATTACACAACTTCTAATATAAAATATACTTTTTATGAAAGCTTATTTCATGATGAATTGAAAAAATATAATTTTTATATGATAAAATATTGTTAATTTTTTATTAGTTATGGTCAAAATAATAAAAGTTTGAATTTGAAACTTGAAAATGCTTATATTTTAGATCTGAGTACCTTTTTTAGGATTTGAACATCTAGACTGGTGGAGATCTAGGGCTTCATTTAAGACCTCTAGAATTAGTTGAACAACATTTCTGGTGGGATAGAACAAAAAATGTGGAAGGGTCAAGCGAAGAATGGTCTTTAGAAACCTACTATTGGTTTGTTTTGCGCTTGGATTCAAGTAATTGCTAGCTGGGTGGTGACTAACAATTAGTTGAACCATCTAACTATTAGCTCTATGGAATTCATATAGGGCCTCATAGCTGAACCTAAACCCCATTTCTTCTAAGGCCCCCTTTGTAACTTAGGAATTTCATAGGAATCACATAGATATTTCACAGGAATCAGTTTAATTTAACAGAAAAAACGCAGAAAATGAGAAAAAATCTCACGTTTCAAAGGAGGCCTAAAAGATTCCGAGTGGCATGTAGTTAAGGATTCCAAAATTGGGTTAGGAAGTCTCAAAACCTGAAGTGGTGAAAACCAAATAAAAAAAAATCAAATCCGTATTAAAGGCATGTTTGTTTTAGCTTCTTAGCTCGCTTTTTCAGCTGAAAAAGCTAAAAAGATAGAAGCTGAAAAAAATAGGTTATGAAAAACTCACTTTTAAAAAAATGAAAAGCAAGCTTCTGATGGAATGAACTAAAAGTTGAAAACCCCACCTAGAGATGTATTTCTAGTTTTTGGTAAATAGAGAAGCTAAAATATATTATAATCTAAATTTTCCTGGTTCTTGTTAGAATCCCTTATTATTAGAACAAGAAAGTAAAGTATTACAAATGTATGCCCTTGACTGAAGATCAACCAGGGATATTGAATATCATTAATGATTTGGGTGTTTATAGCCATTTTATAGTGCCTTTAT
This sequence comes from Zoysia japonica, assembly GCA_001602275.1. Lineage (NCBI taxonomy): Eukaryota > Viridiplantae > Streptophyta > Magnoliopsida > Poales > Poaceae > Zoysia > Zoysia japonica. The sequence continues at coordinate 3,326,588 of BCLF01000004.1, forward strand.
AGGAGTACAGTAAGCATAAATACGTGCTATTACGTTCAGATTCATGCTAGGTCTGCATACCATAAAATACAGATAATTTTTTTAAACTGTTTTTGCTTGGTTTTGACTATTACTGCACGAAAGAATGAGCAGATAGCAAACGAAATTTTATGTGGTTGCACCATTCAATAGCTCTCGACGCACAACATGCCTTTCACATGCTCGAGAACGAATCAGGAAAAGAGTGGTGTTGGGGTACTGTGTAACTACACCAGTATTGTGCCAAGAGCAATTAATGTCTGTTCATGTCGCTTAAGTTGCGATTATTGTTAATTTCGATCCACGTAAAAAGTTATTGAATCCGCACGCGCTCTAGCTCATGTCAGAAAGCTAGAGAGCGACGCGATCTTGCCTCGACGCCCGAAAGTAACGGGCACGTGGCTCTGTTGTTATTTTTACCTGAGCATTCCGCGGCGCCAGCTAACGGCAAACAAAGCGAGTGCCATCAGCCATGGCGTTCCTCACGCTTTCCGCCCGCTGCGCCGCCTCGTTATATAGCCGCGGTCCTCCTCGTGCGTTTCCTAGCAACCTGCATGCACGCGCAGCCACAGCCACTGCGCATCCTTGCAAACGGACAGATAGTGATGACGGTGATAGCTATGGACATAGTCATTGAGTGAGTGTAGTGGAGTGGAGTTGAGTTGCTGCCCTAACGCTGAAATGTCAGCGCACGGCGGCGGGCCGTCTTCGCCGCGGTCGACAGGGAAGCACCCCTTCTACCGCGGCATACGGAGCCGGAGCGGCAAGTGGGTTTCGGAGATCCGGGAGCCGAGGAAGGTGCGTCGCATCTGGCTCGGCACGTTCCCCACTGCCGAGATGGCCGCCGTGGCGTACGATGTGGCTGCTCGCGCGCTGCGCGGGCCGGACGCGGCGCTCAACTTCCCCGACCTGGCCGCGGCGCGCCCCGCGCCAGCGTCCACCTCCGCGGACGACATCCGCGCCGCCGCCTCTGAGGCAGCCGCTTCACTGGAGCAGCCTCCCCGTCGCGTTCCCGCCGCCGGACGCGGCATTGCCCCCGCGGCCGCTGCAACCGGACCGCAGCAGCACGGCGGGAGTAGCGCCGCTGCTGCGGTGGCACAGCCGGAAGGCGGCAGCAGCGCGCCGAACCCGTACTTCCTCGACGAGGAGGCGCTCTTCGAGACGCCGCAGTTCCTGCGCAACATGGCTGCCGGTATGATGATGAGCCCCCCGAGGATCAGTCCCAATTCGTCTGACGACTCACCGGACCCGTCGGAAGCCGGGGAGAGCCTATGGAGCTACCGTGATCCGTAGCTACTGCCGAGTGGCAAGAGTGATGACGATAATTATCATTGGTAATGAACTATAGTCAGTGTATTGCTGCAGTACTCCACTGAGCTTGGAAGCTGGAATCAGATGGGGAGATGATAAGGAAGAGGTAGATAGAGGTTCCCCTTGATCCGAGCGCCCTATTTTCTCTCCATTTATGCAGGCCAGCCTCCATAGGTACAGTAGTTCGAACCTACCAATTATTCAGGATGGCCGCCATATGCACAGGGTGATAGCTCTTCAGCCTGATCTGCGGGAAGATTGCTTCTATCCAGTTCTTCTATCCTTTTCCCCATCTGAGGTGTATTCTCGAGAAAAGTCAGAGGGGAAGGTCTCCTTTCTAAATTGACTTTTCACCCAGCAACCTAATAACCTGAATTACTCCATAAAAATAACTGCAGCATATTATGAAGCTGCAAGGCAATCAGGTATTGTATAGATTTACTGGAAATGCCAAGTGTGTGTAGTGATCACGAGGAGAATTGTGTGTCTGTTGTATCAGCGGATTCACTTGTGTAAACTTCGATGACATTTAATCAGTATTTTGGGTTGAATGAGCTACAAGCTGTGCTCTCATCCTTAACCGTTTCTAAATTCTTGTAACATCCCTCGTCTCTCGAATCACGAATTTAAATTTGAAACTAGAATTCAAATAACCGAAGTCAGTAGAAATTCAAATTTGATTTGAATTTAAAAATTTTCAAGTGAGCATTCAAAGGGAAGTTGTAAAAAAAATTGTTTAAAAGTGATCACAAGGCTCAGAAAGTATAAAAAGAATTATTGTAAAATTTAAAATCAAAGATTTAGGTCGCAAATAATTTTATTCCTCTAAAGCAAGCAGCTGACTTTGGAATTTTATAGAATTAAATTCACTGAGAATTTGAAGATGCTTCAAAAGGGAAAGTTGTTCCTCATAAAAAGTTCTTCTACTCTGCAAATTTGCAAATTCTTCAGATCCAGGGAAGGTGAGCTTTTGAGGCAAAAACAGAGAGCTGCTGGGGAATTTAGGAAAAATCAGAAAATGGAAGGTTCTGCGGGTCCCGCCTGTCAGCTGCTCCTTCTTCCTCCTCCAGCCGCGTTCGGACAGCGCATAAGAGCCGTGGCGCTCATGCATGAGACGCGTCGCCCAAGGTCGCCACGCACCCTCACCTAGCTGTACTCGTCTTAAGCCTCTCCCTCCTGGTGCGCTCTCTCTCTCTCTCTCGTGCTCTCATTTTCTCTCTCTCCTGTCTGAGCGCGACCGAGCAGCAAGCCGCCCATGGAGCACCGTCGCCGAGCCCTCTCGGCCCTCCTGCCTCCACCAGCGAGAGCGCACCCCTCACCCTGCGCTTCCACTGCCCTTCTATCCTTTCCTTTCCTTGCCGAGCTCCGGATTTCGACGTTCCCCAAAAGCTTGAGCTACGGAGCTGTCGGCGCCTTCCTTCCAAATTAACCCATCTCCGGTGAGTTTTCTTTCGGAGTTCCAGTTGGTAAGGCTCACTCCTACCTTTACGTCGCTCCAGGACGAGTTTTCGATAGGAATTTGTGGACGCTTTATAGAGGTTCCAAGTTTGGCCGCCGATTCACACCGAAAACCCGTCGAGGTCACCGTGGACGACCTAGCTACGGCCGTCCTCAACAACATTTTCAACCGTGCCGTCCATCCTTTCGCTTTCGTGCAGCTGTAGGTGAAGACGCTGTCTCGTTTCATTGACCAAGTCGCCCCTTGCGCGCCGCCGAAGCTTTGTCCAAGACGCCTCTCGTCGCCGGCCGAACTCTGACAAGGTGCGGCCCCAACAACCCCTCCTCTTACTTGACCATGCGGAGGTGGCTATTTTGGTGCTTGTCGCCGTCCGCGTGACCACCGGGGATGGCGCGCTGGC
>BCLF01000004.1:3334517-3364570 GCA_001602275.1 Zoysia japonica
TGAGTAGATAGCGCTGAAGAGGTTTGTTCTGTAGCAGCAAAGTTGTCATTTGCATATATAATTATATCCAATTAAACGGTACTATAAGTAGGAGTGTAAAATAGAGGCCATGAGGTTACCCTCTAAACCTATTTTATTTAAAATTAACTACTACCTCCATCCCGATAGAAGCTTATTTCTAGATTTTGTTGACTACGACTTTGACCAATTATTTTGATAAATTTAATTAATTGTAATAATATAAATTATATATATTATAAAAATATTTATTTGGATGAATTTAAAAGTACAAATAGTATATTTTTAAATTTAACCGAACATATAAAAATAATTGATCAAAGTTGAGTTAACAAAACATAAAAGTAAGCTTCTATTGGGACGGAGAGAGTAAAATTTTAAAATCCCACCACTTTTTAAAAATAATTTTTGTTTTTTAACTAAAGATATTTAGAGGATACCTTAGGTGCATCTATTTACATCCCCAACATAGAAGCCTCGGACTCTTTGGTAACATGATCTTTAAACACTTTGTGTTCGATTCGTCTAACTTTTAATAGTCCTTTTTCCAGATACTATTTGTGGTTTTATTTGTTGACACCGGCATGTAAAAATTTATACTAGCCGGCATCAACAAAATAAAACTAGAGGTAATATTTGATTTTGGGCATCTCAGAAGGAGTAGTATGTATATAAGCATAAAAGTTGTAAATTTTCTGTACCTCCTTTCAGTTAATTTCTACTCCAATGGTGCATCCATTGGATACTTAGGGGGCGAGGGGGGGGGGTGTATTTAAGACAAAGGGAGGGTATGTATAAACTTGGTTTCAATTGCAAGTCAAATGAAAACCGCTCATATGGGGGACATAAGCCACTTTACTTTCTCAAAATTTACTCCTCTCAAAATTCGATTGATGAAGGTTCTCACTAAATTATTAGGAGCCTAGAATTCATCTGTCATATTTGAGAGGTAGCGACAAATGATTGGGAGGGGCGCATAAGATGAGAACTTCTTTGGATCCTTTTTGGGGTTGCTGCTACCGCTGCTGCAGCAATCACCGGCTGTTGCTATTGCAGCTACAATGCGACTCTCCTTTTCACATTAGTTGACGTCCTGAGAAGTGAAATTTTTTCACGATACTTATGTTCTCGGTTGTCGGAGCATCTGCACCACTTAATTTCGTCGCACACAAAATTTTCTACAATGGATGATGGGGCTCGGTACCGAGCTGGTGCGTCTGCTGTGGTCGCAGTAGCCGGGTGTACGCATGGTTGGGAGCCTGGAGGCACGGCATCCCGCCTGAGAAGAATTCTGGCTCGTATTCAATGGCAACAGCTCTCTCTTTGGTATTTACGTACAAAAGCTAAAACGTCAATTAATATGAAATAGAGGGAGTACAACCAAAAACAACTGAGTCACAGTGCTACTACCAAAAGCAATCACTAGTTGTTGCTGTGGGCTCCGTTCGGCTGCAGCTGCGACTGCTGAAAATTTTTTGTTATTCTCTACTGGAGACATTATACACAGTAAGCAGCGCAGCCATCAAACCATAAACCAAACACACCCGTATTATACTTCTACTGCAGCTCGACGCTACAGTCCACTATAATAAGCTGATTCGGACAGGCCTTGAGTGGTTACATGTTGGGTGCAGAACCAATGGGCGTTGTCTTGATGAGGAAGATGATGTTATGGCCGTTTGATCAAGATCTGGAAGCTCCATGATTGTAGAGTAAAAGGTGGCTTGCTGATTTTGATCAGCCGAAAAAATAGAATGTCCAACCGAGTAGAGTACAAGAGGCTACAGTCTGAGCTAAGTACGAGGGTACAAGAGGCTACAGGGGAGATTTTCTTTTAAACAAAATATAAGCTAAATAGGCGCGTTCCCATTTTGCTAATTCGCCCATGCCTCCTCCAGATTCGACACGCGTCCACGCCGAGCAGTCTGCACCTGAGGGACATGTGGATTGCAGTACCGACGACGACGAGACAACAGAAGCCGTCCCCAGCTTTGTGCTCCCCCGGGGTTCGCCGCACCCGCGGCATAGGTCCAGCAGGCGGCGGGCCCAACCGCTAGGCTAGTGGACAGTGCGGTCCGCTGCTGGCCCGTACGAGAGCGTGCACGCGCTTCAGGACAACGCCGCTTGGCGACGGGCCGTCCCGCGGAGGTACAGTACGAGCGTCGGGCGGCGGAGGACTCGGTCTTAGTGACTCTGGACCGGAATCATGGCGCCACGGACATGTCTGTGTGGTCGTACAGGCCGCGCCCACGCCGCGCATTTGTCTCTGCTTGCCTGGCACGGATTACTAGCGTCTCTCCGACAGAATCAATCAGCACGGCCGCAAGTTCACTTTCAAATGTGCATAATTGACTCGACAAACACAGATCATAATTAGCTCCTCGATGTGAAGTCTTGCTTTTGTGTACATGCAGAGAGATCTGTTGCGGAGAGGGAAGATTGCGGTTTGAGGCGCTGTTATACTGGTCAAGTGGCCGGTTAAATGGGTCGGCATCGAGCTCGACTATTTTGATCTGGCATAAGCACAGCACGGCACGATGTGTAGTCAGATCGAATCGGCCTAAAGTACAACACGAGCCGTGCCTTGACCTAGGCACGGTCCGTTGGCACGGCACGAACACAACTTGTTTAGGACGGTTCGACTAGGCACGATACTCGATCCATATAGCCCTGTTAGGCCCGATTTGGCATTACACGACACGATAGATTCATGAAACTTTTAATTTAAATTTAACGTTAAACACACTAATTTGACAAATTTATACTCAAAATTTAATATTTTAAGTATTATATAACTATTTTTTTAATACTTTTCGAAAAAAAATAGAGTTTACTTTTTTTCGGACTTCGAGCCTACACGGCGTGGCACGGTTCGGACTGTCTAGAAACACCTAGACCGTGCTTGATATAGCTGATGGCAGTATGACTTAATTATTTAATAGACCTGCCGGGCCATCGAAAAAAGGCACGAGCCCGCTGGATCCGGGCCGACCGGCACGCCCGTTGGCCACTTATAGGCGCTGTGTCCCAGGAAGAACCAATTTCTTTGAACCGCGGGCTAAAGGACAGAATCGAGCGAAATCACGATGGTGATCAGTGTGATTAGAATTTAGAAGTAACTCCGTGCCACCGTGATGGTGATCGTTTCTAACTTTGCGGTGCCACGACGGACCATCCTGAGCTGTATCCAATCAGCCGATGCATACATCTCGTCGAACGATTCGAAACCCGTGGGCTGGCCATCCTTCCACGTGCTCTGACTCTTTCGCAAGATCAAGCAGTGCGCAGCTCTGTTAACTCATACTCTCTTTTTTTTAAAATAAATGTCATTTTAAATTTTTAAACTTTTTTTATCATTTGTTTTATTTAAAAATTTTGTTTAAAAAATATTTACTTTATTAAGAACTAATTTATTATTAGAAGTACTTAGAAGTAATTTAAAGTTGACTTGTTTATTTTTGTAGTTTTAAATTTTTTTAATAAAATAAATGATTAAATATGAATTTTAAAAAAGTAACACTGGGACAAAGAAAATACTAGTCCACTTCATAGCCCATCTCGGGGCCCAGGCCGCGCGGCCTCCAGGCCTCAGCTGGCTCCGACAGACCCACCTACCAAACCCCAGCGCGGACCAGGCTAGCGCTTCTCCTAGCTGACGGCCCATTGACCATTGTGTCGCGCCGCGCTGTAGTTGAACGCTTGCAGCAGCGCACACGCCTGCGTCCGAGACTCCGAATGTCCAATGGGCTGCGGTTCGGAATGCAGGGTTACATTGATACAGCGCCACCAGCACGAATCGAAGAGGACTGCGAGGTCAGGCTCCGCTCTAGAGCTTCTCGTAACGTAACACAAAGTGCTATTGTGGTGTGCTAATGTCTGTTGTTTCCCTGCTATCCTGACGAAACGCAATGCGACCAGCAAAGGCCCAGGCTGTTCTTCGGTTTCTTTAGAGGTGCTGTTGACACTCAAAATTCACAAGCCATCAGAGTATCCGATATAACGTTGAAGTGTTCGGTGAGCTCTCTCGGATTCGGATGTTTTGTTCATCGGAGTATCCAACACAGTGTCGAATTGTCCGGTGAGCTCTCTCGGGTTCGGATACTTTGTGCATCGGACCGTCGGCACGTTGCCGGACTATCTGGAAGGCCCTCTCAGGTCCCGAAGATTTACACACATCGGACTGTCTGATACAATATAAGAGTGTCCGATGATCGGAGTATCCAACACAGTGCCGGACACTCTGGGGGAGTCGGTTCAGATAGTTTTAGTAATAAATCAAATTGATTACTTTTTTAATTAATAGAATCAAGATTCTACAAAGTAAGACCACCCCATCTCTATATAAAGAGGGCTACAACCGATTGAGGAGGCACATCTAATCATCAAAAATCTATCTACTTTTGCTTCGTACCTCTCTAAATCCTAATTCTCTTACTCGAACCCCCCCTTATACTGTTTTTCTTCCGTCTCGACGATGTGTGAAGGCGATCCGACTGGGCTGCCGAGTGCGGATCAATTCTAGGAAGATCGAGCTCCCATGAGGTCCTTCCCGAGCTTAATCTTTCAGGTGCCGTTTGAGATCGCACCTAGATGATCCCGCTGTTCCGCACACAGACGTGCGCGCGGTGCGTTGACTCGAGATCCGTTTCAACATCAACACACTTTTTAGCGACTCCGCTGGAGAAGAAATTTTGGTTTGATCTAAAGACCGAATTCATCTTCTCCAATTATGGGCTCTAACACCGAGATCGACAAGGAGAACATCATCACCACGACTTTTGAAGATCTTGAACTAGAAGATCGCAAAGCCTTTGAAGCACATATGGAAGAACAACGACGATTCTACGCCTCATGCTTTCGAAAGACAAGGACATGCACCATCAAGATTGAAGAACTAAGCTTCCCGTCTACGAAAAACCCGAGGTGAAAGATCCTATGGCTACACTTCCTCTCTCTTATGGTGATGTTGCTAATATGATAGATCAGGCCGGTAGTGCATTTATAGGTAATAGGGCATAACAACTAATTGAGTGTCAATTAAAAAGTCACGTTCGATCTATTCTTTTAAAAGTTAATGATGAATCAAGTAAGAAACGACCCTCATATGCCGATCCTAGTACTAGTAATATTAATGATGAGCATCCACCACCGCATGTATCAAGTGGTTTTACCAATCCTCATGATGGCCGAAACCTAGTGTTTCGGCTAATAATGTTAATCCTTTCATTATGCAAAATAGTGCTAAATATGAGCCATCAACATCGTCGCCTCAAATAACACATGCTACATCTACTTTGGCTCCGCATGGCCAAACCACACAAATGCCAACTCTCACAATGTAGCATATGGCGTGCCACCACATCAAGGATCAGGAGCCCCTCATAGACCGATCCCGAATACTTATAGTGCCCCTCATATTATTCATACCACGTCGCCAAAGCAAATTGCAACTCCTATGCGGCCTACGGCCGGATACATGACTATGGATCAATTGGCTATTATGTTGAGGGAGCATTGTGGAGTGTAACCTAGGATTGGTACATGATCCTACCAAAAGCCTTACCCTGATCACTTTGATTCAATCCCATATCCTCATGGATTTAAAGTTTTTGATTTTGTAAAATTTAATGGGGATGATGGCAAGACCACATGAGAGCATATAGGTCAATTTCTTGCACAATTAGATGAGGCTAGCTCTAATAATATTCTAAAAATTAGAATGTTTCCTCTTTCATTATTCGAAACTGCATTTACATGGTTTACTGCTCTTGCACCTAACTCTATACATGTGTTGTCTCAATTAGAGCAGAAATTGCATGACCATTTTTATTGTGGTGATAATAAATTGAGGTTGTCTCATTTAACATCGGTTAAACAAGGGCATGATGAATCTGTGAATGATTACATTAAAAGATTTAGAAGTACTAGAAACCGATGTTTTCGTTTGACAATTTCGGAAAAGGATTCGGCAGAATTAGCTTTTAATGGCTTGCGTAGACATATTAGAGAAAAATTAGAGGGCTATGAGTGTTCTACTATTAATTAATTGCAACAAAGAGCTTTGGCTTACAAAAGCTGAAGTAAAGAGGTAAAGGAACAACATAAGTCACATCATCCTAATGTGCATATACTTGAATGTAATTCTGATTCAGATGATGATGGTAAAGATGTTTATGCTGCCGAGTTTTTATGGTCATCTAAAGCTATTCTCATCTTTATGATTCTTTGAAGCCGATTCATAAAAAACGGCAAGAGTCACTCTTGATGTAGCTAAGTGTGATAAAATATTTGATGAGTTACATAAAGGAGGCTACATCAAGATATCACATGTTGTCCCACCACTTAACGAGTTAAAGCGGCGTGCTTATTGTAAGTGGCATCACTCTTTTTCTCATGCTACTAACGATTGTAACGTATTTCGAAGGCAAATTCAATAGACCATCAATGATGGACGATTGGATTTTAAGGAGATGCAAATAGATAGACACTCTTTTCCCATTAATACTCTTGATCTACAAAATGCGAAAGTGTTGATTTGGCCTGAACAAGCCGATACAACCAAAGGCAAAAATATGATCATCGATGAGAAGAGACAGGAAAACACAAATCTTTCGAGGGAAGTGGTGTTGGAAAAATCTTCGTATGGTAGGGAGTCTTTGAAAATTACTATCAAAGCCTCTAGACTCGGGAGGCAAGGCGAGAAGACTCAAAATCTTGCTACCCAACCGAAGATGCTTAAACCGAAGAATCCTGAAGTGAAGAGGTGGAAAATAAATGAGCCAAAGAAGAAAAACAGAAAGGTAGATTTCAAACCCACCTTTGGCTATCTTTTGTCAAAATATGCGAACAAAAAGACCGTTTTGAAGAATCGGTCAACAAAGAGCGATGCAAATCCACTTCTAGGTCACGACCGGTTGAATCCTCATCATTTGGATCCGGTCAACAATGTAGTTAGAATTAAAAGCATAGATGTGGTTATTAAAGAACCACCAAAAGGACCGATTGTTAAAAATGATCGGGCTAATCTGAAAAACGCTATAGACCCTAAGAATTCTAAAGATAGTACTTGTTCTCTTGCCAAGTTTTTTCAGCCGAGGTGGTGTCCCTCTAGCTTGACTCGAACTCAAAAGAGAAAATTGCAAAGGTTGTGCAATCAAGAGAGAAAAAATCAAGGACATAGCCAAGTAAGTGATCCACCTCACAAAATAGTGTCTCTACGAACTTCTTCGTACATCAAAAAATAATAGAAATCTAAACAAGTGAGTATAACTTCTAGTTGAGCAATACTAGGTTTTATGGCCGATAGAGTATTATCGTCCTTACAACAAGACACGGTCAATATAGTATTATCGTCCTTAGAGCAAAGATGCCGATGTGTTTCATCACCATGAGGCAAATTTTTTCATTAGAGTATTTTTTAGCACGCTAGCTTTGCTAAAAAAACAGGGGGCATATATTGGCCCTCAAAATTCGCAACCCACTTGAGTATCCGGTACAATGCCGGAGTATCCGGTGAGCCCTCTTGGGTTTGGGTGTTTTGCCTATCGAAGTATCCGGCACAGTGTCGAAGTGTCTGGTGAGTCTTCTCGCATTCGGGTGCTTTGTGCACCGGACCATCCGACGCGATGCCGGACTCTCCGGTAGGCCCTCTCAAGTTCCGGAGATTTACACACATCGAACTATCCGGTACAATACGGGAGTGTTCGGTGATCGGAGTATCCGGTACGGTGACGGACACTCTGGTAGAGTCGGTTCAGGTAGTTTTAGTAACAAATTGGATCGATTACTTTCCTAACTAATAGGATCACGACTCCACAGAGTAAGACCACTCCACCCTATATAAAAAGATGCCTACGGCCGATTGAGGAGGCAGCCCTAATCGTTAAAAACCTATCTACTTTTACTTTAACTCTCCAAACTCTAATCCTCACCCTTTGTGCTGTTTTTCTCTTGTCCCGGCGACATGTGAAGGCGATCCAGCTGTCCTGCCTAGTCTGGATAAACATAGGAAGATCGAGCTCCGACGGAATCCCACCCGAGCTTGATCTTTCATATGCCGTTTGGGTTCGTATCTAGACGATACCGTCATTTTGCACACGGATGTGCCCACGATGCGGGTCACGTTGACTCGAGATCCATTTCGGCAGCAACAGGTGCTTCTTCAGATTCTGCACATGTAGCACTGGTGCATAAGCAGGTAAAATAGGTGAGGTCAGGATTAAAGTGCGGTGCTCTACATTTACCTATGCATTAGACCGCAACAGACAAGCGTAAATTCGTTACTGCAGTGATGAAATTTCATGGCGAGGCCCTGTCATGGAATTGAAATATATGAGACAGGTCTTACAGCCACTTCCGTTTTCAGTGTACAGGCGTGCGCTGATGTCCAGCAGATAATACGTGGCTACTTCATATGCGCTCCATTTCTGAATCTTTGAGAACGTACCTTGACAGCTGATAAAAGTAGTACCACTAACAACAACATGCACGCTAGTTCCGGAACTTCTGGTGCACTCAGTTCCTACTTTTTTGTGTTCTCACATCAGCGAGAGGCTGAGATGGCAAACCATCGAACAGAGGATAATGTATCCAAAGCACAGTGCCTGATGCCACCAAATCCATCTGAACGACGGGTTCTGTCACTCCGTGCAGTTCGTAGAATAAGCGCAACCTGTGATTACAAAATGGCATGCACGGTAACCCACCGCAAGCGAACGCAAACTGCTGCCTCTCGAATCCAATAATTATCGTCGGCAGCGAACACCGTACGGGGCCAAAAAGCGCGCTTCCAGAGGTCAGCTGAACACTGGACAGCTCAGTTCGTCGGGCGCCGGCCGCGGCTCTCGCGGGCGCACACCAGGGTTTAAAAAACCGTTTGAACCGCGGAAACCGCTCAAGAGCGGTTTAACGAAAATCGTAAAAACCGCGAAAACCGTTACAAAAACCGAACAAATTCAAAAATCAAAATTTTGAGAGAAAACCGAACGGTTTTTACGATTTACCGAGCGGTTTTTACGGTTTACCGAGCAGTTTTTACGGTTTACCGTTTTTGAATTTGAAATCAAACCAGTTCGAGCGGTTTTTCATCGGTTTTTGCGGTTTTCGAATTTTCAATTTTTTTCAAATTTTCAAAAAAAATTTAAATTTTTAAAACGAAAACCAATCAACCGTAAAAACCGAACCGCCGCGGTTTTCGAGCGGTTTTGTGAACCATGGCGCACACCCGCCCCGTTCTGCTCTGGCGCCGCACGAGCCAACCGTTTCGTACGTTTCCTTTCCTGGCCTCTGCCTTCGCGATCGCGGATCTCCATGCGAGCGGCTTCGCAGGCACGCAACGACCTCGGCAAGGTCACGCAGCGAGGGAGGGGTGGACACGGGCGGGCGGACGTGTCCAAGAGTTTTGAACCGCGGCGGGCGCTGGCCAAGAACATGAGCCGGACGTGCCCCAGGCACGGAGCCAGAGTTCACAAAACCGTTTTCGACCAAATCGCTGCGGTTCGGTTTTTACGGTTGACCAGTTTTCGTTTTAAAAATTTAAAAAAAAATTTGAAAATTTGAAAAAATTTGAAAATTCGAAAACCGCTCAAACCGAGAGGTTTACTGCAAAACCGAGCGGTTTACCGAAAAACCGTTGAACCGCTCAAACTGATGTGATTTCAAATTCAAAAACGGTAAACCGTAAAAACCGCTCGATAAACCGTAAAAACTGTTCGGTAAACCATAAAAACCGTTCTGTTTTCTCTCAAAAATTTGATTTTTGAATTTGTTCGGTTTTTGTAATAGTTTTTACGGTTTTTACGGTTTTCGTTAAACTCCAGCCGTTTCCGCTGGCTCAAACCGTTTTTGAAACCCTGCACGGAGCTCCACTCGCGCGCCCTACGCTTTGCGTCGGAAACATAGGCGTGAGCTCACTGGCGCACCCAGTGGGGCCACATATGCCACATCGTTCTTAATTTTTTTAGTTTAAATTAGTTTTAATATAAATGCTAACTAAATTTCTAATTTCAATAGATATCTAAATAGTAATATACATAAATAATTTTAAAGCATTGCTATATATAGATACTGAATTTAATGAGGATATTAATAACTAAATTTTAGATATTGATATAAGTATATGTTAAACTGTTATTTTTTTATCTAAGCAGTACTTTTTCATCTATATGCTACATACTGCACTGTCATGATTTTTTGACACTAAATACACTCAGTTATGCTGGAATCTTCGAAAAAAATACTTGAAACATTTAGGCCTCTTTTAAAATGCATAATTTTCGTAGGAATCTCATAAGAATTTCACACAAATTAGTTTAGTTTCACAGAAAAGACGTAGGAATCATGAAAATTTCCTTTGTTTCAAATGAGGTCTTAATTTTGAATGGCAGAATATTTGATAAGAGGATAGAACTTTTGATGTGCAGTGATAGAATATTTCCTTTTTTTATATAAGTCCGAGCTATCGATGCATTTACGAATTTGATTTTCTTTAGACCACATGTTTTCTAGATCTAATAAGCTAAGCTAAAATCTGATACTAGTATAGAGTAGTTGATTGTCGTCTTCAATGACTTCGAAAGATAAATGCTATGTAGCTTTTCAATATTTTTTCTCTTCTAGCATCGAGCGACTAACAATGCAACTGTAACTATTGTCGTCTTCATCTGTACAACTGTAAAAAAAAATTTAGCATATATTTCGTAAAATCTTAGTACACCAATGCGTGAGCTTGACACCCGCCTGACTGCCATCTGGCCCAGTCGAATGAGTATATCATGGAGCCATGGAGGATTGGAGGGTGAGGTCTTTCAGTGGACCTCCCGTACTAAGCAGGACTCGTGCTAGTTCGAATTGTGATTGTGCAACTCCCATTTCAAATTTTACTTAGAATTTAAGTTGGATTAAATAAACAGTACTACTAAAATTGAAGGCGATCCACGATTCATGTATAGATGCATGCAGCCATGACCGACAGTCAGTGTCACATACTACTACTGCGTATGGTCAGATCAGGAGGTCGCTATTATTATTGCAACAAATACGCGAGCTCATAAACCCAGTCAAACACCACAAATGCGGCCTGAAAACGATATAAGCATAAAGCATCCGATGCAGGCGCTGTTTATCTGCATCCCTCCGGTTCCGAAGACCTCCACAATTTATAATGTTCATGTGGCCCTTTTCACCGCGGACTGCACACAAAGCGCAGACATCCTCTGCGCCTCCTGACCCCGCTGAGTTCCTGCTTATTGCTTGGTGACCTCGTGTCCTAATCCCACGCAGACCATATGTTAGCAGCCGATACTAATCAGTGCTTTCGCCCAGCCCCCGATGTCTCCTCTGTTCCTCCGGCTCACAGGCAACAGCAATCGCGGTGCAGTTTGACCGGCCGTGCAAGTAACCGCTGCTCCATGGACATGGAGCTGGAGGTGAGGCCGAGGCAGCCTCTCATGCTGAAGGAGTGGCTGGAGCTGGAGTCCAGCGCCGAGCTCTCCCGCCAAGGCTTCGGCTGCTACCCGCGGCACCTCGCCGCCGAGCTCCTGAACGTCCGCGGCGGACGGAGGAACGGCGATGTCGTCGCCAGGGTGTCCGCCGCGGTGCGGGCGGCGCTTCGGCGAGCGCCGTCGGGACGAGCGGGAGAGGCGGGCGCGCTGGCCAGGAGCTTCTCGAGGAGGCTGCGTGTCGGGCTATGGAAGAAGCGGAGGGGAGATCGGGAGGAGACGGACATGGGGGTGCCCAGCTGCTCCACCACTATCGCGTGTGGAAGAAGTGTTGGCGCGTCGTCGCCGGATATGTCTCCGAGGCGGGCGAGCTGGGAACGCCGCGGAGCCGGTGTTGATGGTGGTTCAGGTTTCGGCAGCCGTCGTAGCCATGAAACAGAGGTAGGAAATGATCGTTCTTCTTCTTCTTCTTTTCTTTGGGAACTGAGAGATGATCGTAACATCTGATTGACGGCAAATTCTCGTTTTTCTGTGATGAACAACCAAAGAAGTTCGAGCTCGAGGGATCCGAATGCGACACAGCAGCGCGCCGCTTGGACGAGGATCGAGAGCAGGAGCAGCGGCTCAGCCCTGTTTCGGTGATGGACTTCCCCGGGCAGGATGAAGACGACGGCTGCAACACCCAAACCGGCGGCAACGCCCACGGCGCGGACGACGGACACGACGCGCCGTTGTCACCGACGCTCGCGCGGAGCATTCCAAACATCCGAAGTAAGTTATCTCTGCCTCCTCACGTGTCTTCACTTCGAAGTGAGCTCAAGTTGACTCTGCTACCTCCTCCTCTTCGTTAGCGGCGCGCTCTGTTCCGCGTGCAGCGGCATTTCCTTTTCCTTCCGCCATTGGTCCAAACTTGAAACTGATAGCGTACAAAAGATTAGTTAAGATAGTTAGCACCTGTACACCAAGTGCAAACTGTCTCTGACGGGCCCGAGAGGCATAAAACCGGCACCACTTCGAGTCGCTCAAGCAGGCCACAAAGAATCTCTTCGTTTTATTTTTGCCAAAACCCGTAATTCGTACGTTTAGGTGCAGAAGCAACGGTACCAGCCTCCAGTTCCACTGCTCAGTGTCTCGTGTAAACAAAGCTGCCGAAAAACCCATCTCGCCCATCGCCCATGAATTGAAAGTGGTCTGCTTCTGCCAGTGAAGAGCGGTGCACGAACGTACGCGTGCAATCTGATGCACGCGAAGTATCAGGCCTCTTGCTGAGGACCATGCATGTAGGTAACCGGTCGCTATCCGGTGTAGCATAGCTATCATTAGTTTTTTTTAATCTGCCGAGGGACGGGGGAGATTCCGCATGCCCGAAGCTGTGTAATGTATAGAGAATGTCGTAGTAGGAGTGTACAAACGGGAGGAGGAAAACGCGACGTTGATAGCCAAGCGGAACTTATAATGGCGCTCAGAGACGATCGAGAATAAGGTTGCGTGATGAATTGTTTAGGAATAGCAAATTAAACAAAAAAAAGAGGAGAAAATTGATCCTCGCAGCTATACGACCAGAGGTTTCAATGCATGATATTCCGGTCCGATTTGTAATGTGCAATGGGAAAGCGATAGGACTGAATAATTGCTTTACAACATTACTATCATCAACTTATTAGGACCTGTGGCTGCAAGGTACACCATCCATCCGGTCTCTGAGGCAAAAAAAAAAAGAGCTTAAGCTACCATGTGCATACATATCTCTTTAATTAGCGAAAGCGATAGACTGTCTTAGATAACTAAAAATATGTGCATAATGTGTATCTGTAGTACTACCTCCGTTTCAAAATATAAACATTTCTAGATTTGAGTAAGATCAAATTCTTTTAACTTTTACTAATAATATTTAAAAATTACATAACTTTAATGTAAAAATATACTTTTATGAAAGCTTATTTCACAATGAATTCAAAAAATATAATTTTTATATAATAAAATATTATTAGTCATACATTATTAGTGTCAAAGTGATAAAAGTTTGATTTTGATTAAATCTAAAAATGCTTATATTTTGGAACGGATGGAGTAATAAACTCCGACAATAGGCACTTTCAGTTCTAGACGTGTTCTACTCTGATTGCCTTGTTTGGACGTGGGTAGTTGGATGTTCCAGCTGTGTCTCATGGACTCGATAGAACAAAGATGAAAGATGGGCACAATTTAGCGTTTCATGTTAGAAAGTTGGAATCAGTCCTTTAACATGTTTATCTTGGTGAACGTTTGGTCCTGCTCTCAGGGAGGCGCCTAGGGTTTTGTTGGGCTCAAATAGGCTTGGATTTTACTAGTGGTAGATGGTTATCCAGTGAATTATTAAGCTAACAAGCCCAAGAACAGATGACATCAGGAGACAAGTCTGAATTATATTATCCATTATATATTAAAAAAAAGCCCAAGAACAGATTGGCCACGCCCAATATCTTTTGTTGTGTTTTTTAACTCGCCCTGCAGTCCCTTTTCAGCTTTCCCTAATCACTACCGTTCGAGCTTAAGTTCAGCGTTCATAAATCATTGTTCTGTGCTGATTTGGTGATGGACCGTTCCCTTTGTCTACTGCCACTTGTCGGCCGTACCAATAGCATGCCCATTTTTTACAATAAAATAAGAGGGCATAATGCACAACTTGTTTTCTCTATCTAGTTTCAAACGCAGTTCGGATTATTGAATCGCAATTTGAACCTTCGCCTCTAAGCAGACGGCTAACCACTTTGCTGTGCAGGAGCAAGCCAGCGGCTGCTGCAGAAAATACGTCAATTCGAGCAGCTGTCCGAGCTGGACCCTTCTTCTTCCGACGTGGACGCTGCCACCACGGCCACAGAGGATGGAATAAGCTGCCAGGTCGCGGAATCAGACAACGAGGATGAGACCACACAGGACCTGCTTGCCGTACTGCAAGCGGGTTCCCCTGTGGCCGCGTGTCGATTCCAGAAGCTACTAGAAGATTTCTTCCGCGAAGGGCTAGCGTCGTCATGCCATGGCGAGAGGTCCGATGATGACTCGGAGACAACGAAGCTGTTGCTGGCGGCTGCAAAGTCGTGGTTGGATGGACGGCGTTGCACGATACGATCCGATTGGAAGGCAGAGGTGGAGGAGATGGAGCGAGTAGGATGGTGGAGGCGTTTCAGA
The DNA here is from genome assembly GCA_001602275.1 of Zoysia japonica. Lineage (NCBI taxonomy): Eukaryota > Viridiplantae > Streptophyta > Magnoliopsida > Poales > Poaceae > Zoysia > Zoysia japonica. The sequence continues at coordinate 3,349,142 of BCLF01000004.1, forward strand.
GAGGAAGAACAAGAGATGTTGGCCGTTGATGTGGAGGACATCATATTCTGGTCCTTGACGGAGGAATTGATCGAGGATTTGCTCTGATTGTTTGAGAATTTCAATAGATAGTGCTGTAGTACAGCCCGTACAGTTGTACTCTGAAATTGGGAACTGATGCTGTGAATATAGCTCTTAGTGATTATCAAGAAGTTCGACAGAGCATTTTCATAATATTGTGAAATTCGGCATAAACTATCGGCCTCAGAAGAATAGCCCAGACTTCTAGTTTTCTTGTTCACCGGCCTCCTTATCGGTACAGTCCTGCTTTTTTAGTTCCTCAGGTGCAGTCTACCTATATCCTAGAATTGGTGAAAAAAAAAGCGTAGTAATCGACAAGCCGCGGCCTTGCCTGCAAATTCAGCTCAGAGTCTGGTGACAAGTATGACACGAGTCCCTTAGCTCTCTCGGCCCATGTAATGACCAAGAACGAACTTTCCTCCCCGGCAACTTCGTTTCAAAAATAAACAAACAGGGCATGTCTTGGTTAGAATTAGGTCAAAAGCCGGCGAGATGCTGTCTACCTGTATCCCAAAATTTTGAATCCGTGAGATGAGACCAAAAAAAAAAATTGCCATTTGCAGATATAGGTTCGGATCTGATGCAGATGAACGATGACATCCGTTGATAAAAAAATGGGAATGTGGAGGGCATCCTGCAAGACAGGCCATTTGATGTCTGTCCGTAACGTGTAGTACGCAGTAACCATCTGCTCATCCGTTTCACCGGCCCGGCGCAGTGTTCTTTGACGCTGACCGGAGCGGCCGGCGGCCTCGTCCCCCCGCAGAATGCGGACGCCGAGAAATAGCCCGGCAGGCACCCGTTTGTCCTCGATACGGTGAACTCTGTCCCTATCTCTGGCATGCCGATTTGTCCTCCGGTGCGGAATCGACGCCGGAGTTGGCTGCAACCGAGGCGGAGACGAAAACAACTGAAAACCAACGCGACTAAACGCTGAAATCATTTTAGGTGAACAGTTGCTGTGACGGCGAGGCAGTCCTCACACGTGGACTTGTGCCCATGTCAGGAATGGGTTTGGTCGCAAGAGCACACCGGAGTTGGCGCGTTGCCGATCACCGGCGCCGCGACAGATGAGAATGTCTCGCGGATTCTTTTGCGAGTTGCGACGAGGGACGGACCCTGTTTGCAAGTGCCACACGGTGGTTGCTCCGGTCCCCAGCTCCAACTGTTTGTTGCACGGTTTGCGGACACCTTGGCGTCCGCTTGATAATGGCTTAAACTTTGGTATGAAGCAAAGGAAATTCCTACACTAATCATTAACGCCCATGATTTCAATGCCGATGTCTCCAACCTGAATTATGTGCTCCGATGCATAACCAACCGCTTATGAGTTTAGGAGTAGTATGGAATATCAAATACAGCGTTCTTTTTTATCTTACTTCTTGCAACTTGTAATGTACTAACCTCGTATACTGTACTTGAGATGAGACCGGTCATGAGTCATGAATGGCACCATTAGCACCAAACCATCATCAATGAACGGAGACTAGCCTTGTTCTCTCCTGCTCCTTCCAGTTCATAAAGAAAATCGTTTAAAACAATATTTTAATTAAATATTAAAAATATAAATTACAAATAACTTTTAACATATTAAGTTTAAAATTATAAAAATTATATAATTAAATTTGTCTTATAAAATACTTTCATAAAAATATAAATATATTATTTTTTAATAAATATTTTATAAAAATCAAAATCAAAATTATACTTTAAAAGACCTTGTCGTACAAAACGACTCGTGTGTGGTGCTGTGGGCTCTCTCGTTCAACGAACCGTCACGAAAGTCCGCCGAGCCAAACAGCCACGCCTGTGCCGCTCCGCCACGATAAATCCCTGCGGCCCCATAGACTGGCCAGAGCCAAGCAACTTCCACTCCAAGCGCTCTCTCCACCAAGCCAAAAGAAAACGTGACCGGGCCGCGCCAGCGCGAGGACACGTTCTTCGTGGCGCTCTTGCACGCCGGTATGGCCACGCTGGAGGCGGGCCGGCGGCAGCGGCGCGCGGAGCTATGCGAGGCGGCCGTGTCGGCCGTGGACGCGGCCTCTTGGTGGTGCGCTGTGGCGCTCGTCACGCTCGTGCTGCTGAGCGTGCTCCGCGCGGAGACGGCGGACGACGGCGCGGTGCAGTTCCGGGGCCCGCGGCTCGGCGGCCCGGCGGCGCGGCCGTGCGAGGAGGTGTACGTGGTCGGGGAAGGCGAGACGCTGCACACCATCAGCGATAAGTGCGGGGACCCGTTCATCGTGGAGCGGAACCCGCACGTACACGACCCCGACGACGTCTTCCCGGGGCTCGTCATCGCGCTCAGGCCGACCAAGAACACCTAGCTCTTGAGCCTGCGGCGACGATTCGCACGGTCTCATGTGGCCCGAGATAAACAGTCGAACAAGAGCTCGAAGGATTGTGTTCCCTGCTCTTTCGCTTCTACTCGTCCTTCAGTCCTTGTGATCTTGGGCGACACTTTCTAATTTCCCATGTATAGTTAAAAATAGCAAGAAATCGAGTATACTCAAAATTTTCAGTGGCCTCGGTTTGCTCCGTGCTTTTTTGCTGTATGAATGCTCTAATTGTGCACAAAACGTGGAGATACTTTTCGTGCTTACGCTTCCTTCCTTCAATCTCAAATTCTCAATGATGCCAACACACAAAAAGGATGTAGTTACTTAGTGCGTCAAAAGATTGAAGAAGCGTGTATGCACGTTAAGCATAATTCCACAGGAGGAGAGAAGTTGGTGACCACCAATCGTCGTGTACATGAATCCGTTTAGATTTTGGTTCGAGTACGAGTGCTTTTCGCGTGGCCAAGACTCCAAGAGTCGCTTGCTAGGTTACTGCCTCACAACAAGAAAGCCAAACCAACCCCAAAGCAAGTCGGACCACTGGAGGCGCACGGATCATATGCACGCACATAGTTGGAACGCGTATTACCTCTTGATGATGACGTATTAGGATAGCAGTTAAACCATTTACAGGCTTACAGGTACACGGTACACAGTCCTATAGCCCACGAACTGAACTTCGTCGGCCGTGCGGCCGAGTATACCAGTGCGGGCCGGGCTAGCTGACTTGGGACCTTGTTTGGTCCAAGGCTTCTAGGCCCAATCGCATGTAGGAAGTGCGAAATGTTTCGGCCTAGCCCAGCGGCGAGCGCTTGTCAACGCTGCTTACAGTTGCCAGCGGCCCAGTACTCCTATATCATGTCTACAGTTGGCCAAACGGGCCGTGCTTAACAGGCCGGCCCAAGGCACAAAGAATCTGGACCGTCTCAAGCACGGCACAGCCCAGAGCTAATCGGGCCCATGTCGGCACGGCCCGATCCACGTGCCGTGCTTGGGCCGCCATCTCGGCCCAACGGGCGGCACGGCCCGGCACGATTAAGCGGTGGCCAGACATGGCCCAGTAGAAGCACGGCCCGACACGATTACTTTCAGCCCATTATCTCGGCCCACGAGTCTAACCCTATATCAGCCATATAAAATTCATCCTTTCCCACTTTCCAAGCACTCTTCTCACCATTTCGTCGCGCCGCCGCCTCCTTACCCGCTTCGCGGTCTGACGGATCGACGCGCAGGGCACGGGGCGCGCGGCAATTGCCCTGGCTGGCTCCCGATGGCGGCAGATCGACTGCATCTTCGACTTCCTCGGTGGTTCTAGGCGGCGCGGCGACCCCCACCATGACGGCGGCGACCCCGGCCACGACGGCGGCAACACTGCATCTAGCTTCAGTGCGGGCCGGCGGCATCTTCGATGCGGGGGCAGTGGCGTCTTCGGTGCGGGGGCGACGGTAGAGGGTGGCTGGGGCGGCGGAGGGCGGCGTCGTCTTCGGTCCGAGATGGAGCCGTGCTCTCGGGCCGACGTCCTCTAACGGGCCGCTGTGCTAACGGGCTGGCCCGACACGATCAAACCCTAATGGGCCGTGCCGTGGGCCGCCGCCGGGCTGACACGGCACGGCCCGTTTACGAAGCATGCCGGCCCAGCCAAAAAAATGTGCTGGGCTTTTTGGGGTATGGGTCTGGCCGTGCCGAGCCATCACTTCACCAACAAAACTTCTTCGTTTAATTTGAAATACCATGCCATGCATTTAGAGCCACGTGGATGGCTCCATTAGCTGGCCCTCCTTTCCACACACCAATCCGTCGTCACTGGGATGCAAAATCCCATGGCGCTCGATACAAAATGCACGCTTCCTTCTGTACTCTACTCGTGGCTCTTGATCTGATTCCATTTTTGTGGTCAAGTGCACTGCGTCCTGGACCGTTTCTATTCTTCTGACGAACAGTGGCTCCTCTGTTAATAACAGTTCTAGAAAAAATTAGGGCAGTTGAGGTCTGAAAGAAGCTACTCCGTACAGTTTTATATTTTTCACAACTATATGATTAGAAATTAACAATCATACATATATATTGCCATATTGGAGAATGTTTCAATGTCCTAAACGACAAATGAAATGGAACAGAGAGAGCAGCCTTTTTGGAAATGTCAACTAATTGAATTAGGGGGCTTGGGTTTTGCACAACTTGAACAAACTGGGAATATCTTTAAACACTGGTGTGATGAGGTCATGGCTTATCAGATTAGTACTTCTACGTTTTGAAAAAAAATAATTTTTAGGCTTGGTCTCATCAAGCTGCAACAGCTACGAAGCATGTCCGCTTTAAGACAGTCAACTTCCCTGCCACTCCAGTTAGCTTGCAATAAGTTACGATTAAGGAACAAAAGAAATGACTCCAGGTGACTAAAATTCGGGTTGAAGCAATCAAGCAATGGTTTGGGGTCAGGCTGGAGCTACAAATGTGCCTCTCGCGGCTGTTGCCGAAACTAGTCAGTCAATTGCATGTGTTGTTCAAAAGCTTTCAGACATTGTTTTGCTGTTGCAATCCCCAAAGACAGTCTTGCCATGATCGCTACAGGTTGAGTTCTATTCTTTCAACAAAAGACACTCGAGGGCAGAAAAAAAATGAGGTCGTGATAAAACATCCAGCAGGATTTTTCTCCCGTCATGTTATGTCCAATTAGTATAATGGATTCATTGTTTTAACTAGTGTTAGATTAAAAGGTAAGATAAACAGGCATGTTACATACCCTGCAATATGACGCATGATTCGACAGACACTTTCTCAACGAAGTCACCATAGTAGCGTAGCTCTGCAAAGAAACAAAGCACAGGAGCATCAATAGAACCCCTCCTGCGAGCCAGGAAGTTGACACGGAACCAAATTTGGCCTCTGAAAGAAGCACATTCTACCATCGAAGGCCTCACAGCATCAAACTCAGCACCCTGAAACATATGGACATTGATCAATGGAACATAAATAAACAAATCCCTTCGAATTAAAGATTGGCATGCTTGAGCATGTGTAGTTTTGTCCAAAGATATTATTAAAAATTTATGCTGTGTTACATAAAAATCATCACAGAGATCACTAGCATTCAGACTTTTGAATTTTCCAAAAAATATATTTTGCAAAATTTACTACTCATAATCATTTTGTCCATTTAAAAAAATGCTCCTTCGGTTTTAAAATATTGACACCATTGACTTCTAACATCAAATATGACTACTCGTCTTATTCAAAAAATTTGTTCAAATGTGTAAAATTATTTATCATATTTCAAATATCACTAATAAAAAAGCAAATTATAACAAAATTATTATATATATCACATTTTTTTAATAAGATAAATGGTCAAAGTTAATGTTTGAAGTCTACGGTGTCAAAATTTCAAAACCGGAGGGAGTATTAAAGATGCTACAAGGGGTATTCAGGAGAAATACAATTTAATTTTACATACCGGGTGACGGGAGTTGTAAGAACAGAGTGCGAGGCGGACGTGCGGACGAGCATCGGAGGCATCTGACTCGCTGCATGTAATTTATATGTCAGAAGCGTGACCAAAATCTTATATTGAAATTTACAGAGCTACGCTTGAATATATTTAGTTAGAAAAAATATGTATATGTACATGTACACTACTATAATTATAATTAAATATTTAGGTTTTATAATGAATTTAAATTTTGATGTCTAGATTTCTATGCACGGTTTTTTAAACATCACAAAGTAACCATTTTTTAGAGCACATAGGTTGGCGATGATTAGCTGGAAGAAATAATTGCTTGGGTTAAGCAAACCAATAGGTTGACAGGCTTGGGTCTATACATTGGTTTGGTTTCTGACTTGCATATTTCACTTAATTTGTGTCAGAAAGAAACTCTGAAATCTCGTGCAGATTACAGCATGGAGCACAGACAAAGTAAACACTAATCCCAGCCGTTGATTGAACAGACCAATGTATCATGTTGCAATATCTTTTTTATTCCACTAATATGACAAGTTCTAATCTTTTAGCATGAGCAAGACGATAAGTGGAATATTTGCAAATACTCAACATTAGTTTGAAGGTAAAGAATCAGAGGAGAAGATGGACATAACTTTGCACTCACCCATCGAAATACTGACGGCAAGGACCTTTTCGCTTTTCGTATTCGATCCAGCGTTGCACTATCTGCCGTTGTTCGTCGAGGGACAGAGGCTGCTCGCCGTCCCAGTGCAACAATGATGCCAGCCGTGTCTGGAAAAGTTTCCCATCCGCCATCCTCTTCACCTTAAACAGCAAGTATTGTACTTCCCCCAAGACAGATTCGGCAATAAAATCGAGCATAGGTCCCATTATCATCGAAAATCACAGATCCAATTCGAATGGATCGATCCACCGATTGAACAGATAAGAAGCTGGAGTAGGTCGAATCCGACGGTGACTGATTATGATCGTCAAGGGCGGAGCGAGCGGCAATCGCCGGGAGTGCAGGCGGCGCAGGGGGCCGTGGGGCCGCTGCGGGCGCGAGAGCCGGGTGGTGCGGTGATGCCGTGATGAGGAGGAGGGGGCCTCACGGGGATACTTATATTACCATCACAGCCCGTTCAGATCAGATTATTATGTTGCGTTTTGTTTAGAAATTTACATATTTAAGATTTAAAATATTGTTTTTTTATATATTTACTATTATGTAAATAATACATAAAATTATTTGTGTCTATAATTTACGACTACAATAGTAAATTTTTAAAACATATTGTTTCTGCTGGCAAAAAATCTTATCGACTCTATTTTGTTAGATTTCTGTTTCAATCACCCTCCACCCTGTTTGATGTATTTACGGCCAACAGCCGCCGCTGTACGTCTCCAGCCGAGCCGCAGCTCCCGGCCCCGAATCCACAGCTCCCTCCGCCGCCGCACCTCACGGCATTCCACCACGGATGGGCCTCGGCTGGCCATCTCCATCATCAGCGTCGTCACGGCCCAACCGAAGGCTTGTGGCTAGCGCGGCTACGGGCCGATGCGCCCGAGTGGATCGGACGAAGAAATCGGATGGGCGCGAGGTGGGCCACAGCCCAGAATCGGCTTGTGTATTGATGTTGTTGAATGTAAACTCATTGTGGCCAGACATTGTGGTTCCTTCTGGAAATACAGGATGTCTCGCAACATTGTGGCATGGACAAGTCGTATCCCTATGAGCTGGACAATGTGCCAAACTGACGGGCAAGCTATACATAGTGCCCTATGTATTCATGCTCTACTAGCGTTCTGATAGACTGATACAATATGGCTTTTCGTAGTAGCAACTTTTTCTGTACAGAACCATCAAGCCCCAATGCCGGAGAGGCAGACGCGTTAAACCAACATTACTAAACCGAACCGTTTGGGGAACGCGAGATCCACATGCGTCAACCGGTTAGATGGGCGACCCCCAGAACCTGAAATGGCTAGGAGCCTAGGGCGATGCATTCCAAGAGAGGCGTCTGGTCTGGCTCAACCACACGAGGGCACGGTGGATCCAGGTCAGGAAAGCACGGGCCGTTCCGCTGGTTCTTTCCTCACGCTCATGGCGTGCAGCGTTGCCGTGGCCATTTCGGACGTGGTCAACCGTGCCTGGCCGTGGAGCCGGTTCGCGGGGCGAATTTTACTGGAGCCACGGCTTCGGCGCCGGGCCTGATGCCGCGTCGCAAACAGAAAGAAAATGATGGCGCCGTTCACCGGGAGCCGCTGGGCGTTGACCATGCGTCAGTGCCCGGTGATCTTTGTGCGCCGTTCGGTTCTGAAGGTCGACGGCCGAGTGCTGGTGCCACTGTACTCCGTCACGATGTGGAACGAGCAGGAATTTTCAGAATGTGTCGCATGAAGTTAAAAATTGTTCGACATATATGAATCGTCTGGTGGCGAGGTGGTATGGGATACATTTAGCCTGTAATCCAAGTGAGAGATTGGAGATCAATTGCAAATTTGGCGGGATGGACTCTTGAATTAGTTACATGGATGAGTTACAGGTTATTGATTATTAGTACATGGTGGTTGGTTGCAAGAAAAGGTTGTTGCGCCAACGAAATCAACTGCTAGTACACTTTCATTGAGAAGTTTAGTTAGTGAAGAAAATGAGAAATTCTAATTCAAAAACATGCCTCGCATGTGAATTTTCATCCAAAAGAAAAGTTGCATCACAGCCCTATCCAACTCATTCCCTCGTGTACTCGTGCTCTGCTCACTATAAAGGCACGCAGGGTCTCACAGTTGGCCACACAGCTAGCGAAACCTGAACCAGATCAGCTGATGTTGCAATGGCCACCGTTCAGCTCTTCATGCGAACAATGGCCGCCTTTGTCGCCACAAGCTTCGTCTTTGCACTCCTCCTATGTACCTTTCCACAAGGTGATTATTGTTCCTGCGTTATTATCTTTCAGATTTCTCAGTTTTCGTACATGACGGTGACTCATTGTCTGATGCTTTGGTGGACGAATATTACGAAGCAGCACAAGGCATGAACTATACGTTTGTGAAGGACGCGGCGGGGGCGCCGGACGTCTCGTACTACGACTACATCATCGTGGGCGGCGGCACGGCCGGGTGCCCGCTCGCCGCGACGCTGTCGGAACGCTTCCGCGTGCTTCTGCTGGAGCGCGGCGGCTCGCCGTACGACGACGAGCGCATCTTGGACATGACCCGCTTCGCGGACACGCTGTCGAACACCTCCGCGGGCTCGCCCGCGCAGCGGTTCGTGTCCGAGGACGGTGTGATCAACTCGCGGCCGCGGGTGCTGGGCGGCGGCAGCTGCATCAACGCCGGCTTCTTCACGCGGGCCAGCGACGACTACGTGCGGACCGTCGGGTGGGACCTGCAGGCGACCACGGCGGCGTACCGGTGGGTGGAGGACGTGGTGGCGTTCCAGCCGGTGTTGGGTCCGTGGCAGGCCGCGTTCCAGAGGGGGCTGCTCGAGTCTGGGATCGCGCCGGACAACGGCTTCACGTTCGAGCACATCGAAGGGACCAAGGTAGGCGGGTCCATATTCGACGAAGAAGGGCGCCGGCACACGGCCGCGGACCTGCTGCGGTACGCACGAGCCGACGGGCTCGACGTGTTGCTACGGGCCAGAGTGGCCAAGATCTTGTTCAATATCCGAGGTCAGAGCACACTATCACTACGTCCGTTTTTTATGTTTATTACGGCCTGAAGTAACTGCGGTTTAACATCATTTCCCGCTATTTGAACCCAGGGGGTAGGCGCCCAGTGGCACACGGCGTGGTGTTCCACGACTCCGACGGGAAGATGCACAAGGCGTACCTCAACACGGGCCACGGGAACGAGATCATCCTCTCGGCGGGCGCCATGGGCAGCCCGCAGCTGCTGATGCTTAGCGGCGTCGGCCCAGCGGACCACCTCAGCTCGTTCAGCATCACCCTCGTGCACAACCAGTCCGAGGTTGGCCAGGGGATGTACGACAACCCCATGAACGCCATCTACGTGCCGTCGCCTTCCCCGGTCGAGGTGTCCCTTATCCAGGTCGTCGGCATCACGGGCTTCGGGAGCTACATTGAGGGCGCCAGCGGTGCCAACTGGGGCGTCCGGCACGCGGACTCCATCGGCAGCGGCAACCCGCCCCGCAACTTTGGCATGTTCTCTCCACAGGTAAGGTTCTTGCCACGTATTACTTTGCAAGCGTGGAAGCCCGTCCTACAAAGAATGCTCCTTTTGTTGCAGACGGGGCAGCTGGCCGCGGTGCCCCCGAAGCAGCGCACGCCGGAGGCCATCGCCCGCGCGGCGGAGGCGATGAGCCAGCTCAACGACACGGCCTTCCGCGGCGGCTTCATCCTGGAGAAGATAATCGGCCCACTGTCCACCGGCCACTTGGAGCTGCGCAACCGCAACCCCGACGACAACCCGTCGGTGACGTTCAACTACTTCTCGCATCCCGAGGACCTCCGCCGCTGCGTGGCCGGCCTGTCGGTCATCGAGCGCGTCATCCAGTCCAAGGCCTTCGAGAACTTCACTTACCCCTACTTCCCCGTCGAGACGCTGCTCAACATGACGGCGTCGTACCCGATCAACCTGCGGCCCCGGCACGACAACGACTCCAAGTCGCTGGAGCAGTACTGCAAGGACACTGTCATGACCATCTGGCACTACCACGGAGGCTGCCAGGTGGGCAGGGTCGTCGACACAGAGTATCGAGTGCTCGGCGTCGATGCGCTGCGTGTCATCGATGGCTCCACGTTCAACGCCTCGCCGGGGACCAACCCGCAGGCCACGGTCATGATGCTCGGAAGGTAATAGCTCGTCTAACCAGTGGTCTTTTAGCAGTTTTAGCCAGGAACTAGTGCTGATAAGTCGGTCTGCAATTTCACATTTCTGGGTTGAATTCTACCAATCTTCCCATTAATGTTTATGTCTCTTACGCAGGTACATGGGAGTCAAAATCCAAAGTGAAAGGCTGAAAGCTGAAGGATTAGGAAGGAAAAAACTGTAATTCTAAAGCTTGGCAGTAGGCAGGTAAATGTATTAGTATGGCACTATGTAGTAGTTATTGATAGCCTGATTCTCAGCATGCTTAACATATTTATGGAGCTGTATCGATGTTTCCATCTGCTACTACTGGTACGAAAAATCAAATGCGAACTTAATATCTTGTATTCTTGCCCAGAAATGTCCACTAGAATAAGACACTATTTTTTTTCAAATACTCTATTATCAGAATAACTGTTCTGAGCCTAGCACTAATTTCCAAAGAAGAGTCCCCAATGGAAAGAGAATCCTATAGCGGGGACATAACAATGGAGGAAAAGAGGGAAAGTGAGATATTGGATGCCAAGAGGATATCCGTGGTTTTAAACCCTATGAAAATCTAACAAGCATATGCCTCGTTGGATTTATGTTCCCTATAAATCCTGTGATGCGGCAGAGAGGGAGAGCAGCACAGGACAATAAAGAGTAGAAAATTGGTTGTTCAAAGGATCAAGAGTGGAAGAACTAAGCTGTTCAGTTTCAGGGCTTCTCTCTCTTGGCAGGGAGAGCATGTGAAGTTGATGCTCTATCTATTCACACTTCTGCCAAAGGAGAGTTGCCCTGTAACAGAACTAATCTTAAGGTTCAGGACTGTAGGGATCCTTATGACAGTTTCAACGTTTCACCTACACTGCAATCTAATATTGTGCCTGCCGATGATGATGCAAGGTTGGAAGCATCCATTTTACTGCGTTTGCATGTGTACATTCACACAGGTGGCTGAAATTAACATTTTCATTTGTTCTTTCCGTTATGTGTGCGGCCTCTTCTTTACTGAATGAAGATGCTGGTGATAGATGTGCAGGATCATTATGCCTAAGTAATTGAACCACCAAGGATTGAAAACTGAAGATCATACCTTGGTCTTGAGCTGCCATCTTCTCTGAACTTAATGTTTTTTAGCTTCCTTGTAGTGTTCTTGCCACCTAGGGCTGGATGAACCCTTTCTGGTGCTTGGCAGTGCCTCTTGATTGGGTTTCATAGGCAAGTTTTCTTAGGAGGTGAGCTGCTGCTCTCTCGTGCTTTCTCTTTAGGGCCTGCCCTTCTTTTATACCCACTGCTGCATCAGGGGGGAGCACCCTTTGGTGTAATCTACAAGCTTCCAATCAAAGCTTTTAAGTTTGGTCAAAAATGGCGGTTGGTAGTTAGCCAGCCTCATTCACACCAAAACCGGTTTAGTAAACTGGTTTAGCTGTGATCACATTTCACACTAACATTCTCCCCCTTATCATCAGGTAAACCTTAACAAGTCCATTTTTCAATAAAATAATATACCAAGATAAAAGTATTGCAACGATGAATTAACCATACCGTTGAACCCAGTTCCTATAGTATACCACCTCATGTCAAATGAACTTCTTTAACTTAGGAGCTCTAAAACTTTATTCCTTAAACTTTAGTCATGACATATGAATTCACTTCTTCGATAGATGGTACACCAAACCAATAAATTACAATAGTCAATTAAAGTACTACAGAACTAATTGACCATGGTTCCCATTCCATCTCAAAGTGAATCCTTTTATAATATGGGGAGAGGGAGCTATAAATACCCCTTATACCAGGATCAAAGCCTTTTGTACCAATGTATGCCAGCAATATGATCTTTAAACACATTGGTTGATAAGCCTTTTACGAGCGGATCCGCTAACTTTACATTAATGCATAAACATAAAGTCTTAATATATGATCATGTATTCTATCTTTCACAACTTGGTACACAATGTCAATGTGTTTGGCAGCAACACTTGACTTGTTGTTACTTGTATAGAATACTGCTAACTAATTATTGAAGTATTATCTTAAGTGGTTTTTAAATTGACATTAACCACTTGTAATTCCGAGATTGATTTCATTAGCCATACAACCTGCCCATTACCTCAAAAACATGCCCCAAAATTTATTCTGCATTGTCGACGATGCAGTAAGATTTTGAGCTTTTCCACAATATAGCTCTCTTTGCGAGTGTGAGATAACATTATGTGGATTTTTTAACATTAACACATCTCACAAAACTTTATCTGAATAACCATCCACTTGAGTTATCAGATTTCTCATATATGGGCATGTAAACTTTGATGCCTTGCATCACATGACTTTATTAGAGGCTTTAATGGTCCAATCAACATTAGATTTTTATCTGTCAAATATCCCGGTAATGAATATTATTGTCAGAGCGAGTGCACTCTTAATTCATAATGTAAGGGATTAACTTTCTCTGTAGATTCATAATCATTCTTTGGACATCAAAATGTTTCAAATTTATTGCCCTTGACAATAGGAGCAGGTGAGGCTAATACATCTTAAGCATATAGTACTTCTTGAGTACTTTTAACATATACCTTTTAGGATAACCCCAATTTTCTTTTGGATCTATCTCAGTGAATCTTAATTCCCAAACATAAATTAATTCACTGAGATCTTTTATATCAACATTCAAAGGAGAAAACATAATTTTCGGTAGTGAATCCTTTATCACTGCTGACTTACTCCCCCTGAACTTAACGTTACTTACAATTGTCCACTTTTATCTTTCGAGACCAAAATTCATCACTTTTATGCTTGTTTCAAATAACTCTCTTATGTTGACATCCCAAATGGTCCTTCTTTCATGACAACCTTTTGGTTTAGTCATGCATACTTTTTAGTATAAACCATCATTTAAGGATGTCATATTTACATCTATTCGATGTAACTTTAATCACAATGAACTTCAACCGTCATAAAGATTCTTAACAAAATACATATGAAAAAAAAACTTTACTATAATAAACATCTTCTCTTTATGAAGCCCTTTTGCAATGAGTTTACATTAGAACACTTCGATACTTCCTCATTGCCCTTTTCATTATTTTGAGGCTTCATTCAAATCTTTACTCATATGTCTAACATATAGACACATTGTGATGTTTCTTCATTTGATGTCATCAATAATTTTACGAGGCACTTGGTATTCCTGTTTCAATATTTCATTAGGCACCAACTTAATAGAAACTTCAGGAATACCAGTGGATGTTGTATCGATTAGAGATACAACCTTAACACATTCAGGGAGAACATACTTTTGGATTATTGGCCAAATAATCCATATTTCTCATACTCCCCCTGATTGCCTCATTTTCATCAATCACAATGTATTGTCTCAATAAACATAATACATTAATTTGGACAATTGATTCTATAAAGCCTTAATATTATTAAAATCAACTCATAATATTGGGGTCGATTTATCCCATATTTTGATGGAAAAGCATTGCTATAGCAGCATATCCCCATATATAAAGATATGTTATGCTATCTTCATAATTTCCATCCATGAATTGATTGGAGGAGTTAAGTGGCTCAACATATTTCGTACCAAATTTATAATCCTTTTAGCCACATTATTTTACTGAGGTTCACCCAGTAATGTGCCATTTTTACCATAATTAGTATTTCGTCCGTAGTGTTTACTACTACGATCATTACATTTCAATCTTTATCCTCCAATCATACTTATTTTGAACATTAATTTTAAATATTTTTTTATGCCTTTTAAGTTTGACATAATTGTCACGATCATTATTTATATTTGAAACTTGACTTACATCATAAAATGAGACACTCATCTCTCCCCCTCGAAATATGGCCTTTTTAATAGTGCCATAATTTTGAAGAGTCTCATTATATTTATTTCACATTTGGTACCAACATATACATTAGAAGAGGAGCTACATCATTTATTATTAACAAGACCTTAAATAGGAATTTGATCTCTATCCTTCTTTAATTTAATCCCCGTATTTCATTTGCAATATAAATCGTTGCACCTTATTTACTCCACCACGAAGTGACGGCACGATTGACATTCAGGGATTCATTCATAAAAAATATATATAATGTCAGTACCACTCTTCATCGAGTCGTCTCATAAAACTTATAAGGATTTTCCTTAGGCTTTAACAGCTGGAATTATTTCACAAAATTATTCTCAGGCTTAGACTATATATATTTATTTAAAACATTATATCTTAAGCCTTCCAAAAAAAATTCATAGACATTTGGCCATAAATCATCCAATCCCCATTGTTTCTTTCATATTTGGATATGTATATGATCACAAAATGATCAATCTTCTGGGGAGAAGATGTTATGATAATAGGATGGACAAGAAAATCATTAGAAGTATCCATGAAAAAATCATTAAAACATACATGTCCTTTCCTTAGTTTGATGGTCATATCATATTTCTTCACAATGTGCTCTTCTTAGTTTACATTAAATGCTCCAAAATAATCTCTCAGTAACGAGACATTGCATAAAGTTTAGAAGAGCCCTTAGATAAATGCTCAATTTTAGCTAGATATTTTTCTAGCAAATTGAGCCTTAATAGAATTGCTCATCTTATACTTTCAATAGAAAGCTTCATAAGGAGCATTATAAAATCTTAGCTTCCTTGCTCCCATTTCATTTCTTAACATTATAAACCCTTTCAAAATGTTCTTTTGAGCATAATCTTAATGATCACAATTTAAATCCAGCTGAGTCATAATTATTCTC
>BCLF01000004.1:3366914-3434694 GCA_001602275.1 Zoysia japonica
TTCGCCCGGATGGCTCAGTGCGGCACCGGCCTCGGGATGCACGGGTGTGCGGCGACGAGGTCAGGCGACGCCGGCCACAGCACGGGCCAGTGCGGTGGGCGGTGGCGAGGACCGGCCAATGGGGCGTCGTCAAGCACGATGACGACAGCGTACGGTTCACCGCCAGATAAGCCCGTCGCCTCTCTCTTTAGTGCTAGGGTTCTTGATTTTGGGGAAGGATTGGAGAACCACACAGTAGCTAGGGTTAAGGCTATGGAAATTACTTAGTGTTCGCTTCAATTGCTTCAAGACCCTTTCAATTGAAGCCATACCGCAACCCTAGAGCTCAGCTATACACTAATTGTGGCTCGAACTTGAGCTTTAGTTTAGGGAATTTTGCACTGTGGCACTCTGGCACTGTGGCTAGGTTAGGGTTTTGGGAATTGGGGAAATTCCTTAGGGTTTGCTTCAATTGTATCAAAACCTTCAATTGAAACCATACCCGAAACCCTAGAACTTTGATTGCTCACTGATTTTTGGGGTAAACCTAGAGATTTTACTTAACAGGGAGCAATCAGACATTAGAGAGACTTAGCACTTGATCTTGGGCACGAATTTGGGCTTGAACTTGGTGATTTAAGAAGCAATGATGAACATAGAACACATATTGAGGTTCAACCTTAGGCAACTTGCTCCGATGCCATTGATAGATGTGCAGGATCATTATGCCTAAGTAATTGAACCACCAGATATTGAAAACTGAAGATCATACCTTGGTCTTGAGCTGCCATCTTCCCTAAACTTGATATTCTTGAGCTTCCTTGTAGTGTTCTTGTCACCTAGGGCTGGATGAACCCTTCCTGGTGCTTGACAGTGCCTCTTGATTGGGTTTCATGGGCAAGTTTTCTTAGGAGGTGAGCTGCTGCTCTCTCGTGCTTTCTCTTGAGGGTCTGCCTTTTTTATACCCACTGCTGCACCAGGGGAGAGCACCCTTTGGTGTAATCTACAAGCTTCCAATCAAAGCTTTTTAAGTTTGGTCAAAAATGGCGGCTGGTAGTTAGCCAGCCTCATTCACACTAAAACAAGTTTAGTAAACTGGTTTAGCTGTGATCACATTTCACACTAACAGCTGGATTCTTTCAGTTTACAGCTAAAGTTTTGGTATCCGATGATCCAGGCATTAACAGCTCAGTGATGTACTTTGGAACAGCATAGTTCTGTTGATCTTAACTATTGTTGGGTAATTTGTTAGGTTCAATCAGTTACAATGTATAGTATTAGTTGTTCTCTTGATTTTGAGATCAACAGTTTGCAAACAGACTTATGTTAAGGGAAGGAAACAGTGAGTTCTAACCGTAACATATGGTGCAGCTTGCGAGGAAAAAGTTGCTGAGCAGGCTTGCAGGCAGCTGTGTTTCTTTGCATGTTTACTGGATCCGTCTTTTCCGTTTCTGTTCCGAGTTAACTGGACAAAAATAAACGAATGATCAAAGTTGAATTTAAAAATCAACATCCACATCAATTAAAGAACGGAGGGAGTATGTTGGTTTGTTGTACAGTATAACGCCCTGTCAAGCATAGAGTTGTTAAGTATCCCATCAAGATTCAGCTCTACATCTATCCACATTAGGTATACAGTTTTGGCAGGGGTGCCACTAACTGTAGTCTTGAAGATTGAAATTCTTCAAGTAACAATGTGCAACCACTTAGAATGGAAGAATAATGTGTGATCACGGGCAATCCTCGAGTGTCATAATAAACAATGCCTACCCTAAAATACTAGCATTTTGATGATAGCTGAAGTACAAAAGAAAAAAAAAAGCCTGTAATCCTTAGAAATACTACCTGCAAGGCTGCAATTGCTTCCCCAAGGTCTTGAAGACAAGGCCAACCCTCCAAGAGAGAACAAGTTGCTCCTCCTTCTAGGGTTCATGATCCTGAAAATTAAACATGGTTTGTTAAGATAGGCGGATTGCTAGATAGTAGAAATTATAGAAGGATTTTCCCAAGCCCTCACTGCAGGAAAACTTTGGCTGTTTCTATAGAACCTATTTGAAGCTTGCTGTACCATACCTTACTTTTAGCAAAGTGCAAAGAAAGAAAGAAAAAATGAAGTTTTCATTGGCGGTAGCTATGTGAGGATGAGGGGGGCCCGGACGATGTTCATGCCGTGATCGCTCCGATCTCCGGTGTCTTACTGAGTAGCTTTGGGCCTCATCGTGACCTTGTAGGTTAATTTCTGGTTTGTGCTTGTCTCTTTGGCTCGACGACATGCCGAAGTTACATGACAGCAATGGAGAACGGAGACACGACTGCTTGCTTCAGTCTGCATTCAAGTGAAATTGATCGGGTGGGTAGTGGAGTTTTGTAAATTGTTGGTGCGCTCATGACATTGTGCCATTACTTCTTGCCATTCCATAGATATTTTAGATGCGATGAGGTTGTCTGTAGTAGGAACAAAGTCTCGCCAGCACCACTGCATATAAATAATTTCATCATCACAAATTTCACGCATGGGATGAGAACACGGAGGAGAGTGGTGACCATATAAAATTAGAATCCTTACAAACCAGTTGGTGACCATTTAAGGCCTTGTTCGGCATTAGGTGGAATGATTCCG
Source organism: Zoysia japonica (assembly GCA_001602275.1). Taxonomy (NCBI): domain Eukaryota; kingdom Viridiplantae; phylum Streptophyta; class Magnoliopsida; order Poales; family Poaceae; genus Zoysia; species Zoysia japonica. The sequence continues at coordinate 3,369,514 of BCLF01000004.1, forward strand.
GGCATGATTGTTTCCAGCTTTGGTTTTATTTCTATCTCATGCTTAGTTCTAATGTTTGGTTTAAAACAATGCAAGTAATGTTTGATAGGATACAAATCAATTTACAACACTAAGGTGTGGTTAGGATTCGGTTTGATTCTAAGACTCTTGAGATGCGGTTTGCTTTCTAGTCAAATAGAGGGAAAATGCTAGATTTGAATCCGAATCCAATCCACAAGCTGCACAAGTAAGTTGCCACATAGTTTGAATGAGAATAAGATCTACTAGACTTAAACCAATCTGATCAGAACCGATCCAACATAACCAAACACGGTCTAACTGAAATTTAGAAGCCGTGGGATGAGGTCTATCGGCGGTGCTTAGGGATGCTGGTTTTCAAATTTATGGATTGACCCACAACTCAAAAAATTGTTTAATGAACTAAAATTTCATTTCACTCGTTGATCACTTAAATATATTAAACAGATGACACATACTCCTGCCTATTGCTTTAGCGGTGCTGCACCCAAGACGTGGGTGGAAATATCACCAATGTCAGACTCATAATTGTCCTTTCCCCCAACGTCATCTTTACAGAAGTCATGGTCTTTTAATCACATATGCGCCATATACTATTATCTGTACATCCATCCAACCATCTTCCTCCGTGGCCGGACCACACACAGCCACGCGCAGCGGGAGCAAGCCGCCCGCCGCCGTCTCTCGTCGCGACGGCAGCTCGCTCACAGCCGGACATGGACTCACTACTGAACCACCCGGCGCTGCTCGCGCTGTCGCTGCTCCTCCTCCTATCGCTCTACCTCGCAGGCAGCAAGCGCCGGAAGTACCCACCGGTGGCCGGCACCATGCTCCACCAGCTGCTCAACTTTGGCCGCCTGGTGGAGTACCAGACGGAGCTCTCCCGCAGGTACCGCACCTTCCGCATGCTCACCCCGACCTGCAACTACGTGTACACCGTCGAGCCCGCGAACGTGGAGTACATCCTCAAGACCAATTTCACCAACTACGGCAAGGGGGTGATGACCCACGACGTTCTGGAGGACCTCCTCGGTGACGGGATCTTCAACGTGGACGGCGCCAAGTGGCAGCACCAGCGGAAGGTCGCGAGCCTCGAGTTCTCCACGCGGGTGCTGCGCGACTACAGCAGCGCCGTGTTCCGTGACACGGCCGCGGAGCTCGCCGGCATCGTGGCCGCCGCGGCGCGGGCGCAGGAGAGGCTGGACATGCAGGATCTGCTCATGCGGTCGACGCTTGACTCGATCTTCACGGTCGGGTTCGGGGTCAGCCTGGGCTCCCTGTCCGGGTCCAACAAGGAGGGCGCGGAGTTCGCCAAGGCGTTCGACGACGCCAGCGAGGGGGTGCTGCACCGGTTCTTCGATCCGTTCTGGAAGGTCAAGAGGCTGCTCAACCTCTCGTCGGAGGCGGCCATGAAGCGCTCTGTCCGTGTCATCGATGACTTCGCCTACGCCATCATCGACAGGAAGATCAAGCAGATGAGCCGAGACCAACAAGAATTCGTGAGCCTCCTCGATCTGCTTGACACACCGAACGCTCCTCGCCATCCTGTGACACTTTTGATGCAACTCTTTGGCAGGCCAAGAAAGAGGACATCTTGTCGCGGTTTCTGCTGGAGAGAGAACGCGATCCGGGCTGCTTCGACAACAAGTACCTGCGGGACATCATCCTCAACTTCGTGATCGCCGGCCGCGACACATCGGCAGGGACTCTGTCGTGGTTCCTCTACGTGCTCTGCAGGAACGAGCGCGTCCAGGACCGGATCGCGCGGGAGGTGCGCGGCGCCACCACCGGCGACCGCCACGTCGGCATCCACGAGTTTGTCAGTTTATTGACAGAGGACGCAATCCGAAAAATGCAGTACCTGCACGCCGCGCTGACGGAGACGCTGCGTCTCTATCCCGCCGTGCCTATCGTGAGTTCATCCACCATCGCGGCGTCTTTCCTTAAAATGTTAGCAAGATACGTCATGGCTCATGACCAATAACGGAGTGATCATCATCGCTGTTGGGCTGTTGCCACAGGATGTGAAGTACTGCTTCTTCGACGACACGTTGCCGGACGGCTACGCTGTCAAGAAAGGGGACATGGTGAACTACCAGCCGTACCCCATGGGAAGGATGGAGTTCCTATGGGGCGCGGACGCCGAGGAGTTCAGGCCGGAGAGGTGGCTCGACGACGACGGCGTCTTTGTCCCCGAGAGCCCCTTCAAGTTCACGGCTTTCCAGGTGACTTTGGACATCCAGCCTCCTCCATTTTTTCTCTGCAGGATGCAGCCAAGCAGGACCACCATTTGCAGTTGCAGTGTCGTCTTGACTAAGCACAGCATGTGACGAGCTCGGTATATTTTGTTTATTGCAACAGGCGGGTCCTCGCATCTGCTTGGGAAAGGAGTTTGCGTACAGGCAGATGAAGATATTCGCGGCCGTGCTTCTCTACCTCTTCAAGTTTGAGATGTGGGATCGCAACGCCACCGTGGGTTACCGGCCAATGCTCACGCTCAAGATGGATGGCCCGCTCCACGTTCGGGTATCGCTCCGGCGATAGTGAAAATGGGTATCTTTACTGACACCGAATAGTTAAGTCAAACAATGGCAAATGTCCCACGTTCTTTACCTTGGATTTCTTCTTCTGCTGCTGCTGCTATTACAACGTGGGATTCAGTATTTCAGCATGTTGTATAGGATTATTTATAGTAATTAGTAGGAGTTGTGATCAATGCAAATAAAAATGGCCTGAGTTAGCTACTGTGAGCCACCGACTGCTCACACCAAACTCCAAAATATCAACATTTCTTTCTGTTCTTCATATGTTAAAACTTTTACATGTTCTTTACAAATATTATTTCCAGTTAACAATTTTTAAACAAGAAACGTGTCCTAACATCATCAGATACTACGGTTCTAAAAAAAACATCATCAGTTAATCCCCGGAGCAGTCCTTCGGTGTGTCAACACTTCCGGCCCAATAGTGCACAGAGCTAATCTCCATGCAGCTTGAAGCCCAATCATGCGCATCGGCCCAGGCACGCGGCCCACAGTAAGAGGGATACCCACAAACTCCTGATGTCCCAACAAAATAATGATGGACCGAATTATTAATTCGCACTCGAAAATTTATCCAATTCTTTATTTGCTCACAAATTTTTTAATTCTTTTATTTACTCTCATTTTTAATTTTTTTTAATTTTTCTTAACTGTTAAAAGCATATTTTTTTATCCATCTAAGTTGAAAAAAATCAAAATGCTTTGAAGGGAAGTAAAATCTGATATTCTTAAACATGTATGTTTTCATAAAAAAAATTCAAAAATATGAAAACATATTTTTTTATATTTTTGAAGTCTTTTTTTTGTTATGTTTGATGTAGTTACATACATGTTTAAGATTATAAAATTTAGATGGGTAAAAAATCCATTATTATATAGCAGTTAAGGCAAATTATGAAAGAAAAAATTAAAAATGAGAGCAAATAAGGGAATTAAAAAATTTTGTGAGCGAATAAAGAAATGGATAAATTTTCGAGGATGGATAAGAGATTTACTCGTAATGATGCCTTTGCAGTCTGGATTTCTACCACTGACAAGAGAACATGACAATTTCACGGCATAATCACTAGAAAGCTGCAAAAGCATAGCCAAAACATTGATTTTCATCAATATTTATATTGGTACCGAAGCACCGGTAAAAAATTGATCAAATTTGTCCCGTTACTATAGGCATATAAAATTTGTTCGCTTGTCATGGGCCCCTTCTAGAGCCTGCAGCAAATCTCTCGGTCAACTCGTAATTAACACCGCCACATCAATCAAGGATCTGCGGCAGTAAACAACGAGTTAACCAGTTCTTTAGTCCCGAGCTAATTGCAGGCCGCGTTTAACCAGTACTCCATCCCCACAGGAACCAGCTCACCACCCTGGACCTGGATCTCACTCTTTGCCAGCGTTGACTGTTCGATCAGCTTTCCGCGATCCAAGACGAAGCAGAAATCCAATTAAAGACTCGATCATTTTTAGTCGACGCTTCAAGGTCTTCAGTTGCCCAAATTCAGGAAATCTCTGAACTTCTGTTTCTCGATGATGACGATGCATCCGTGACGACGGGTTTTATGCGTTACGAGGAGTTGGCCGATGATTTCTGCTCCTCGTCCTGCCGTCCGATCGCTACCGGCGGGCGCTCTGTTAAAAGGATTAGGAAATTGGAGATCAGAAATGTTTTGATGGAGAAGACAGACGAAAAGGTTCAAAAGAATGCTGTGAAAGATTCATGCGTGGATTCGTGATCGAATCATGACATGCTGCAAGAAACAGAGCGAAAACAAGGCATGGATAGCAGGTGCCGGAAATGCAAAGCTGATGGTACCAACCTTCACGTGCCGTGCTCTGCCGGCGCTCCCGGAACCGCTTCAGCACGCGGCCCAGCGCCACATCAAGCGCGTCCGCCATGCCGTCGCCGAGCCCTGGCGACGACCCGTACACGATCCTCGGGATCATCTCCACCACCCGTTCCCGCATCCGCCGCACCCGCTGCTCGCTGAACCCCTCGAGAACCTGCCGCAAACTGACGTTGCCGACGCGCAGCGGCTGCGGGTCGATGAACACGGACCACTCCCTCTCCTCGCCAAGGGACCCCGCCGGCAGGAACCACCTGTACTGTTCGTACGCCGTCCGCCGCCAGAACAGGACAGGCACGGCGCCGGCCACCATGCAGTCGAACAGGGAGCGCCTGGTGAAGCTGTCCCCACGCGGCTGCAGGCAGAACTTGGAGTCCAGGAACAGCTTCAGCACCACCGCGCCGTTCTCGGTGCACCTCGTGTCCCGGCAGTCCACGGCGTGGCAGTGCGCGCGCCCCGCGTCCTCGCACTCCTCCAGCAGCACGTCCCTGAAGTCGTCGCGGAACCCGGCGCGCGGCGCGCCGGCGAACCCGAAGAGTTTGGCGCGCGGGAGGGAGAGGACGTGCCGCTGCCACGCGCGCACGTCGGCGACGGAGCGTGGGTGGAAGCCGGTCGGATACGGCACGCCGACTTCCATGGGGTCCATCGAATCAGCTTCGATGCCGAGGCGCGTGACGTTCTGCATCCCCGGCATGAGCACGAAGTTGGTGCCCCACCCGTCGTCCCCGTACCGCCGGAAGTCCCACGTGATGCGCCCCAGCGTTATGAAGTGGTCCCAGCCGCCGGACTTCCGGAACGACGTCTGGTTCCCGAGCCACTGGAGCAGCCGTTTGCCAGCCCTGTCACGGTCAGCAACGGTGTTGTTGTCCCCCCACAGATGGCTGCCAAGGTCGAGGCCGACGTAGAACGGCACGTAGTACGCGGTGGCCAGAGTGGGATCGGTGGTGCGGCACGGGTGAGAGAGGAGACGGCGGTGGATGATGACCTCGAGCTGGAACTGGTCGGTGTTGTACCAGCTGGGCAACGACGCGTTCGGCGTGACGTTGTGAAAGACGGGCAGCGTGGCGGCCCGCTGGCCGAACCCGCCGTGGGTAAGGTACGGGCAGAACGAGTACCACGGCCACAGGCTCTCGCAGTCGTCGACGAGGTCGTGGTTGAACTCCGACGGAAGGTCGTAGACGTACACGAGCCCCGCGCTGCACGCGCCGGCGTCGACAGCGCCGTTGGCCCAGGTAGTGTTGATGTGGCCCGGCGCCGGGAGGAAGCGAGAGCTGGGGAAGCCGAGGAGGATGCCGAACAGCACGAGCTGGAAAGCTAGGAAGGCGAGGAGTAGCACGGAGCCTCGCAGCAATGCCGACTCCGGAGAAGGCCCTGCGGCATTGAGCGGCGATCCCGGCGGCGTGGGTGGATGGGCTGGCGATGTTGGTGCCTCCGGCATTGGGAGAATCTGGAAGAAGTGTGCCGCGGCAGCGTGCGAGGAATGGACTGTGCCTTGGAGATTTAACGCACCCGTAATGTCTGACTGAGATCGATGAGTGGATCCGAAGCAAATGTATCCGGTCGAAGCCGTCGGCGTTCATGGACAAAATCATACTGTACACCCATACTCTATTGTAAACTAATTCTGCGCTTCGTTGATCTTGTCAGGTAAACATATACTAACCTCTCGTTTACAAATACTCGTCAGTTTTGACTTTTTTACAAATTTTTTGACCGTTCGTCTTTTTTAAAAAAATTTGACATAGATATAAAAAATATACATTCTCAAAGTATACATGATGACAAATCATATGATGTTATTTATAAGTTAACTAACGAAATAATTTTAAAATTATAATTAGTCAAAGCATAAATAGTAAAAGTCAAAATTGTCAAAGTATTTGTAAACGGAGATCAGTAAAAATGAAGTTGCATCGGAATTTGAACGAGGTACTTAGTACTGCTCCAAATTTTCTATGCCGGGATTAGGGGATCAAGATTCAACTCAACAATCAGCGGCTCCGCGCTTTATGCGACCAATCTTATGGCATGGTCGGTGCTCTACTGATCAGTTAGCCACAGGGATCAGCTTGTTCAGTACCGTGACCCATGTGGTTGCTGAGGTTGAGACTCTAGTACTTCCTGCCCTCTAGTCTGTGCAAAAACTATGATCTCCTTGCAGCAATGTTAAATTGGTGTGTGACTGTGAATCCCCAGACCGAGGGAAGAAGACTCTTGTTGCAGAACAGCATCACCTCTTTTTCCTGTCCTGGCCCCCTGTGACAAATGATCGTGTTCAATTGAATGACCACGACATCTGTGTCATTGACATTGGAATGGGGAGCGCATGTTAATGCACCGTACGCAACTCCACGCAAGTCGGGACAGGCGCGGGACCAGATCGCAGGATCCGCGCAGAAGGCTACAAAATGGCCAGTTCTTGGCTCAAGTGCCTGCGCTAGCAGAGGGAGATCACCCAAGTGTCAATCGGCATGGTATCCTCTGAACCGAATGAATCCCACAGGCCACGATGCTACTGCTAGCAGTACTAAGCTCTGTTTGGTTCAATTTGCAGTTTTTTCAGATGAAAAGCTGAAATTTAAAAAGTTAAAATAAATAAAGTTTTACAAAATTAGCTTTTAAATAAAAAAGTTAGATTATAAAAAAATAAATTAAAAGGCGAAAAGCTCATCTAAGAGCAGTTTTTTTATTTTTGTTGTGCAGAGAAGATAAGTATATACTTGAAAAACCAACAGTCACTGCTCTATTAGCTAACTTTTCAACTAGCCACCAACCAGCTTTTATAAAATCTCAAAATACGGCTCAAACAAAATCCCTAAGCTAGAGCCGAGATGCTGCACCGTGAAAACAAAGGAGCTGTTTGCTGCGGAACAAGGTGAACTTGGGCTGATCCAGGAGTAGTGTGCGTTTATGGGCCGGTTTTTAGCATGAGTTAGTCAGCCCGGTTTTGAACATTTTCTTCTACTAGTTGGGTATTGGCCCACTTGGGTCCGGAAATAACCCCTTTACATTTTTTCCTTCTTTCGTCTGGTATTGTGACTATACAACTGTCTGACATATAAAAATACCGATACTTACTATTTTTGTTGTTTCCATTTTAATTACGAAATATAAAAAATATTCTGGAAGTGACAAAGAATAAAAAGATGAGCATTCCATCTTAAACGACTAGACGTGCACATGTCACAATTTGCAGCGTTATGGCATTTTGCGTGGTTGCCATTGGTTTGCCTATATGGCAGGTGGGCTGCCACTGGTTTGGAACGGGAAGAGGTCGCCGTATTCTCACCTCAGAATGACTAATTTTGGACACTTTTACCCGTAAACTTGTTGGAAGATATCGAATCAGCTCTGCCACACTGTGGTCCTCCAGTCACCCGCCGATACCTCGCTCACTCGCTGGCCAGGCTACCAACAATCACTACCTGCTGCCACTCGCCGCGCGCTGGGCCGCAGCAGCTCGCCGTGCTGTGCTTCCGCTTGGACCTCGCTAGAGCCCCGTTGCGTGCTACTGCTTGCTGTGGGCCTCACCGTCTCATTTGGTCACATGACTCGCATCTCGCTCTCCCCGAGCCGTGCGGGAAACCGCTCGCAGTCGCCGCCCTGCCCGCTACAGCTCGCCGTGTGCCGCGCCGCATCCCCCTCGACCTCGCCGAATCTGTCGATTCCCAATTCCGCTAACCCCGTCGCTTGCCGCTCACCCTGTGTCGACGACGTGCTGCAGGTAGCTTGCGGCCGTGCATCACTACCGCGGAGAACAAAAGTTTCCTAAATTTCCTTAGAAAAAAGATGCACCAGAACGTACTTCGACTCGAGCGGCACCCTCGAGTCCGGTCTGCCGCTGTACTAGGAGAGAATCCCCTACGTACGTCCTTCGGACCGGGATCCTAGTCACTGCACGTGCACTGGCGCGGCAGGGACCGATACTGCCGTGAGCTCAATTCACATCCTTGATCCTCCCTTCCCCTCGCACTCACGGCAACGACCAACAAACAGTGACCGAAAGCCGTCCCTGTCCTTTCCCATTTCCGCACTTGCTACCAGCCGAGATCACTAGAGATCACTCACCCAGCTAAGCACGATCTCCGTTCCCCAATCCCCCGGCTGCTCCATACTGCGGCGCACGTTCTCGCCCCCGCGGTCCCCGTCCCGACGGGAGCAAATCGCGCGCTCCCCACGCCGATGCGCGATCCCCTGCACTTAACGCCCTGGATCGGTTCGACTTTGGCCCCGCCGTCCCGCTCATGGCGATGTACCGGCCTGAGCATCCCAACCCGGCCGCGCGCCGCCCGCGCCTCGTCGTAGTCCTCCTGGCCGCCTTCTTCGGGCTCCAGCTCCTCGTCGTCCTCGTCTTCCGCGCCGTGCGGCCCCCTCCCGCCCCAGCATCCGCTGTTGCCGCCGTCTCCGTGCCTGTGCCGGTGCTGTCGACCGACGCCGCCGCCAAGGATTCGGTGTGTGGGGACGGCCTAGTGTACGTCTACGATCTGCCCCCGGTCTTCAACCAGGAGCTGCTGGGGCTGTGCGACGCGCTGGCGCCGTGGTACTCGTTGTGCCCATACCTCGCCAACGACGGGCTCGGGCTGCCTGCGGGAGGGACCAACCTGTCGGAGGTGCTGCCGCCGGAGCTGCTCCCGTCGTGGTACGCGTCGGACCAGTTCGCGCTTGAGCACATCGTGCACCGCCGCCTGCTCTCGCACCGGTGCCGCACCACCGATCCGGCGCGCGCCGCGGCGTTCTTCGTGCCGTTCTACGCGGGGCTCGCCGTCGGGCGGCACCTGTGGGCGGCGAACGCGACCGACGCCGACAGGGACCGGGACTGCGTCGCGCTGCTGGCGTGGCTGCACGCGCAGCCGCACTACAAACGGTCCCACGGCTGGGACCACTTCATCGCGCTGGGCCGCATCACGTGGGACTTCCGCCGCACGCCGGACGGCGGGTGGGGCGGGAGCTTCCTCACCATGCCCGGGGTCGCGAACGTCACCCGCCTCGTCATCGAGCGCGACCCCTGGGACGAGATGGACGTCGGCATCCCGTACCCGACCGGTTTCCACCCGCGCACCGCCGCGGACGTCGGCGCGTGGCAGCGGTACGTCGCGCGGCGGCCACGCCCCAGGCTCTTCGCGTTCGCCGGCGCGCCGAGGTCCTCGATCAAGGGCGACTTCCGCGGGCTGCTCCTGGAGGAGTGCCAGGCGGCCGGGGCTGACGCGTGCGGGTCGCTGGACTGCGCCGAGGGCAGGTGCATCAAGAACAACGCGCTCGTCATGCAGCTGTTCATGGGCGCCCGGTTCTGCCTGCAGCCGCGCGGGGACAGCTTCACGCGGCGGTCGCTGTTCGACTGCATGGTGGCCGGCGCCGTGCCCGTGCTGTTCTGGCGGCGGAGCGCGTACCAGCAGTACGGGTGGTACCTGCCGGTGGACGGGCAGCAGGAGGAGGAGTGGTCCGTGTTCATCGACCGGAACCAGCTGCGCGCGGGGAACCTGACCGTGCGCGGGGTGCTGGCGGCCATCCCGGAGTCGCGGGTGCGACTGATGCGGAAGCGGGTTGTGAAGATGATCCCAACGCTGGTGTACTCCGCGGCCGGCGGGGAGGGGCTCGGCGGCGGCATGAAGGACGCCGTGGACGTCATGGTCGACGGCATGGTGCGGCGGGCCGCCGAGCGGCGCCCAAGCTGGAGCAAAACGTGAATTTAGCAACCGGGGAGGCCGGGAGCAAGAAACGAACATTCTTTTATTTTCTTTCTTGCTACGAAATTCTTTGTTTCTTTTTTACGGCTGCTACGAAATTCTTTGTGTGTAAGAATTTAAAGATTACCTCCCGTAATCTCGAGTTTTTTTATGAGAGTCGTAGTCTGTAGTTGTGTGCCTGCGTCTGTGTACGATACTGGAGTAGTATTTTGCAACAGATAGTATCAGAGTACGAATTCGCGTACCGTGAGTTGTTTTTTTCAGTCTGACTTCGCTTGCTGCATATGGGGCACCCCGTGAATGTCGAAGTTCGCGAGCAGTTGACAAAAGATGCACAGAAACATTAGATTCTGTCCATGTAGTCGCACTTGAGCCACTTCTAATAGCATAAGATTACTACTGCTACTACTAATCGGCATGTTGACTACGAATGTGCATCAACATCATCAAGCGCGGTTGGCTCCGCTAGATTGGATATCGGCATGTTACAATGGAGCGCGCAACGCGGGCAGCATGGCACCCAAGTGCGTGCAAGTGTGTGCAACGGCTATTCAAAGAAAGAGTCCGTTTAGTTGCTTGTACAGTGGAGATTGATCGAAATCCTCCACGGTGGCAGAGCAGAGAATCTTCAACGGTAAGTACCAGACAGTATGCAGACAACCGATGTGCCGCTCCTGTATCCGTAGTACATGCCGACATGCGAGATGCCTTTCGTGCGCCGGGAGCATTTCTATTTTGATCATGGGCTCAGTGCGGTATGACCGGCCTTGGTCTACTCACCTTGTGATCGACAGACACAGGAACGTGGCTTGTCTCTCTTCGCCGTGTGCGTGCACCAAACGGCTGGAGCGTGTCTCTCAAGCTCGGTCCGGCCCTTGGACCGCAAAGAAGCTTTCGCCTATACTATGCTTGCCAAGTTCGAGAGCGCGTAGGAAACGGTGCTTGGTGTTCGAGCAGCTATGTGGTCACGGACTCATGGTATGATGGACCCTAAACGGCTTTCAGTTCTCTTGCTTATTATTAGGCCTAAACTATTCGAGCGCCCTTTGGAGTTTGAACCGCTTCCAGAGGCTAAAAAGATACCCCCCGGTTCATTTTTATTTATCATTTTACATTCAAATTTTGTTTTCAAATAATTATCATTCTTGTTTTCCAACACAACTTTAACCATCAATTTCTATTTTTACTCTTATTAAATGTTATTAAATGGCTCATTTTTTCCTCAACTTCTATTTCTTCCCTTGCTCATTTTTTCCTCTGCCGCGCTTCGATTTACGCGCCTAAAGCATGGCGAAGGAGCCGGTCCCCTGCTTTTCCTTGCACTGCCGCACTCATTCCTGCTAGTTGCGTAGGGGTAGCAGAGTTCAGTTTGCAAATGTCTTGATTCAGTGCCGACGACTAGAACGAACGATTAATACCGAACAGAGGGAGTACTAAAATTAAAATACTCTGGAGCTCTGCTAGTACTCTCGTGGGGGAGAAAAAAAGAGGTATGCAGGCTCTTATTTTTGAACTGCTTTTCGTATCAAAAGGTAAACCCCAACGGCTCCCCGAGTGGTATTACAACTAGGCTTTATATTAGTGGAAAGTAGAATGCGTTATTTTAGGGAACGAGGACAATGGCCGAGCAGGCAACCCTGACGGACCCATTACTGTAGTAGGCCTTTTCCTCCAGGATCCTGCGCGCCGGGCCTTGGCTTCTGTTTCTAACACGAGAGAGTCCCAGAGATGTGCAGCTGAACAGTTTTTCAATTGAACTCTGCTATGCATCTTTGATCTTTTGCTGGAACACAGGGCAACGGAAGTGCGGAATCATCATCCCAATATTTGGCTGAGCAGCAAAAGGATCCAGTGCAGCGCACAGGCTTTCAGCAGTCCCACTACAGAAAAGATCGTCTGCAAAGAGTGCGTGCATCCGATGGCGATCGGCAAGAATCTCACACCAGAAGTGCGAAGAACATCCATCCATTTTGACTTGTTTCCCATCCGGCAATCATCTCCCCATCGCGCGCACGCTCTAAAGCAAATCTCCTGCCGTTGCCCAACACAGCTTGTCGTCTGTCCACGATTGTTTGACAACGAGAGTTAGTGGTGAAAGCACACGCGGGACACGGTGAATTTCGCTGGCGGTACTGCAGAGCGCTCCTGCTCCGAGCATCGAACCTCGCTTTCTACCTTCCCATCATTTGCAAGGTGGCATCACGAATTTTGTTACTCCGTATTGATCGATCAGGAGTCCACATCTGGAAGATTACAGTCTTTAACCAAACGCATTCAGCAACAACGAAGAAAAATCTGTGGCCTGGTGGCTAAAGCGCGGGGTGCGCTTCCAAGCCGGCGGGGTTCGAGCTCCGTCCCGCACGCCTCCGATGAAGGCAGCAGCAGCAGCCGCACATCCCAAAAAAAAAAAAAATGGCCTGTCAGTTACTAGCCGCCTCCTGCTGGGTGAGTGAACCCCCACATGGCCGACACAGAAGTTTTCTTGTACTTAACCATGGTTAACCTAGGGGAGAAACAGAGGCAAACTCAGGTGCTGAGTGCTAATCTTCTTTTTGTTATTTTAAGAGTTGGAAGATTTGTCCCTGGCCTCCACTACTACCTGGGACTGGGAGTGCTTGGTGCGACGAGTATTTGCGTAGAAATCGTCTTCTTCGCTTGAAGCCTTGAATGGCTTCCCGCACGTTACGCACCGGAGAACGTGGAGGATCTCACGTGCCACGTTATTGAACTGCGTATCTTCAGATGTTTCGACCAGTATATCCTCGTGGCAGAGTGGACTTCTGCATTGACCGGTTTCATGACTCGGGGTCTTCAGTTCAGGATCGTCGAGGTCCAATGCACTAAGAAAAAGGTCAATGTGTGGCGTAGCGCTAGTTAGTGCATGGGGAACTTCGCTCACAGCCTCACAGGTCATCGGCACGCCGATGCACAAACTGGCACCAGGTTGTTCTGTTCCGGTTTCGACCGTTTGTTCCGGCTTCGCACCCACCCCCACCGCACAAAATTTAAGGCCAACTGTACAAGCTCCTACCTGCCGGTCTCAGCGGCGAGACGAAAGACAACCGAGCAGTGGCGACGAACCGCTCGGAAAAGGGCCGGCTTTGCATTGGGCGCACGCACCGTCACAAGAAAACTACTAGCGGCGGCCAACTTTTTTGAACGGAAACAGAGGAACTTCTGGAGAAGCAGGAAGAGGCCAGCACGATCCGGCCAACATGACGCGAGCAGCAGCGCCAAAGCTTTGGCCGCAACGGGACGAGTCCATCACCGGCACTGCAGCCATCCTGCTACACACCCGAGGCCACTTCCACGGCCTTGAGCTTTCGCTATCGTTCGGCGTGCTTCTCGCTTTCCAGGACCACGAGTATGACGACTGGCGATACACGACTGCCGTCGGTGTGCATGCAAGCCGTGGCATCCCATGGCAAGGGTCACATGTCGCGCTACCAAACCTATGCAGTTACTGCCGTTCGTATAAGCGGACGGTACAGTGATAATCCATTTCTCGGAGAAAATTTTGGTTAAGTAACTTGAACTCAAATTGGGCCACAAGTACAGAGTCCAATTAATGCAACACACATTACCCGCATGCATGCTTGCAACACACATTACCCGCATGCATGCTTTTACATGGTCCAGAACCATGATCAAGAATGAAAAACCCGTGGCCTTGTGAGGCTTAAATGGCACGAGTGCCACAAGAAGTGAAGAGTACGGCACAGCAGTGCTGGCAAATCATTCCCCAAGAGAAATAACCCAATGATGATGCTAGTACAACATTACAATGTGTGAAATTGGAATGCAGAAGGCCGACTGAAACGCGAAATGCAGTTACTGATGGGCAGAATGCAACTGGAACGGTCATAACACGGTGTTAAGACTGACGAAATTAACCTTCAATTGAAGGTGAAGCGACCGAGTTCAAAAAATACTCGCAAAATAGGAATCGCAATCATCGTCCCAAACACCCAGCAATCCAGGAAAAAGAAGAAACTTGTGATGAGCACCGACTGAGCATATGAAATCATCAATGGAGCCTACGAATTCACGAGCAACAACAGATTGCATGGCGTCAGACCGTGCACTTGCCCACAGAAAACACACGCAGGCTCGGCTCGGCGCCGAACATCTGCCGCTCACTAGAAGAATGCGGCGGCGAGGACGAAGCAGGCCACCGTGGCGGCGTAGGACAGGGCCACCACAGTGGCGCCGTTCTTCTTAGTGTTGTCCACGTCGGCGTCCTCACCATCGGGAGCGTCGGCTGGCGACATGTCGGGCGACTCGGACGGGGGCGCGGGTGGGGAGCGCGACGGCGACTTGGCCTTTTTCTTCTTGCCGGCCTTGGGAGCGGGCGCCGGCGTGGATTCCTCCGGTGCGGGGGCGGCCGCTGGCTCGTCCGCGACCGGGGCTGGCGCCGGGGCGGGGGACGGCGCGCCGCCGAAAAGCTCGCGTGGGAGCAGCACGCTGTCCACCGTGTGTACGACCGCGGGGGTGTCGTCTAGCACGGTGGACGCGACGCGCGACTTGTCGACGCCGGTGTCCAGGGACACGTCGTCGCCCCTAGTGTCGACGGAGAGATGGAACTTCCCCGCGCCGGTGGATGCCATTGTGGCGATGTCGCCCTTGGTGACCTTGAGAGAGGCCTTGGGCGCGTACTGCGGCAGGGCGTGGTACTGCAGGAGCGTGACGAGGTCGGCGCTGGAGAGCTTGCTCAGATCGGGCAGGTCCTTGACCTTGAACGCCTCGTCGTTGGGCGCGAACAGCGTCAGCGCCTTGTCCATGGCGGTCTGGTACATCTTGATGACCCCGGTCGCCACGATGAGGCGCGCGAACTGCTTGCAGCCGGCCTTCTCGAGGATGCCGGTTAGGTTGGCCGACGCGGCCGACGGGGAACCGAAGAGACCCGGGAAGGTTATGGGGTCGGAGACCTCGAGGACGGAGAGGTTGTAGGGCTCCTCCTTGACGCGCTTGGTGTAGGTTGCCTGAAACTTGGCACCGGGAGCGGCAGAGGCGAACGCGACCTTGCCGCCGCGTAGGTTGGTGATGTTGACGTGGCCCATGTTCCCGGACGCGTCGCCGGTGGTCTGGTAGAGCGTGGTGGTGAGCTCGGAGCCGGAGTGGAGCGAGTGCAGCTTCTTCTCGTCGTAGTAGTCGAGGAGCGTGAGGAGGCGGAGCGCGTTCTTGACGTCGGCGAGGGAGAGGTTGGAGACGAGGGACGACATGGCGCCGTTGTTGAGCACGAGGACCGTGACCGTGCTGCGGCTGTTGATCTCGTCGCTGACCTTGGTCGCGGAGAGGTAGCTGCTGTACAGCGTGTACTCCGACAGGCCCTCGAGCACGGCCGTGATGTTGTGGGCCGACGCCGCGGACGCGACGATGGAGACGAGAAGGAGCATGAGGCAGCGGTGCGAGTCTCCCATGGCGCGCGGTGGTCCGGTGGCTGGCTGTGCGGAGTGGGGAAGAGAAGGGAAGGGGAGGGGGGATTTCGCGTGGCAGAAGGGGGTTTACCACGGCTTTATCTGCTGGGCTTGGGTTTTGGCCCGTTTGTAGTTGAGCACTCCGTCCTTGAGTGGAGACGTCGGGTTGGATTTTGACCCTGGTTAGGTTCAATGTGAGTGTGGTGGACTAAAGTCTGGACATGTTCTGGTGCCTCGACTGCTGTGATGATTTTCTGCGCTGGAGGGGTCTCTCGCGTGCTGAGGCAGTGATCGATTATAAGGAGCGGAGCGATGATAACGAGTTTACGATTTCTCGTTTTGGGGTGATTTGACACATATTTATGTGAATAATATATAAAATTACTTGTGTATATAATAATTAATCAGTATATTAAATTATTAAAATTTTACGAAACGAGTCTTAAATTTTCAATGCCTCCGAGTTTATCGGCGCGGCTACGTGCATCGCGCACAGTTGAGATCATCATCGTACATGATGACAAGGAAGGCAAAAGCAGAGTGCGAGGACACGGCGCGCGCAGAAAAGGCGCCCACAGAAGAAACGGAAAAACGAGCGCTCATCACCTTCTACCAAAATGTGGTGGGCCCGGCGTGGCCCGCGTTCCCACTTTTTTAAGCCCACTCGCTTCTCAATTCATCGGTGGGCCTCGCCACAGCTGTTCTTCTTGTTCTCGGCCTGAAATCCCGCTGGTCTTTTGTGTCATTCCGGCCCAACACTCTCCAATGGGCATGGGCCGAGTCTGACATGAGTCCCACAGGCTCGCAGAACGCAGGCCGCACGGCACGAAGACGTCGGATCCACCGCATCCGCCCCGCCGGCCGCCGCGTCCTCGTCCTCCAACATGGCGACGACGTCGGAGAAGAGGTCTCCCGCGCCTCCTCGTTCCCTCTTCGACCTCCCTTCCGACTTCTTCGATTCGTCCGTCCTCCTCCGGACTCACCCTTCTCTGCCCCCCACCGCGGTGGATCCTTCCGAGCCCGCCGCGCAGCCGCCAGTGGCGTCGGCCGCGCAGGAGCAGCAGAAGAAGCTCTCGGAGACGCCGGGGTTCAGGTGGACCTGCAACACCTGCGCAACCGAGTTCGATTCACTGCAGGAGCAGCGGGAGCACTTCAAGTCTGACATCCACCGCCTCAATGTATGCCCTTTTTCCTTTCTCCTCGGGGCTTGTCGGCATATTCATCCTTCAATATCAGCTTAGATGCTGCAACTTCCAACTTATATAAATGTGAATGTTTCTGAGATGTTAGTGCTTATCAGGGTACGCATTCTTCTTTAGTATGTAACGTGCAACTATATGAATTGTGCTGTAGAATTGATTGGTAATTGGAGCGAAAAATGAAATATGAGGTGAAATACAGAACTAATTCGAAGCCTGCAAACAGCATTTTATATTGATGCCAACTTTCAGAATTATTAGTTATGTTCCTGTATGATGCTTTGGATAATGAAGCATAACTGTACTTCTGTTTTTGTTCCATGTAGTCAGTGTGGAGACAAGGCCGGTGCTGCCGGTGCTGCAGCACCGGTCCCATGTTCATTTCACCTCTTAAAAACAAGTAAATATTAGCTAAAAAACTTAAAATTTTATCTAAATTTATTTGTTTTAGCACCTGTCCATGGATTAGCACCAGGCGTGAGGCCGTCTTGGCTCCACCACTGCATGTAGTACTGCATTTGTTTACTGCTTAGGTCACGCAGCTTTCATTCTCAAAATCTAAAACATAATCCATACATCTCATCTTATTGACCACTTGCTTCTACATTCTGGCATTCCTTCCAGGTTAAGTTGAGCCTCGCTGGTAAAACTATCATCAAGGAAGAGGACCTAGACAGAGCAGATTCTGATTCCCTGTTTGATGATTTGGAGATATCTAGTGTATCTGGTTCTGAGGATGAAACTGAGAATGAAACAACATCGGACCGTGTTCTCTCAATTAAAGGCAAGGAAGAATTCAGGAAGAAACTTTATTTTCGCTGTCATTCAGGTGACACGGTTTCTATCTGGAGATGCATAGTGTTGAAAGAACAAGAAGAGTCACCTTTTGATTGCAAGTCTGGTCAGGCGGAAAGTACATCTTGTGTACAGGAGGATGAGATAATAAACAGAGTAAAGGGGTTGACATGTGAACCTTGTGATGCGTCTCGTTTGAGGATCATCCTACTAACTAGTGGGGGACATTTTGCTGGATGTGTTTTCGACAGGAATTCAATTGTAGCCCATAAAACATTTCATAGGTAACAAGTTGTCAGCTTCGCCAGATTCTACTTTTTTTTGCATAATATTTTGCTAGCTATATATTTCATTGCAGATAAAACTGTTTTTTTTTCCAAAGAAAAAACCTGTCTTATTTAGTTCTAGTTTTGTGCTTGATAAATAATATTAGAACATTTAATTTTATAGTAGCATTGTAAGCTGCTAACACATTAGCAGCTGATAAGTTATCTCATTATTGTTGCATAAAACGGAGACCTGATAAAAAAGGTGGATTTGAGTGTTGGATATTATTTATTTAATCTTTCATGATATGCTCAAATTTACTATTGAAATCCTGTTGTGAAGAGGATTATGAAATTTGATATCAATATAAGACGCTTCCCTACTGCTTTTTCTGTGTCATATTTCTGTATCACATAACATTTTTGCTTCATTTAGTTTCCCTACACGTAATTTTGTGGCCGATGAAGTTAGATACCCTTTTTGTTGCTCAGTTCTGCTTAGCTTTTACTGACGGTGCTATGATTGCCGCTGATGGTGTAGCTGGTTCTTATTAGTTTTTATTTACCTTTTTCAGATATGTTGTAAGAGCAAAGGCTGGAAAGAGGCAGTCTGGAAAAGACGCTACTGGAAAAGTTGCTCACTCAGCAGGCTCTTCCCTTCGCCGTTACAATGAAGCAGCATTGAAAAAGGTGTGTTATATTTCGGGTTAAAGTCATTTTTGTACTTGTTCACTTTCAGCTGCCAGTTGCAATTTGATTTTCACAATTGCTCTTTTTATGCGCCTTTCTTTTTTGTTTATATTATTTCAGGAAGTTCAAGAATTGATACTTTCTTGGAAGCCATACTTTGACATCTGTGTCTGTGCCTTTGTATCTGCTCCATCAAAGAACCGTCAAATGCTGTTTGATGGGGATAAGGCTCGGTCAATATTGCAAGCTTGTGATATTCGTCCAATCCCATTGACTGTTCACCGGCCCACCCTCAAGGAAGCAAAACGAATATACAGTAACTTAACCCAGCTTAATTATGAGTTGGAATGCTCTATTACAGAGGAACCCTTATCCAAAGTGGAAAGTGTGGCAAGTCCTGTGCAAAATGAAGAGAAAAAGAAAGAAGTGGTTGAGGACACCAAGGAATCTAGTTTTGATTTATCTGTCAGTTTGGAATCGTTGAATATGAATACAGCAGTCAGCATGCCATCTTCTAAGAATGAAACAACCCCTCTTCATGAGGCAGCAAGGTCTGGAAATGCTCAGCTAACGCTTGAGTTACTTGAGCAGGGTCTGGATCCTTGCATAAAAGATTCCAGAGGAAAGACACCATACATGCTGGCTTCAGATAAGGAAGTTAGAAATACATTCAGAAGATTTATGGCACTCAACCTTGATAAATGGGATTGGCATGCTGCAGATGTGCCTAGTGCACTGACAAAGGAAATGGAAGAATCACAAGTTGCAAAACAGGTGAGTTATAAGTTCCCAGAAAAAAGAAAAAGAATTTCTCGAGCTCCATTAATGAAGCTTTAATTATAAAATTTATCAAGTAGATGCACAGAACTTCCTTGCTTATGTTGACCTTTATTGGGTGCTGTAGGCAGAGAAGGATGCCAAGAAGAAAGCGCGTGCAAAGGAATTGAAGAAATTAAAGAAGTCAAGAGAAAAAGAAGAGAAAGAAAAAGAAAAGGCAACGGTTAGTACTGATCTCTGAATTATTGTGTGTTAAATCAGGTCCCATATGTCCCTATCCTTGGCTTCTTCATTGTTCACTAGTGTTAAATATTTTCTGTTCTGAACTGGCTCCCTAAGTTTGACATTGATCAGGGGGCTTTTTTTGTCTGTGGTTTCTGTTTATTCTTATTTACTCACGGGTCATTTAGTTGCCCTTTTTTTCTTTTACTTACTGCTAGTAAACCTTCACAAGCTTTTTCCATTACTACTGGGTTTAGCTTCCTTATCTGTCATTCGGTCCTGTCATGCTGTAGGCTGAAGCATTGCAAGCCCAAAAGGAACTTAAAGGCACTTCAACAGGACAAATGGTCAACAGAACTGCTTCTGTGCCAGGCCTGAAACAAAGGAACCAGTCACCACAGCAGATTCTTATGGCAAAGGAGGTATTACCCATAGATGCATCCATTTGACACCTAACACGTAATCACTAGTTTTCTGCTGAGTATATGACTAAAGATGTATTCATTGATTTACTTGTAACAGGAGGAACGGCAAAGGAAACTAGCAGAAGAAAGAGAGAAGAGAGCAGCGGCAGCAGAGAGAAGGCTAGCCGCTCTCGCAGCTCAATCGTCTGGCACATCAGGCACAGCATCAACAGAGGGCCCCGCAGAGCGGGCAGCTCCAGAAGATAATTCGTGTTCCTGCTGTTTTTCCTCGTTGGCTGGCAAAATACCGTTTCACAGATACAACTACAAATACTGCAGCACTACATGTATGCATCTTCATTCAGAAATGCTCGAGGATGATTGAGAAAACTATTTGTTGAGAACCATATCATTCGATGATATTTTTACCTTAATAAGAGGCCAGTCTTGCAGTTTTTGCTTATTTTGTTAGCTTATTTGAACTCTTCTGGCGCAAAGTCAGAGGTGCATGATCTTTCACCTATCTTATGTGTTTCTGCTAGGCCAAGCAGAACCAGTGAACCCCAGTATTCTGTTTACTGGAATCAATCAGGATTCAGGACTGCAATTTAATGATTTCACAATAAGAAAATGGTTTTGCTGCATGTAGAGTCACGTGTACCGTGAATCAACCGAAGGTGCTTGCGTGGCAATCTGGGCACACGCCCGTGAGGCCGTGAGCCTTTTTGCCTAATGTAGGCCTTGAACAGCATGCGGCGGTCGTCTCTTCTCGACCGTTTCCTTTCTCAAGGTAAGTTGACCTTAATTTGCCAAAGATTTCATGATCTGCACGGTGGGAACAGAACACAGCCAATGGTTTAGGCCGTCTCGTGACCTCGCCATTGGTTTCTTTCTTTTGAGCAAAAGGCATGGCTGGCAGCGATCCATCCCCTCCCCATCGACCAACCACTCGGATCGCAATAGCTCCTCGCTTCGGTCTACATGGACGCATGCTGTTTCATGGGCCGCTACACGAGAAAGCACCATTCACGTTGTCGTACTTCGTGGTTCGGGCCAGGCATATATATTGGCGTCTCCCAGAACACGATCAACATTTTTAGCTTCACTCATTCTTGGAGTGGCCGACCACGTAGCTGCAGCAATGGCATCGGAGCCTTCATCCTCGACAGGCCAGAGCGCGGCACAGCCTCAGCCCCAGGACGCGAGGCAGGCGGCGATGAGCGGGCCGCTCAACGTCCGGGGGGAGCGGAGGCCGCCGCCGATGCAAAGGTCCTTCAGCCGGCAGGTCTCCCTCGGCAGCGGCGTCACGGTGATGGGCATGGACAGAGGAGGGAGGAACGGTGGTGGGAGGGACCAGCGCGCTCTTCCCCGCAGCGGCAGGAGCCTCGGGGTGCTCAACCATAGCGGGCCCCTTGGCCAGGCCGTTGGCGACGGCGCGACGCGCAGGGGCGATTTCAGCATGTTCCGGACCAAGTCGACACTGAGCAGGCAGAACTCCATGCTGCCAACAAGGATCAGGGAGTCCGACGTCGAACAGCTGGCGACGCACGTTGAGGAGCAGCCGGCCTTGCCACCCGCGGAGGATCCGCTCAACAAGAGCGTCCCCGCCGGCCGCTACTTCGCCGCGCTCCGGGGGCCTGAGCTCGACGAAGTCCGCGTATGTTCCTTCTTTACTTGTCACGTTCACCAATTCAACACGCCATGCCTGTAAGGTGCTACTAGCTTCTGACGACACTTGAACGAAACGTGCTGATGCTGGTGTAGGACTACGAGGACATCCTGTTGCCCGAGGACGAGGTCTGGCCGTTCCTGCTGCGGTTCCCGATCGGCTGCTTCGGCATGTGCCTCGGGCTCGGCAGCCAGGCCATCCTGTGGGGCGCCCTGGCCGTCAGCCCGGCGATGCGCTTCCTCCACGTGACGCCCATGATCAACGTCGCGCTGTGGCTGCTCGCGGTCGCCGTGCTCGTCGCGACATCCATCACCTACGTGCTCAAGTGCGTCTTCTACTTCGAGGCCATCCGGCGCGAGTACTTCCACCCGGTGCGCGTCAACTTCTTCTTCGCGCCGTCGATAGCCGCCATGTTCCTCACCATCGGCCTCCCTCCCGCCTTCGCGCCCGAGCGTCTGCACCCGGCCTTATGGTGCGCGTTCGTGCTGCCGCTCTTCGCGCTCGAGCTCAAGATATACGGGCAGTGGCTGTCTGGCGGCAAGCGGCGGCTGTGCAAGGTGGCCAACCCGTCGTCCCATCTATCTGTGGTCGGCAACTTCGTCGGGGCCATCCTGGCAGCGAAGGTCGGGTGGGCGGAGGCCGGCAAGTTCCTCTGGGCCATCGGTGTCGCGCATTACATCGTCGTGTTTGTGACGCTGTATCAGCGGCTCCCCACCAACGAGGCGCTGCCCAAGGAGCTGCACCCGGTCTACTCCATGTTTATCGCCACGCCGTCGGCCGCGAGCCTCGCCTGGAGCACCATTTACGGCAGCTTCGACGCCGTGGCGCGTACCTTCTTCTTCATGGCCATCTTCTTGTACCTGTCCCTTGTCGTGCGCATCAACTTCTTCCGTGGGTTCCGGTGAGCAATCGGCCTCCAGTTGTACCATGCAACATCGTCTGCACAATCAACTTATTAGTTAGTGGATGAATCTGCTGCAGGTTCTCCCTCGCATGGTGGTCGTACACGTTCCCCATGACCACGGCATCGCTCGCCACCGTTAAGTACGCCGAGGCCGTGCCGTGCTTCACGAGCAGGGCCATGGCGCTGAGTCTCTCCCTCATGTCAACGACGATAGTGTCGCTCCTGCTCGTGTCGACGCTCCTCCACGCGATCGTCTGGAGGTCGCTCTTCCCCAACGACCTGGCCATCGCCATCACCAAGGACCGACAGAACGCCGTGGGGAAACCGAATGGCCGAGGGAGGAAGGCCAGCAAGAGAGTGCACGACATCAAGCGTTGGGCCAAGCAGGCGCCCCTCTCGCTCGTGTCGTCGATCACCAAGAGCCACTCCGCGGACAAGGAAGAGGAAGAAAAAACAGAGTAAGAAGAATTATGAGAGCAACATACAAACGGTTTAGGATAAAATGTCTGTGATGAAGTCTAGTGCTTTGGAATGTAGAGCCTCTATGGTCTACACGTCCACCTCATTTCAACAATATAAGACCTGTTTTATTGTAATGTTGGTTATTTAACAACTATACCTTCAAAATCTAATAGTGCAGAATAATTTTTAAATATGAATATATTTGTGTAGCTTTTTCATTAGACATACATATAGTTAAGTATTTTTTTACATTTTAGAGTCTGTTTTTTTTTAATATAATAGCCATCCTACAGTGGACAGAGCTTTTGCTGGGTTGAAAAGAATTGCTGGTTTAAGTATTCATTGTGGATGAATGGATAGGTGGGGAGCCTTCCCCCTAAACTATTCATTAAAAAAAAAAGAATTTGATGGTTGTTCATATTTAGATTTTGGTTACTATATGTCCCAAATCATCATTCACTGCAATATCAACTAGTAATAGATGTGTTGGAAAGTGAGTTTTTGGATATTGAAATTCATTGCGAAATGCTCCAAGCCGCTACTATGGGGACCAGAAGCACAAGGGGATTTTACTCTTTGGTGTCAATTAGGTGGTTTGTAGACTTTTGTCGCTCTCCACGGGTTTTTTGCACTAATAGGTTTTATGTTACGTCAATTTGAACTTGCTCGGTCAGTTCAATTGAGGCCAAATTGTGATACAAGGATTGTTTTTGTGATTATGATGTTCATTGATGCCAAAACAGCGTCCTGGGCAGCGTGAGAGGTGAAGATTGATGCGTTTTACAGTGGTAATACATTGTTTCCCAGGTTTGTTGATGATACGAAATGATTCACCACTAATACTCCTCATTTTATTTGCAAAAAAAAAAAGATGGGACGTTAATTTGATCCGGCAGTTGAACATATAAACACAGTCAAACATCAGACTGCAAAATTGTTAACAATTTAGATTTTGCTTTTGACAGCCGCTTACTGGGCCGGTCATGGTTTAAACTAGTTTTGCGGGAAGGCCCGAGCCTGATTCAAAAGCAGCAGCCCACCGTGACATCATTCCACCACGAAGGGACGGGCCCAAGGGTACTCTCGGTAACCCGCTCCATGCCCTTTGAAAATTCTTGAAAATTCCAGGTGCACCCATATCCAGATTGGCAGAACCCGACGCCTGGAAGGCTGAAACCGCGCGTGAATCCACGTCCTTTCATTTCACTCCTACATCCATCTCACGGTGCACCGGAACCTGACTACGGCCCCAACCCCACCACATCCCTGCTTGGAACGAGACAGACACCATAGGTCCACCGTGCACGGGTTGTACCAACAGCAGCTGTCGCGGTTTTGTTGCGAGGCAGAAATCCATTTCCCGCTGTGGGCGGCTGGCCCCGGCCTGAGCCCCAGCGCCGTCCTTTCATCCGACGGCCGCGATGCGCGGCATCCTACTCCCACGGATTGCGATCCGCGTGACTACCTTCTCAGCCAATCAGATTGCAGCATTTCCTCCGGCCGGATCGTGACCCGGCCGCCCTATAAAACGAAGCGAGCCGGAGCGCGGTGAAACGTATTATAAAGCTCAGCTGCATTGTCAAGAGCCCTCTGAACCGTTCAGTTTCCGTCGCCGAGACGCCTGCCATGGCCAAGCCCGCCTCCCGCACTGCGAAGCCGGCCGCTGCGCCGAAGCCGAAGGCCTCCGCCGCCAAGCCGAAGGCGGCGTCCACCGGCTCCGCCCATCCGCCGTACTTCGAGGTGCGTGTTTATCTATCGTCGTTCTGGTTTCGTCGTCGTTTCGACTTTGTGTGGGATCGTATGTGACTGAATCTGGTTTCGTTCTGCAGATGATCAAGGAGGCGATCATGGCGCTCAAGGAGAGGACCGGCTCGAGCGCGCACGCCATCGCCAAGTACATGGAGGACAAGCACGGGCCGTCCCTCCCGACCAACTACAAGAAGATGCTCTCCATCCAGCTCCGCGGGTTCGCCGCCAAGGGTAAGCTCGTCAAGGTCAAGGCCTCGTACAAGCTCTCCGACGCCACCAAGGCCTCCCCCAAGGCCAAGCCCGCCGCCAAGGCCACGACCATGCCGGCCAAGGCCGCCCCCGCCAAACCGAAGAAGGACGCCGCTGCCAAGCCGAAGGAGACCGCTGCCGCCGGTACCAAGCGTAAGGCGCCGGAGAAGAGGAAGGTCGTGGCGAAGCCGAAGAAGTCCCCGGCGGCGAAGGCCAAGGCCAAGCCCAAAACCGTCAAGTCCCCCGTTTCGAAGAAGGCCCGAAAGGTCGCTGCCTGAGCTGGGTTTCATAGATCGTACTAGTTCTGATTTGGGTGGTGTTTAGGACTTGTAAAAACAAGGATGTGTGGGTTTGCAGAGATCTTCTGATCTCGTGGTTGCCGAGTTCCATGTATCCAGGTTACCGTAATTTGAGACTGGCTAGTTTCTTGCAATGACGATGTTTCGGGATTTTCCTGTACGAAACGAGTTTGAATGTTCTACTTTTTCGTGTTCAGCAACCATTCAATCCTTAAGTTGCTTGTAGCGATCTCCATTCTAAATGGTGCGTGTGCTTATATGATCGAATCGTCCGTGTAATCGCTTACTGTCGCGCTGTTTGATTCCAATGCTAAGCACTTCAATTTTGCTCTAATTATTTTTATTTTTGAAAGCGTAGTGAGGCGGTTGATTCTTCCGAAAAGGACGCGCTTATCCAGATTCGTGGCGGATTCGTGGCGTATGGTGCTGTTCCTCCCACCACGACCACACATGAAAAAGTGCGCCAGCATTGTCCATGTGTAGGACCATCAGGTTTATGATTTTGTTTGAATTTACTAAAATCGCTCGAAATTGGTTTAATAAAAACCGAAAAAAACCAATAAAAAACGAAAAAGTTGGTTGAAAACTATTTCAAATAAAAAAATAAAATTTAAATAAATAGCTACAATAAAGCTTTAGCTTTAAGTAAATCAGTCGGTTTCATCGGTTAGCTGATGAATTTCTTTGTAGTTTTTGATTTTAAAATTTGAAGATAACTTATTTCACTTATTAGTCGAATAATTTTGACAGTTTATCAATCGGTTTTATCGATTTTTAATATTTTGAATTTTTCAAAATTTTAAAAAAAATTTAAAACAAAAACCGATCGTTCGATGAAATTGAATCAGTTTCATAAAAAATCGCAAAAATCAATCGGTTTTAAACGGTTTTATAAACCTCGACCATGTGGTTCTCGGTGGCGTTCCCGCAATGGCCATGCCTTCGCAATTTGCGGCCGCGGATTGATCTCCTCAAACTATGTCCTGGGTTGGTTTCCGCTTCAGCAAAGCCGGATTCACCTGCTCGCCGAAGTGCGCTCCCGATGTGGCGGAAGAAACGGCGGTTGTTACCATGCCGTGATGGAAGATCATGCCCCCGACGCGAGGAGACGTGGCTCCACCGCTCGCCGCCGCGGAGGGATAACATGCCGAGCGTGGGAGCGGCCGAACCGGCATTACCTCCCGGCATTCTCGCGGCTTCCGGAAATCGAAATTTCCTCGGCCGCTCAATTCGATTTTTCGTCGAGGCAAATTCAGCACGAGCGTTTGACTGTGGTCCTCCGTCCTCCGCATTCTACGAGGTGCGTTCTGTCCACGAGCCGAGGCCCCTTCCGCCACGTCGGGCGCTACTCGTAGCTTCTCGTGGACTCCTTCCCTGGGCTGCTGCTCTGCTTCGTTTCTGCTTCTCACTGCTAGACGGGCTGGTGGGCATCCTTATGCCTTCAGCGTGTTTCATGGGCTGCGGTTGGTCCAGGAATATAAGGCTGCTCCACAATTTGACGCAACCGCTAACATTTGTTGATTCAGTTGCATCTCCTTGACTGAAGCAGATGGGAGGGGGAGGTTGCACAGTCGCAGTCAGCTAGTTGAGCAGATTCATCAAATCTAACAAGTCTCGTTACTAATAACTGGTGTAGTACGTGCCTCGAGGGTGACCTCGCGAGTAGCTTAGGCAGCCGAGAATAATCAGACATCGACCTGCGATCCATAGGGATATAAGTATGACTTATCTCTGGCGTCAACATCGATCAAATGCAAGCGTACAGTCCGAGTTTGAGCGGTCTGCATCATAGACTCGTAGGGCAGCCGCCCAGTTACTGCTAATTACGCCTCTGATGAGGCTTTGGTGGAGCGACGTGATCGACCTAAATTTTCCTAGCTTCCACTTCCACTTATTTCTGACGCGTGCAGCGCTAAGACAAGGATCAAACAGCGTTTTCGCTGCGCTCTCCCATTTGGTGAAACTTTGGATGGGCCACGTTACCAGCTGGTCCATGCCGCTACCTCCGAGCATTGAGATCAGCACCAACAGGCAGGAACAGAGCGGCCACGCAGTTATGCGTCTTGTCACGGGACCGTCGGGACCGGTAAGTTTAACACCTACTGCCTCTGCCTGGCCCGCCCGGAAGGAGCCGATCTAAAACCTCCCCGCCACGGGAAGCAAACGAAGCCCAAACTCAAATTTTGCGTGCCAACTGCCATCTCCTCAGTCCTCCCGTCGGCGATTCCCTCCTCCACACTCATCAAAGCGCACGAACGCAGCCCCGTCCGCCCTGCCGCCGCACGCACCGGCCCCCGCGTCGCGGCTGCTCGGCGGTGTCGTTCGCCATGGGGACGGGGGACGGGCCCACTCTCCAGTCCCTCCTGTGCGTCGCCTGGGTGGCCGCATCCTTCCCCCTCGTCGCCGCCGCGCTGCCGATCCCCGCGGCCGCCGGCGGCCGCCTCATCCACCGTCTGCTCGCCGTCTTCTCCTCCCGCGGCAAGACAGCCAGGTCCTCCGAGGTGGTAAGATCGATTGCGCCTCGTTGCGGCTCTGTCCTTGCGTTCACACTGATCTGGTGATGGTCCATAGCTGGCTTTAGAAGCGTAGAATCGTAAGTAGAAGCTGGAGGGTTTATGTATAGGATACCCATGGACAGTGGCTGTTCTCACTTTCCAACGTACTAACCTAGATCACGGACCAATCTCAAATAGTTTTGTGCTCCATGGAGATGTTTAACGGGATATCTGGTTGCTGAAAGAAGGGAGTTATCAAAAACATTGCTGTACTCGGTGCACTCAAACATTTGAGAAGACCTGGTGGCATCAACCTGTAGTACAGTAGCGTAAACCTGGGAGATATTTAAGCTAGGTTTCAGATTTTTTTTCCCGAGGAAAGTGATTTGCTAATCATTAGTACTCCATCCATACTCATAATTCAATTCGTTTTGGACAACGACATGGTCTTCGAAGTATAACTTTGACTTTTATTTTTCTAAAAATATTTATCAAAAAGTGACATGTATATTATTATAAAAGTACTTTTTAAGACAAATTAAGTCGTATGATTTTCATATTTCTAAACTTAACAATTTAAAAATTATTTGTAATTTATATTTACAATGTTTGACCAAAGCAATATCAAAACGACTAGTATTCATTAAGACCAATTATCAGGTTTAGTAGAAGGGCTAGCTAAAAAACAGTGCAATATTGTGTCAATGTTGGTCACAGGATTATGACCTGGTCTATAAATTCAGTTTGTTGAAAGTACATGCCAAATGGGTTCTGCAATAACATTGGTTTGTCTTCCTGAAACTGCAGAAGTTCACAGTTCCACAGAAATTCTTCTTGCATTTTTATGTGGTAGGGGTGACTTTGACAACAGTATTGCTTGTTACAATATGGTTCTATGCATATATGAAGACACCATTGTCAACAGAGCCATCAAGTTATTCTGCTATTACTAGCCATATTCTTGGTGGATCAAATTCATTTTCTTTGAGCAATTTCTTGTCGCGGCACAAGGAACACAAATATCGGGTCTGGCGGACTGTATTTGTATTACTATTGATGGAATTTCAGGTTTTGAGACGGCTGTATGAGACTGAACATGTATTCCACTACAGTCCGTCAGCACGGATGCACATTGTGGGATATCTAATGGGTCTTTTGTAAGTTCATTGTGAAATGTATCTTTATTATTTTTTCTTGAATCACATTGCGTGACATTTGTTTTTTCTTCTTGCAGCTACTATGTTGCTGCACCCTTATCTCTTGCTAGCTCCTGTATTCCTGAGGCAATTCAGTATCTTCGAGGTCAAGTAGCTGAATTCATAGTAAAAGGCCGTGCACGAATGCCAGATTTAGTGATTGACTCGTCCTTTCTCCTGAAGCCTCTTGTAAAGTTGGGCTGGTGCCAGTGGATAGGTGCTGCTATTTTCATTTGGGGCTCGCTTCATCAAATCCGTTGTCATGCAATTCGTGTAAGTATCTTCACTTAGATCCCTAATTATACTGATTCTTTTTTTTCCTGTTGGGCATCTGGAGAGATTATATATATGCTGAACATATATACAGCAAAGCAGATGTTTTAAATATGTTAAAGAAAAACAGGAGTGGCTTGTTTAGTGAAAAAACAGAAGGATTGGCGTGTTCCTCTTGTTTTGCTATTGCAAAGGGACTGTCAATGTGCTGCAGAAATTGCAAATACAAAAGCTTTGTTTGGTCCACTAATATCGGTAACCCTTCAAGAAACATGAAACATCTAGTATAATTTTAGGTTCTTTGTCTACATATTTTGTGTTCCTCTGAGCAATAACTGCACGTGTATATATGCATCTATTCCTGACAAACTGTATGTCTATATAGATTTTTGTTGAGTAGTTTGTGCTTTAAATTTCATTGCTTATGTTTTCTATTTGTACAGGGATCGTTACGTAAACACAGAGATTCTGATGAATATGTCATTCCTTGCGGTGACTGGTTTGACCATGTGTCTTGCCCTCATTACTTGGCTGAACTAGTGAGTGCAATTTTTCTTCCTTTCTATTCAGCAGTGATGCCAAGTGAGTGTAGGCATTGGTTAAGTGCAGTTATGCTGGAATATTGAGTTTTATGCTGAAGCTAAAGGTTTTCTCATCATGTATAATATCCTCCCCGCCCCCCAACACACACATAATTTTGGGCAGCCTGCTTTGCAAAATATAGTAAAGCTTGGAAGTATAATTTTCATTTTATTATACATAGAATAGGAAGTCAAACTTTCTCAGCATATCTTTATGGTGAGAAAGTGTACTGTTCCTATGTCATTTTACCTTTGTGAGTTGGCTCTTGCTTTCTTTCTTTCTTTTCTTTGCATTGAATCAAATAGGCATTGAGCTGTTGGTAGCAAAAGCTCGTGTATTTGAAATCATTATGGCATATAACCGTTTGCTGTTGTTTTGACTAACAGGTAATATATTTTGGCATGTTGGTGGCTAGTGGTGGATCGGACATTCCAGTGTGGTTCCTGTTTCTTTTCGTGGTATGCCTCACTGATTTATTTCACCATTTGTATTCAGGACTCTTAAATAACTTGCAACTATCGTTTCTTCCAGCATCTTCTTTCATTCCTGCTTACTAAAACTCTTATTCTTGTTTTGCAGATAACAAATCTGTCGTTTGCAGCGGTACAAACTCATAAATGGTACCTTCAGAAGTTTGAAGATTACCCTCGTTATCGCTATGCAATCATTCCATATGTGTGCTAGATGGCTGTAGTAGCCCGGCTCAGTTAGCTCAAGCGTCACCTGTTTGTTGCAGCAGAAGCTAAAAAGCTATTTGTGTGTTTTCACCAGCCACAAGCTTGATGTGTAACAGATGATCATGTGAATCTGCTGGTATATAATGTGTTGTATTGTTTAATTTAAGGAATTGCAGTTACCCTCAATGTATTTTGATGTTATGCTGCTTTGTAGATTACGACACATAATATTTATTTATTCTATAGCGTTGGAAATATTGTTATTCTGGAACTGGAGATTATGACGTGATGTGAGGAAAATGGTGCTGTTGGTCATCATTATGTCTCTAAAGAACTTTCATCAGGCCTCAGCTTTCTGCCCGTCCATATCAACTTGTTTCATCCTGTAGGTATCATAGTGGGACTATTGTGTTGTATTTTGTTTGTTTGTGTTAGTTTTGAGCTTATGTTAACACATACCTGCTGATTCTAAAACTTTCTATTAACTTTGCTATTTTCAGGATGTAAGTTTGAATGGCTATTTGGATGATGTTTTATTAATATGAAAAGTGGGAAATCTAGCTGAGTTGTTATTATACCTCTCTGAGGTCGCGCAACGTCACCTATCAGGTTCGCTTTGTTCTCTGCTTAAAAAGTTAAAGTGTTAGATCACTGCAGTTTGCCGGTGCTAGTAGTAGCATCTAAGCATCTTTACTAGTATCTGTTAACCAGCTGAATAACTGGCAGAGGACTAGTTTCCGGCATGCAGTTACCACTTCTGTTCTAGGATTACCCAACACAAGCGTCATGTTTTCATGGACAACAAAAACACAACAATATCCTGTACTCCACTAGTATAGTACAATAAATAAATTGAGAAATCTCATAATGGACATTTGTCAGTGCTGCTCCCATCGGAGTGCGAACTGTCATGTTGCCACAGAACCACACTCACACCCACACATAAGAAAAGGAGAAAAGCCCACCACACACTGATGATCACTCCATCAAGCTAGTGCACTGCAGGACAACGGCAAGCAGGAAACGTCCCTGTGACGTCGCTGCAGCACGGATTCTACACTTGTTGGCTCTGCCATTCTGCATCAGTGCATCGTTCCAGTTGTTTATTCTGGCTGCGATCTGCCGTTGGGAGTGGCCACCAGATGGACAAGTCCAAAGCTCCTCTCCTCACCTGTCGAAATCGGAGAAAGCACCGTGCACCAAGAACCGAAATCGATTTGTTTGGGGGTGAAGCAACCTGCACTAGCTTTCTTTTGCTCGTCTTTTTTCAGGTCCACATCATCTTCAGGTTGCACGTAGGCTTAGGTGCTTCCTTCCTGCTTCCACTTTTTTTAAAAAATTCTTTGGAGCTCCTGTGCACTTGTTTCTGGAAAATGGTGATTAGGCCTTAACGCACCATCTAGAGGCAAGGGTTTCACTCCTATCTCGTGAGCACTAATATGCTTCAATCGTGACCTGTGATAATTGAACGGCACGATCGATGACCATACTTTCTTTCTGACTGATCCACCACACATAAAGTGAAAGGAACTGGCGTTTCTCGGTTTTCCAAAGCACTAATAGGTTTGTCACAGATAGCGTTTGACATCTTCGTTTCTATACATGAGCAGCTTGAGTAATACTCTAGATTTACTATCACGATATGATCATCGTCAATAAGCTAGAACAAAGGGAAGTTTGACAGGTGCACATCAGATGGGAGAACTGCAACCCAAACACGTAGCCTGCATCAATCGTCTCCTTTCTTGGACCAGAAGCGATGCCCTAACGGACGACGGCGTGCTGGTGAGAGGAAGGTGATAGTTAGCTTGCGGAAAAAAAAACATAGAAGCCTTGAAATCGACAGATCGATCGGCCGGCATGCCATGCTTAAAACCCAAGTAATTGAGATGGCATATACTAATAAACAAAGAAAAGCTGTCTCATCTAGGTGCTACGTACATATTCTGCTGGTCAATCGCATGAAGGATCGATTTTTGGTTATTTTTGGGCTGTCTCGCTCGTCGAGTTGGCACGGCATGACGAAACGCTAGTGACACGCCACCTCGACGCAGTACGACAATATGCACCGCCTAGCTTGGCAGCATGCATGGCGTGCGCATGGGCGAGTTGGAATGTCAATTGCAAGCGGTTTATAATTAAAATGGAACGAAAAGATGAAATAAAGCTGTTAGCTAGTAGCTTTTTCTGAGAGCGCGATGCTACCAAATCAAAATTTAGATATGGCGCTTGACCGTCTTGTAGGAGGAGTAACAGTGGTTCGTCACATGAGAGCGAGTGCAAGTTTGCTTTCGATCGATCACGCAGCCTCTACATAGGAGAAGCTCGTGGGAATTATTGGAGCGTCAACGATGATTACAGCTTGCAATGTTGGTTTTAAATTGTCATCAGTATACTACGCTCCATGACAGTGACTCCAGATCTGGAAAGGCGAGCTTAAGGTCTTTCGTACTACTAGCATGCATGTTGTGGAGTACAGGTCTAGCAGTTAATAGTGATGGACCAATCGATGGTCGATGACATGTGTAGTATTGGCCAGACAGACCAGGCTAGGCAACGCAACAACTGCAGTGGCGAGTACGCGAAACCATAAACACGAGGTGGCTGGAGGAATTAAAGGTGCCTGGGTCCTGATTTGGCTTTTACACAAAGCAACGTCCCAAAGCCGCTCAATCCACGTAGCTCATGAATCGATCAACAACTTGTTTGTCTCCTACTCCTTGCCAGTTGCTAGCTGTATCTGTAGCCGGGTGTCGATCTAGGTCGACGACCAGATCTCTCCGTATTCGCAGAGTTGCTGGGAGTCCAACGAAGTACTGGAGACCGGAAATTACTGGTCCGGCGGTACACGTCTGCACGGGTACCGTCAGTTCCATCCTGAATTGCGCGTACGAACCGTGAGTGTACTTGGCTTAAACATGTGTTGCGGATCGCGGGGAGGACGCTGCTTTCCCAGTTTCTACGGACGGAAGCGCGGAAGAAAGGCCGGGGTCCGGGTCCCTTTCCCCGAGCGAGCCCGGGACGAAGCGGCATGTGATCCCCTTCTTTCCCCCAAGCGGAAGCGAGAAAACACGGGTGGAAAGGAAAAATCGCTGCCGATCGATCCCCATCCCCCGCGCACGGCACGGAGCCCGGTCCCGGGTACCAACATGACCATCGTATTTCCCAGCGGCGATGCACGGCGCGCGCGTACTCGCGCGTCCCCGCCACCAAACTTCCGCGGCGCACGACGGCACGTGGTAACTGGTCACCCTGCGGCCGTGACCTCAACTGGCTCCCGCCCTGACCCAGGCTGTACAGATCGGATTTATATTCTCTGCTTTTTGCGTTTTCTATGACAAACTTTGTCATATTTAATTCTATTTATTTATTATATAATCAACATTTTATGATTTAAAATTATTTTTATTTAAATTATATTAATTTATTTAAAAAGCAAAAATATAAATTATATAGTCATTGCTTAACATTGATTTGTAATATGTGATTAAAATTTAAAATTTGTGATACAATAAAAAAATAAGAAGATATAAATACATAAAAGATCTCCCCTCGGCGTCCACGCACACCGCACAGCGCGGAAGCCAGCAGATCGGCCGCGGCGGGGGAGAGCCAGAGCGCCGGCGCGTAGCTGCTGGCTGCTGCTCCCCACCGGCCCGGAAGAGCAGTAGGTGACTGCCGAGAGGGCGCCCCCACACGGCAGCCGGAATGACGCTCCTCGAACGAACCCCGCGCCACCGGCCCACCCCCACTCTGCTCCACGGACCAACGGCCGCAGCTTCTAATTCAATCTCGCCATAACCCAAGCATTCCGCTACAAGCATACGAAACCAGCCACGGCACAGCAGATGGGATGGGACACTGTATAGTACTCCCTCCGTTCTATGTCACGGTTGATTTTTAAATTTAATTTTAACTATTTATTTTTATATATTTTTAATATAATTTGATTTATTAATAGAGTTATTTGAATCATAATTTAATATTTTAAATATTTGAGTAAATTTTTTAAATAAACAAATAATTAAAGTTAAATTTAAAAATTAATAACAATATTAATTAAAGAACAGTGAGAATATACTACTGAGTATCACAGCAGCGACGTGAATTAATCAAATCAAAGACTTGCCAGCAGCCAAGTTAGTAAGACGAGGTAAAAGCATAGCGAAGGAGGAGAAAATAAAAAATCAACATCACTGCAATTAGTAATAAAAACTGAGTTTATAATAAATAAATCTTCTTACAAAAACACTCGTGAGTTCGAATCAGAATAGCGTCAAATCTAACGGTTCTCGGAGGGATTAGCTAGCATAGTTTTAAACAGGTTCTCGAAGGGATTAGCCAGCATAGTTTGAAACAGGGTATAAAAGGCCCCCGGGCAACGAGAGCCCAGCCGCTGTCGCCCGCCTACCGCGTCCCGCCCCGCCAATCTATCGAAACACCGGGAAGTGGACCGGCCGTCGCGCCGCCATGGCGCCGCTGCAGGTGCGGTTCGCGCTCCAGAACTCCCCCGCGCGTTCTGACGATGCGGAGGAGGAGGAAGAGGAAGAAGAGGAGTTTGAGGAGGAGGAGGACGACGACGAGGTTGACAGCGAGGGGACGGCCTCGCAACCGTACATGCTGCTGTCCGGGAGGGAAGCAGGAGGGGGAGGCCTGGTGGGCACGGTGGTGGGGGTGCTGCGGCGGTCGCTGGTGATGTGCAGCGCCGGCGCCGGCGCCGTGGGGGACGACGACGAGGACAGCGAAGCGGAGGGAGACGAGGTCCAGATTGGCCGGCCCACGGACGTGCGCCACGTCTCCCACGTCACGTTCGACCGCTTCGGCGGCTTCCTCGGCCTCCCCGCCGACCTCGAGCCCCACGTGCCAAGGCCAACGCCCAGCGCCAGGTGAGTTCACCACTCGCTACCTTGTCAGGAATTTAACCGTTGAGATTCACTCTGTTTCTTCAAGTCTGGTTCTGTATCACTGCTTCTGTGAAGGAATTGTCGTTTCCGTGATTTGGGCGCTGAAACATGCTGCGTGCAATGCAAATGTTCATCTGTTACCGTTAGTGATCCCGAATTCTAAGCTTCTTTGAAGTTCAGGCACTAGCCTTGTGTTCAGGGGACGCTCCTATAAGCAAACTGATTGGAGTGCTCTGTGTTTTGTTGTTCTTCGCATTACGAAATGATCCTGTGTAGGGATAAGGAGTTAATTAAAGGGCTCTGAATTAGTTAGTGCTAATTGAATAGCGATTTTTTCAATTGAATAGTTGATCACCTTAAAAGGCAGGACAAGTGGCGCTTTTAAAGTACAAAATTGTTGCTTCCTGTTTCAACAAGTACAAATGAGAATTCTAGTCATTCTGGATGGTTGCTCTTGTCTGCACCCACCACCGATGCTGTGATGCAAGAAATGGAACATACTGAGGACATGTGAGAACGTATGATTCTGAAGATAAACGAAGGCATACGAAGGAAATCCCTTAGTATAAGGCTAAGGATTATTCAGCCATTCAGTGGAGTTTGTTGCCAAACTTATTTACTTCTGCTTGAGCTTGAAGCAACAGGGCTGTTTGAGGTTGTTGGCCTATTGCCCAGCGTAGACAACTAGGAGGATCCTTTTCGTTTGTTTTGGACCAAGTTCAACTGTGCTTCTATTAGATACAATCTGTGATAATTTTTTTTTCCCTTTTTGCATGTACAACTATGATTCACATGGTTGGTTTAGTCTAACATCAAGTCATGATTTCAATAGTTTCTCTGTTAACCTAGTCCGTTGAGCTAAAGAATATGGATAATATCCTTGTTCTGTCATTGCAAAATAGTACATCGTTTTTCTTTTCTTTCTAATAGTGGATGCATGCTCAAAGTATAGCTGTTTCATTGACCTCCAGCCTGCATTACTGGACTTTAAATATGATCTTCCTGCTTTTCATTTAGCGATATTCTCTAACATGTTATAGTTCTAATTCAACGTGCAGTGTGAGTATATTTGGGGTTTCACCCACCTCCCTGCAATGCTCATATGATCAAAGAGGAAACAGTGTGCCCACAATATTATTGATGATGCAAAGGAATTTATATGCACGCGAGGGACTCAAGGTATAGGCAAACTGGATATGAATTTGATAACTACTTATCTGTGGTTTAATACTCAACCCGCTGAAACAATCATCTGTCCATTTTTGTTTTAGATTGAAGGGATCTTCAGGATTAATGCAGAAAACAGCCAGGAAGTGTATGTCAGAGACCAACTTAACAGAGGAGTTGTTCCAGATGAAGTTGATTTGCACTGCCTTGCTGGATTGATAAAGGTACTACAAACTCAGTTAATATCCACCTGCAGTGATGCCTTTCTTTAACCTTCCGGATTGAGAAGAACCTGAAACTGACAGACTAAAGTGACGAAAGTTAGGAATAGCACAAACTGAGTTTCTGTAAGGAAAACAAGAAAATGGTTCTTAGAATAACAGGTCTATTTTATTGGAAATGGTTATCAAAAAGTCATGTTTTCCCATTTTTCTTGTACACCATTCCATCATCATCAGTGGCACCTTTTTTTTTTTGTAGGCATGGTTTCGGGAACTTCCTGCAGGAGTATTGGATTCACTAACACCAGAACAAGTAATGCATTGCAACACAGAAGAGGACTGTTCTCTCCTTGCCTCAATGTTACAACCAGTGGAAAGAGCATTACTTGATTGGGCGATTAATCTGATGGCCGACGTTGTGGAGCATGAAAACTACAATAAGATGAACGCCCGGAATATTGCAATGGTGTTTGCACCGAATATGACTCAGGTTTTGAGAATACCTTCCTATCTTCAGATTTTGACAAATGCATATGCTTATTGTGATGTATCTCTTTCAGATGGCCGATCCGTTAACTGCCCTGATGCATGCAGTTCAGGTGATGAATTTCCTCAAGACTTTAATCATAAAGAATTTAAAGGAAAGAAATGAGGCAACCGGAGCAGTTCAGGCATTGAAATCATGCTCTGGTTCCCCGTCTGATCTAGATGTTCAGATATTAGAGCATTCAGAGAAACCTGTAGTCTATTCTAGTAAAAAAGACACTGATTTTCCAATGATGGATAGGACTACTTCTGATCAGTTCCTTGTATCTGAGAAAGCTGCCTATCATGACGTACAAAGTTGTTCTGATGAACCAAAGACGTTTGGAATTGATATGAACCACAAGAAAAGCCAGAGTGATGTTTCCCTTCTTGGTAATGATGCGAGTAACCAAGTCAACAATTCTGGAAAAGGATTTGGTAACAGAAATGTGGAAGGCTTGTTTGACAGATTTAGTTTTAGGAAAGGGGTTGAGAGGCTTTGCAGGCATCCCGTGTTTCAGTTGAGTCGGTCCATGAAGAAGTCTGCAGACGTGGTATTTGATGCCCGTAGGGAAGCAAGACAAACTTGGGTATGATAAGATAATGATGTTGTATGTACTATGTAGTTGGTAGTGCCATTTTTTTTTACTTTTATGTGAGTAGAACCGCTTAGCAAGTTGTGCATTACGAATTCGAAGTTATTGAGTGTATATTATAGCCTTTACTTCTGAAGAAAGCGTCTGGATATACAACTTGTGGTTACTACTGAGTAAGTCAAAGCCACAACAGTGAACCTGAATTCCCTGCTGTATACCTCAAACGCTAACTAGCTGGAGTAACTTGCTGTCAGTGAATTGCTGTAAAAACTTTCTTTTTTAGTAGCATGCAGTGACTACCAACCAAATAAAACATAGGCATGCATGTCTGACTGCTTCCCTAGGTAGAGCGAACTGAAAATCTTCTCGCTGAGATTTCTGAACGTCATCCTACTGGTATCTGAACACAGGACCGACCTTTGGCATAACACCGGTGACCAGCCCCCAGGTCAAAATAATTATAGCGACCCTCTTAATATTTCAATTAGAAGCTAAATATTTGATGCCCTCCAATTTCAAAATAAGTCAGCATTTGTCCGTCAATGGTACTGCATCACACATCAGGTCCGGCCCTGCTGCGCCGTTTCCATGCTCGTCCTCTCTGTTGAAGCAGTCAAGCCAGTGAACACGTCAAAGGGCAACACGTATGCAGAAGCAGTAAGCATATGCCAGTGCCAAGTGCACTGGGAATATATGCGACTTCGGAGATGCTTCAAGCGTGCATCGTACATAACCAGAAGATGGCTCAGCCCCGTGCCCTCTGCTGCTCATCGTTTCTCATTGCAGCGCTCCTGCTCGTTTCTCATTCATCAGCGGCATTGCCTCACGCCCTCTTCATCTTTGGAGACTCCCTTGTCGATGCAGGCAACAACGACTACATTGTGACCCTTTCCAAGGCCAATGCTCCACCGTACGGTGTTGATTTTGCATTTTCTGATGGCAAGCCAACCGGAAGGTTCACAAATGGGATGACAATTGCGGATGTCGTCGGTAATGCCAATTTTGGTTTGAGTGGATAGTTTTGATTCGGCTCCTGAT
Organism: Zoysia japonica; assembly: GCA_001602275.1. Lineage (NCBI taxonomy): Eukaryota > Viridiplantae > Streptophyta > Magnoliopsida > Poales > Poaceae > Zoysia > Zoysia japonica. Next base: position 3,408,379 of record BCLF01000004.1, read on the forward strand.
TTAACATTGCTTGGCACTACGCTCTCAGGTGAAGCATTGGGGCAGAAGTCTTTTGCTCCACCCTACTTAGCTCCAAATTCGAGTGCTGAAATGGCCAACATTGGGGTCAACTACGCCTCTGGTTCGTCCGGCATATTCGATGAGACCGGTTCATTTTATGTATGTGAATTCCTAGATTTCCTAGCAGTTTACTATTCGTATTGTGCCTAGCTTCTTTTGATCGTGAAAAGTCATTGTAGATTGGAAGAATTCCTCTGTCACAGCAAATCAGATACTTTGAAAACACCATAGCTAATATACTGGAGACTCTGGGGGAGAAAGCTGCAACAGATTTATTCAAGAATGCGCTCTTCATTGTATCAGCAGGGTCCAATGACATTCTGGAGTACCTTACACCGTCCATACCATTCCTTGGGGGACGAGAGAAACCTGATCCTTCATATTTTCAGGATGTGTTGGTTTCCAACCTGACATTTCATCTGAAGGTTCTGCCGACGTCTATCTCGCAGTTTTAACGTGTTTTTCTTTGTCGTTTACCCTTATTTCCAAGCTGATTTATACTCTGTTTTCCATGATTCAGAGACTAACCGAGATGGGCGCGAGAAAGTTTGTTGTATCGGACGTCGGGCCGCTCGGCTGTATACCGTACGTTCGTGCTCTGAAGTTCATGCCGGCAGGGCAGTGTTCAGCGTCTGCGAATCGTGTCGCTGAAGGTTACAACAGGAAACTGAAGACGATGGTCGCGAAGATGAACCAGGAGACGGGTCCGGACTGTAAATTTGTGTACACAAACACGTACGAAATCGTGACGGAAATCATCCAGCGCTACCGTCAATACGGTACGGTGTTCTTACGGACGGAATTTACCTACACAAATACGTATGAAACAGTGACAAAATGGAATGGCTCCTGTTGTTTTTCTGAACCCTTTTGTGGACCGGATGAACTAAAACTTTTTTTAGTTCTTTGTCGATGCAACCAGGTTTTGGTAACGCTCTGGACCCGTGCTGCGGGGGCAGCTTCCCTCCGTTTCTGTGCATCGGCATGGCCAACTCCAGCTTCTCTCTGTGCGAGGACCGCTCCAAGTACGTCTTCTGGGATGCGTTCCACCCAACGGAGGCCACAAACTTCATCGTCGCCGCAAAACTTCTCGACGGGGACGCGGCTGCGGCCTCTCCTATCAATGTCCGGCAGCTGTACCAGTACCAGTTCAAGTGAGAGAGCAACATGCCGTGCCTCCCGCCCTGCGTGGCGCGTCCTGGCTGGTCGATCTTGGCTGTACGTAGCTGCACCGTTCTTCTCTGTTTTTATCAAGGCTTCGACGCAGACAGAGTAAGGAGATTTAGTGCATGAGATGCACGCCTTTAACGTGTAGAATGTGATGTTTCCATTGTCCTAAGCTTACGTTCTTCTGAATTTCCATCTTTTTCTGAAGTTTGGAATGCTGAATGACTGTAAACAAGGACTGCTACCTGCCAGTCATTCTCAATAAACGGTCGGGCAGTCGATCGAATAGTCGCAAATTAGACCAACGAATGGTACTGCAGAAGCACACGATGCGCAAAGAAATGCCATGAACAATGACCCAATGAGCCTGACTAACAGCAGCACGGCCGCCGTCAATATTACCATCCTAACCCAATAGCACGACCGCCGCCAGTGCAGGTCACAGCGCGGGGCTATATATGCTCACAACACTTGCACCCCGGCCGCGTGTCACCTCTCCTCCGGCTCCATCATGGAGCCAGCGGCCACCGCGGGGCATCCTGCTCAGAAGCGCGCAACGCCCACGCGTGCCGGTGCGGCGTCCATGCGGAGCGAGCCGTGGTCGTGCATGTCCGCCACGGTCGCGAGCCTCGTAGCGGTGGGGCTCGGCGGCGCCGCGCTGCTGGTGTGGTGGGCGCTGGCGTTCCACCCGGCGAACGCGCGGCTCTGGATGGTGCCCGCAGGGCTCGTCCTCCTCGGCACGCCCGTCATGGCCTGGCTATCGCTCTTCGCCTCCGACCTGTGCAGCCGCCAGGCGACGCCGCCGCTGCCTGCCGCCGGAGAATATGCATCAGCTTAGCCCTTTTCTACGTCCGATTCCATTGCTTAGCTGCTTCCACACCTGTACGAGCGTGTTTAGTAGTTTGTTGTTCCTGACAATTTTGGCACCATATGTACAGAGTATATGATTAGAGGTAATAACACTTTGATCGATCTTCACATTCGTGTTCCTGGCAATAAGTATTACGTGTTCTTGCTGGGCTACTGGCCTGCTAAGTGGCTAGAGCAAGAGAAAGTCGACATGATACGCTTCTCTGTTCGTCCCTTCGCCTCTTTCTGATCGATTAGTGCGATCTTTCGACGGATTTGTTCGTTCACGCGGCTTCCAAATTCCAAAGCGGCCGTGTGCTGCCGATTCACTCCATTGGTCGGCGCCCCCGTCGTCCCGTCGAGAAGTGGACATGCACCATGGGCACATGGGCCCCGGCTGTTGATATTTCTCACCGGATAGGGATGGCTACCACTCAGGAAGCTTTCGCGGTTTTAGAATCGGCATTACATCAGGAAGGTGGTAGCTGGTTGATCCAGTGGATTAAAGATAAGGTGAAGTTATCAGAATTGGAATTGGGTGGGTTAACTAGCTCAGTTCGGAGCTTTTCCTAATATAAAGGATAAGTCCTTCTCACTACAAGCTCGTTACATGACAGTATTCCGAAGAGCAAATTACAAGAGAACAGGCTTGGGACAAAGGCTTTGTTGTTGTCAAGAGAACAGGCTTGGGACAAAGGCTTTGTTGTTATCAAGAGAACAGGCTTGGGACAAAGGCTTTGTTGTTGTCAAGAGAACAGGCTTCGCATAGCTGGCCGTTAGTAACAGGAAACGAGCCCCATCAGATGGCTTCAGTTTCATCGTGAACTTTGGAGCCAGGATATGAAAACAGCTTGACAGCATTCTTGTAACTCACATCAGCGAGCTCTGCCTCTGACATTTCAAGCAGTGATGCCACATATTTCAAAACCTGGAAAATAAGGTAACTCCCGGTTAACTAGTAGCATCTCGTCAGTGCATCATTTTTTAAGACTTGGTATAAAAACTATACAATGGAAAAGAAACTCAGGAAATCATAAACATAAATAAATGTCAGCCAAGGACATTCGAGCCCAAAAGAGAGAAAAATCTTACAGTACGGATATTAGCTGGGTGATTTAAGGACTCATTCGATGTAGCAGCTGCCTGTGGATCTGAATCTTTGGATTGGTTTTCAGTATCTTTGTCTGAAGTGTACACAGGTATTGGTGATACAGGAAAATTGTCCAACTTTGGTAATGCATCTGGTGCATCCGTCTCTAAAAGAATTCTATCCAAGGGTATCTAAAACATAACAAAAGTAAACCTTTCTCTTTCAGAGATAAAATAACATTTTAAAATAAAAAAAAACTACTCACTGCTTTCAGCATTTTCTTCGCCTTAGTGGATTTCATGCCAGTAAGGAAGCCAGACAGTGAGAAGTAGCAGCCCAAATTTGCAAAGCCTGACACCATTTCTGCAGATCCCAGATATGAATGCAACAAAACACCTGCCGGGAAAGGTCCAATTTGCCTGCCAAACAAAATGTTAACACAACAAATGTACTATGTGATACTTTCGAACATAAAATTGACAGGTATTATATGTCTTCTCAATCGTCAATCCAAGGATCAAAGAATAGAACTATCATAGTCTTGACACACAGACAAATCAATATGCACCATTTGAAAGCCATCTACGCTTAAAATTTCATAGTGGAAGTGGTCAGATACCCAATGTCTACTTACTTCAGAATTTCCAGAAGATCACCAAAGGCACGCACGCAATGAACAGAAACAGGTCTATCCAATTCCTTGGCAAGCTCGAGTTGTCGCCAAAACACTTCAACCTGTGTGGCTGTGTAAGATTACTTCACTGCTACTTTGGAATTATGGACATGAAGGGTACATTTGTGTATATAAAAAAAGGAACCCTAAACTGTGAACAAACTCAGATGCAAGCATGCAACATGAAGTTCTAACCTGTTCACCAAAGTCAACAGTCTTCCCATGTGAACCTTTGTCCAAGCCAACCTGCATTAATAGTGAATATATGACAAAATAGAGCAACTGAGCAAGGCAATATACAAATAGAAGAGCAGATAAAGGGGTTCATAATTATTGAGAAAATAAGATAAAGGTGTGCATAGTCATTTATGGTACTCCATCTTGCCTGCAGATTTAGCAGGTATATAAAGGTGTTTCTAAACGGAATTACTTAAAAACCACTCATAATAATACAGCTAAATGGCTGACATGGGGAAGCTTCAGCTTTGAAGTTTATATTGCAGCGCAAAATTTCAGATAACCATCCATCACGTTTCAATTGCTGGTTATAGACTTTGGACATGATCGCGGGTAAAAAATCAGCACCTGCCAGTGTAATAAGAGAACAGAGAAGCAGCTCACACCTCCCCAACAGCCGCCTCTGGAGTCTCGGCGAAGAACCGCCGCAGCGAATTCATCCACTCCAGCGATCTCTCGGGCACCCACCTAGCAATTCACGGAGCAACATATCATAATCAGCAGAGCTGCGCGAGTGGCAGGCCAGGAATGTTACCATGGGTGGAGGCCGAAGCAAGGGATGACGGCTTGGTGGTCCTCCGCCATCCGCTTCACCAGATGCCAGTCTTTCTGCGCGCACCGAGTAGGGGAATGGTCAGCGGCGATCCATATACCTCTCGTGCTCTGGAAGGTGGTGACTGGAGCGCAGGGCGTACCTCGGAGGTGCCGTTGACCGCGAAGCGGGCGACGCCCGAGGCCGCGGCGGCGCGTATGAGAGCGGGGGCGACGGCCGCGACGCGGGGGTCCTGCAGGTGGCAGTGCGCGTCGAAGAGCCGCACCGCGGAGGCGGCGCGGGATGGTGCCTGGGCCATCGACGGCGGTGACACGCGGTGGACGGAGGGGGGACCTGCGAAAAGCTTGGAGCAGTGGCTGCTGTCTGGGTACGACCGTACGAGACGGGGCGGCGACCGAAGATTCCAGTGTTGTCCCAGCAAAGCGTTGTCGGCCCGGTTAGCCGACTGCTGGCGCCATGTCCAGTTATCCCTATCCATGGGCCTTCTTCTCCCACCAGAAGCCCGCGATTCTATCGAGATTTAGAGAGAAAAAAAAGGCCTCATCAATAAGATTTTGTCCAGGCGGGAGCGATAATTGGCCCAGAAAATGAGGTGAAACGAACCCAATTGAGTTTTACCAGCCCAATCTGGTGCGCTTTTTTTTTTCGAAGATCATGCATTGCATGTTTTGAATTAAGAAGAGGAGCGTAATCTTGCAATCAAAATTTCACGATCAAGACTAACTTATCTCGATTTTAAGTGGCTACACGTACCAAAACCTAAAGCGATTACTCACTGCATCGGACACGACCAAAGATACAATCGGGCAACCAACCTAGCACAGACATATACAGGCACCGCACGCATGGCCCACTCTGCAACTTGTCACCGATTACAGACCGAGATGCTCCTCGACGTGTCTGAGAGCGCCCGTGTCCTACGGAGGACGTAGTAGTTAATTAGAACGTCACATCAAGCGAGCTGCCATCAGAATAATTATGCCCACGATCACAGGCTAATGGAGTTCCCTCTTGTTTTACATCCTTCGGCATCCTGGTTCTTCATGCTCGTCTCTTCGTTCTTCAGGCGAGATGCAGCCAAGCACAACTGCACATGGTATGGCCGTGTGGGAACTGAAAACAGGGGGGCAGTTTACAGGGCCTGTTTGGGACGGTTTATAAGTCGCTCCAAACGGGTCTCGCTTACACCAAAGTCGTCGCGGTGGAAAAAAAATCATCGGTGGGCCGCGCGCCGCTTATCTGGGCCGCGTCTCCCGACTCCGCGTTGGAAAAAATCGTACCCCCCGCCCCTTTCTTTCCCGTGACTCCCGTGCCCCAGATCTGAGCGCCGCCGCCTGGGAGCGCTCTGCCCAGTGCCGGCTCTGAGCCGATAAGGGCAACCGCCTAAGACCCGACCCAGATAGAGGCCCAAAAAATTTACTCCATAAACATATGCACAGGTCAGATGGTTGGCCCAAACAAAAAGCCCATTTCACTACCGCTCAGGCTCAGGCGCTCAGCTCCCCGCATCCCCCACGCTCCCTCTGTCAGCCCAGCCCCAAGTCCTTCGTCAGCCAGTTTCAAAAAAAAAAGTCCTCCGTCAGCCCCAAGGCCACTCCGACGACGAAGGCGACTCCGAGGCACCTCCGTCGCCAGGCCCCACCACGCTCCTCCAACTGACACTGCCGGCGCTGATGCCGGAACTGCCGGGACCCTGACGAGCAGCGGGACACCCCAAGCCGCGGCGTCAACGGCCTCCTTCCTCGCGCCGCCGCCAACCGAGGCCACGGAGGCAATGAGGATGAGACGGAGGCGCCTGCAGAGGCGACGGATGAGGAAGGGGCTCAGATGCCGCGAATCGCTGCGGTTTGCAGAAGGAGGCCGCGCACGTCGTCAAAGCTCGAGAAGCTGTTCGAACAGAGGGACTCGTGGTCACAGGTGGTGTCCGTCGGCGAAGAAGGCGGATACGGGCGTGGTGGTGCTGCGGCCGCGGAGGAGGTCGCCGAGGTGGGGGCCCCGACGTTGTGTTTGCCCAGGGCCTTTCGAAACATGGAGCCGGCTGTCTGCCCTGCCCGGCCGGAGACAACTACTGCGCCCCCCCCCCCCCCCCCGGGCGGCCGGAGCTCCCGGCCCGTCCTCGACCAGCACCCCGGCCTACAACTACTGCTCGTGAGAACTCGTGCACACTCATGTGAGCCCTCGCCGTTCAGATATAATCCTGCGCGCTTTCAAGCTTGGATCGGATGATTCGATCAGGCTCGCTACACATAACTTATGAGAATGCCGAGGCTGAAGAGAAATTTACTATTTCCTCTGTCCTATTTTATAGGCTCCTACAGTTATTTTAAATTAACTGACATTTCACTTTTTAATATAGCTTTTTTTCTGTTTTTGATATATTTTATCTCTCTCTACTCTTTATTTTTAATACATATCATATTTTTTACTACTTAAAATTTAAAAGTCAAAAAATAATTTTTTATAACACATAAAAAATATTTATTTTAATTTATATATATAAATTTAAACGACACTTAATTCAGAACGGAGGAATTAGCTAAACGCGTGGCGTGGCCATCAGACATGGGCCATGACTCTTGGCTAGCTCCCTGTCTCAGTGTGCACAAGAGCCTCGAAACTCGCAATTCAACCTTTATCCAGAGGAACGCTCGGATCACCGCCACGCCATCGGAGCAGAGTTTCCGGTTCCTCACAAACACCATAGGAGCACTGAAGATGGGCAGACGCAGACGTTTGCGCCTGCACGATCTTGCTGTTGCAGGGACCATCTCAAATTACGCTCGGCTTTGCTTGTTGTATGATTGCACACGCGATGCGAGCGGGCTTGCGAACCAGTATTGTTCACTAGTAGAAGTAGTAGTTCCTGTGTAATCTTTCAAACACTTGCGCCGAAAGATACGGTCCACTGGCTACCTTTCGATTATGACAAAACGAATCAATGGCCGGCCGGTGAGTTCTACGGTTATGGTTCACGGGCCTACAAAATAGTTGCATCGAAATAAGTTCTACCTGATGAGCGGCGTCTAGTGTGGCACGCACGGCGTACGGAGTAGAAGCCACTGAGGTTATGCAGCTTACCCGGCCTCACCTGATCTCACCATCGCTTTATAATTCGTTAACCAGCTCACGAGGATCGGACGCCGACCCCGGCATGTAAGGTCCCGGGGTACGGTGCCCACCGCCCAAGAATCCTGTGAGCCGCGACCGCGACACAAGCGAACGTACCATGCGAGGAATGAGCCCCGCCGCGGCAACAAAGAAGCGCATCGGCGTCAGCGGGGGCGCGTTAGCGTTCGGGTGCGGCTGCAAGGACGCGAAGGCCGTAGCGGTGGCGGCCTCGTCCTCGTCGCCGTACTCAACGGACGCGTCCACGGCGACCTCGGCGACGTGGCGCAGGGCGCGAGCCGCGCACCCTTCGACGTCGGGGACGACGGGCACTCTCACCGTGCCCTCCGCGTCGTCGTCTTCCTTCCGGAAGGACGCGGTGGAGGTTGATGGCGACGGCGAGGAGGTGAACTGCAAGCGGGAGAGCTTCTCCGGCTTGCTCAGGCAGCTCAACGAGCTCGAGCAGAAAGTCGTGTCGTGGGGGCGGAAGAGCACCTGCAAGCAGAGTTGCCTGTGTCCACCTCCACCGCCTCCGCCTCCAGTACCGTCGCGGTCGGTGGTGAAGCAGCGGGTAGTGCACAGCGGCGACAGGCACGCCAGTAAAGAAGGTCACGACTTCTCTCCGCCCCCTCCGCCACCGTCACCGTCACCGCCTCCTTTCCATTATCAGATACAGCAGCAGCAGAACCGGAAGGCAAATAGCATGGATAAAGGAGACAGGCAGGAACTAGCCGCACTCTTAAGGCAACCGTCACCTCCGTCTCCGCCATTACCGTCGCAGCCAGAGAAGCCCACGAACATGAAGAGCATGGACAAAGTCAGCAAGCAGAAAGACGACGTCCCCTTGCAGCAACAGCAACCGCTTGCACCAAAGCTCCGGAAAGCGAAGAGCTCCGACGGCAGGCTCGACAGGACCGTGGCGGTGGTGAAGCAGTCGGATGACCCGCTGAGCGACTTCCGGCGGTCGATGGTGAACATGATCGTGGAGAACAGGATCGTGACGGGCGACGAGCTCCGCGAGCTGCTCCGCCAGTTCCTCGCGCTCAACGCGCCGCACCACCACGACGCCATCCTCCGGGCCTTCACCGAGATCTGGGACGAGGCCTTCTCCTCCAAGGTCCAGCACCGCGAATCCGCCAGGCGGCCGACGCCGCCCAGGCCGAGGGCGCCTCCACCCCCGCCGCCACAGCGCCGCGCTCGGCACACCACGCGGGCGTGGCGCTAACGCGCGTACGTGCTCACTACTCACTCGGAGTACAGTGTGTAGCTGGCTTAGCTAGATTGTTTGCAAGACATGATCAGTATCACCTGGCCATGAATCAAATGCAGATGTTTTTCCCCGTCTGTTTGTCAGATTCCTCCCAGTTTCAATTCCGTTCTGCTTCCACATATTCCACCGAACTAGCTATGCAATCTCCTCGTGAAAGCTAGCGTATCATTTAGAGTGCTATTTTCACGCTCCACAATAGACAGCTAGTAGTACTAGACTAGTGGACAAGAACGAAAGGTTTCGCCAAGATATCCATGGCTGCTAACCCCGGCAGTTGGTGGACTGAAGCGCAGAACTAAAACGGCCAGAGGCGAGGCGAAAAGGCATTTGGGCTGTGACCTGCGGCGAGTGGAGGACGAAGAAGGGAATGCTGCACTATTCGGCTATTATTCCCTTGTGCGTTCCATATTGATCAGTCCTGAAAATGCCAGGCCTTCACCGGAAGCGGATACACTGAAGTACTGTCGGCTAATTTATACGGTTTCACTCGCCGTGGCCATGTGATAGGTAGGGCCATCAAACGCGATTGCGTAAAGTTCAAACTCCAGGCCAACCGGCCCCAACTGGCCGCAAAAGCACGATGCGCCCGTAACTCCTGAACAAATCGCCAGCAAGATGGATGCGCTCTGATTTATTGCTTTCTTCCCATTCTAAACAAAAGTGACTACGCCAGGACCAGAAGGTTGAGGTGACGAAGGTTGTTGAAGCAAACGCGAATAGAACGAACTCGTCAAATGGCAGTTGGACCTGGGGCCGTTTTGGGCTGCACGGATCGATTTTGTCTCGTCTCACCAGTCGCCAACAGCAACCGTCCATGTACGATTTCCACGGCCTTCCCGTGCGCCGCCGACCACACTGATTCCTCTGCCCGTGGAGTGCAAAATTCCGCGGTTTTTTTGACATAACGGCGGGGAGGAGATTTCCCCACCGTGATTCCATCAACTTTGTTTGGGTGCAGAGGAATAACAAATATGTGGGTTTCAATCTCTAAGGGGAGTTTCATCCGTACATACCATCCTCTCCCATTAGGGGTATAAATTCCCCCTCAAGCTAATTCCCGGTGACGGCGTATTTAGGAGACCCAGGGATAAAAATCCCGAACGTTCAATAAAAATTCAAAAAATAAGAAAAAGTCAAAGAATTCAAAAATTGCGCTGAAATCCAATGAAACATGTGTCTTATATAAGTTTTCACTAAATAATACTGCATCTGACCAAGTCCATCAGTTCTAAACGTCACATAATAATTCAAACCATAATGCAAAGTTCTAATGGTTGACAACTATAATTATCAGACATAATCTAGATTATTTCCAGCCTGAAGAAAGCGTTCATCTCATTAACATATTGCAGTAGCACGTCTTCGATCTGTCAAAAGGCAATGAAGGATCAATTAGAACACTATTATAAACGAAATCAGTACCAGAACATTTGTGCTCATTCATTTAAAACTTGTGTTCTAATTCGTTTGAAAAGATAAATACTCCCTGCATCTTAAAATTGTAGCAATAATAATCTACACAATGTAAACAAGCGTCAGTGTGCAGGAAGCAGTAGAGCATGCCTTTACAGCAAACAAGATTGCTAGCATAAGGAACTCGCGGTACTCATTTGAATAGCTGGAACGAAACCGGTTACCAGTGCAAAAAAAAAAAAATGATATCCTTAATCTTCTCACCGTTGGAACAAAACAAGTTACTAGTGCCAGAAAAAAAATCACCATAAACAAATCACGAGGATATGCTTGGTTCTGACTTTTGAATACAGCTCAGACGTACTAGTACTACTTATGGCCTCCTGGCCATGAGAATTTGCTCCCTGCTGGATACGGATCTACGGATGATCTTGTCACAGCCGGATTACAGGAACACAAGAAATGTAAGGTCCTGCTTTGCTTTCTCGCCCGAGAGAGAGAGAGAGAGAGACGCAGGGGAGATGTGGAAAGGAGCAGTCGGAGGCACGGTAGGGAACAGCTCACCTCTTGATCCGGCAGGAAGCAAGCAGTGTCTCGAGGCAAGAGATAGAGAGAGATCTAGCACGGAGAAGGGTGGATCGGGCTGGGAGCAGCCGGAGGCGCGGTGTAAGCCGCCGCTGGCGATGCAGGGGCGAGGCCGAGGGTGGCGCCGCAGCCGGGGCAGAGGAGAGAGAGATCAGGAAAGAAAAAAACTGCTCGTTTCTCCCGGTGGATAGAAGGGGAAAGGGTTGAATTGGCGCTGGGATATTGCAGCCCGTCGGGTATCAAAAAGGCCGGCCGGGTTATCTGGGGAAATCATTCCACGGGCCAGATCGTCCCTGGGGTTTGGGCCAGATTCCCGGTGGGAATTTAGGTTCCCAAACAAGCCCTTAAGATGGAAAATTCCACGGTTGGCCACCACGAATCAGCACCGTCGGATGGACACTGCCTCATCGTCCGTTTAGCTGCGGTCTCTGCCCCCGCAGGACCGACTGAACTGAACTGCTGCTGCCTGTACCCAGTATACTGAGTATGGTGAAAGCAAACGGTGATACTAGTGCTAGGCAACACCAAATCCATCCTTCCCTCTCCTTTTCCTTTTGCGTGTTGGATTGCATGTCCAACAAAAATTCAATCAGCATACATGCTGTCTCCGAATGTACAATTTAGTTCTCGAGTATACAAGTCCAGGATTTTGCTGGCAATCCATGATGCATCGGTACATGATGGATGCTGGATAATTGATCATGACTACCCAGCACATACCCACCACCGTCTGGAACTATCTGTTCTTGTGCGAGTGGAAATAGCGAGGCAACCAAACAAGCAATCAATTCTGTACCACCACCAACAAAAGTTCTACATCTTGTCTTGATCGTACTTATGATTGCCACCTGCATGGCTGTTTATTGCGACTACTCTACAGCAAACGAAAGAACATGGCTAGCTGGTCCAGAGTTCTACATCTAAAAGCCCAGACCTTCAAGGAAGCTTCGTCTGGTACAAAATTCTGAAACTACTAGGCCAAATTGGTTTAAACCTTGTCTTGCAAGTAAGCAGCGTAGAAAACACCCAATGCCTGAAAATAAGTAGGTACATCATCTAGAAAACTGTACATCACTATTGTTCAATATATTTCATTTTCGAATCTTGTCCTACGAGAAGAAACTTGGTCCTTATTCCTATTGCCACGACGAGACTCAAAAAAGGGGAAATTTCTTCTAGTGATGTTTATTTAAGACAACTTTCAAATCATTAAATCTCTGAAACCCATTTGCGCTATTATAGTGTTGTTGACGGAATTAACCGGTCCACAGAAGGAAAAAGCTGAAAGCTAGCCAGTGTGATATTTTGCAATAAACTAGAAGACTTTGAAGTCGCCCGCGACGCCTAATGCTTAGATTCTACCAAAGTCTTCAAAGTTCAAACTACTTTCTTGTTCACATAACACCTCACACCCCAGTTCTTTTAATGAACACAGGATCAAAATTCAGTCTGCAATTTGTCAAAGCATACTTGTCTTAACCAACTCAAAATAACTGCTACCTATAGCCAGCATCATTATGCAGAGACAGGGCATTTGATTCTAATCTACCGAGTAGACTCTTCCAAACAATTAAAAAGGGAAAGGCTCCACTCAGGAAAGACTCCAAGTCAGTCACGTGCTGGATAGGAGTAGCATTTTTGGATTTAGAACCGTACCAAACTTCGAGAAAAATTCTGATGAATCAGATTCAACATCCCAATCTGATGGGTAAGTACTATGAATAGAATGATGAATAATAACTCAATGAAAAGTAACAATTCCAGCACTTTTATGGGTTTGTACCCTAATTCTACAAATATCATATTCAAATTTGTTTCAGCAATGGAATTCATTCTGAACCTGGCAACACATTTCCACAGGATTCTCGGTTCCTATTCCACAGGAATGATATGTGGTGAGGAACACAGCCTAGATTCAATACATTTCTTTCAGAAGCCCTCCCTACAGGAAAAGAAACTGGGTCCTTATTTCTCTTGCTTATCAGTCGAAGGAAAAGGGAGGGGAAAAAAAAAAGGAAATTCCTTCTAGTGAATAATGATGTTCCTTTCAGTAGTAACTGTCATGCCATTAGATTTCCTAAACCCATTTGCGATACCAGACTGCTTACACTAGTGCTCGTGAGTCGTGACTGAAATGTCTCTTCCCTTGAATAAAGTAGATGGCTTAAAGGTCCTATGCGCACCTAGCAATTAGATCTCACCTAAGACTTAAAACACTCCAATTCAACCGATGACTTCAAACACCAGCGCTTTCAACTAACCAAGGAGCATCCTACTGTCCGCAATTTGGTCCAAGCATAATTTTCATAGCCGACTCAAAGTTTTAACTAAAAGACCCAGAATCATGATACAGCGACAGCACATTTGATAACTAATCTACGAAGTGGACTCGTCCAAACAAATGAAGACGCAAACGCGTTGCAGAGAACATTCGAGGTCCACCCACAATGCCCATGAGGGTAGATCCAGCGAGTCCGCCATAGATGGAGCCTTTACTGCCCGACCTCGCATCTGAACATCAGAAAAGGAAGATGCTCAGTGGTCAAGTCAAAGAATAAAGCCCGACAGACCAGAGCAACGACACTAGCAAGTGCGCGTGCGTACATGCGAAGGCGCCGCCGCCCAGGAGGAGGACACCGTAGGCGGCGGATGCGGTCGGAGCAAGCTCGGACACCGCTGCGCAGCGGAGCAGAGCGCGGCGTCGGGGCTGGAGGCGAAGACGGGTTACAGGTGGACAGAGCGGCAACCTCTGTGGCAGGGTGGCGGGGAGGCGCAGAGGGAGTGCGGAGGTGGTGGTGGTCATCAGCGCCGCCATTTTCGTTAGCGCTGGCTCGAGCGCGCTCCGGGGGGGGCGAGGACTCCGGAAGGGAACGTGTGGACTCGGATACCGCTTGGGACTATCGCTATCCTAGTGTGAGACAGGGTTCCATAAACCGTTTAAAAATAGTCGATTTCAGATTAAAAATTAGATATAATATTATATTAAAATTAGTTAGCCAATTAATTTTAAAATTTTAAAAAATTAAGGTTGAAGCGGTTTTAAAATATTGATGTCAGTGAGTCGCAAATATTTTCTTTTGACAAAAAGCAACAGTACTTGCAGTAGGACTGTAGAGTACTAATTTGGATAAAAAAAATTTCTACGGTGAAATTTAGATATGAATGTAAATAGTCAGCGAGTAGTGGGAGAAGGATTTTGTTAGGACTTTGCGGGAGAAGGAAATTGGAAAGAGCCTTTTTTTCTCACGATTTTTTTCTGATCCACGTTTTAATGATGGGTTTTTCAGGGACCGTCAGAGCTTGTGGCACGGCTCTCCTTGGATTGGGATGGTATTTGCCTACTCCATGTCACTATATGTGTTTATTTTGGACTTTGGAGTTTGGTGATATAGTGTGAACATCCAAGTTACGAAACTACTTCCATTTCAATATATAAATATTTTTAAATTTAGTCAAAGTCAAATTACTTTTACTTCGACTAATAAAATCTATAATATTAAATAATTTCTAATATAAAGAGTTACTTATTATGAAAGTTTATTTTATAATAAATATAATAACATAATTTATATATGTCATTATCAATATTTTCTTATTAATAATCAAAGTTAATTAAGTTTGACTCTGACCAAATTTTGGAACGGAGGGAGTATGAGATCATGTGGCTCTCTTCTTACTGGCTCACTAAGTACAATTTTAGTGATGTTAAAAAATTTGCTCTTATAGTTGCTGACAACTCTACTTTTATTTGATTGCATAATTATGCAGTCTTAGTTTAGTCAACGAGGCCTTCCACTCTACTACTACGTAGTATTGATTATTGTCCTCGTCCAGCGAGGCCAGCGATGACCACATACACATCACAAATTGAGTCAAGAGGAAAACAATCATGTTTTGGCTTCAAAGGTAAAGGCCAAAATGGAGATGGCTAGAACCAACGTTTATGTCGCTGTAAGTAGGAGGCTAAAGAACCACTTTCGCGCACAAGTTTCAAACCTGCTCGTGCGCAACTTTCAAAAGTTTGAAGGTTGCCCTGTAAATAAGATCGTGCATATTGTTGTCGACTTACTTTATGTCATCATCTTGAAGTCTCAAATAACCATGAGAATACTCGTCTGTTTTCAATATTCGACATTAGCACAAAATATTTTTGCTCAAAGATGAACTACACAACATGTCCTAATGTCATAAATGAGAATGCAGTATTCTACGAATATTTGTTTATTGAATTGCTCATGCGAAGCTATGAAAAGAATAAGCCATGTGCTTACAATAGATGTGCCTAGAGGGGCTATGGTGTGTTTGGATTGCTACCAAATTTAACCACGTCGTAAGTGTAGCCGTCTAAAAAAAATTGACAAACAAAATAGGCGCCACAAGTTTGACAAGTTTTATTGTGAGAAATGAGTTAAAAACCTATTGAACAATTGTGGCATTTCATACGTTTGACAATGAAGCAACCAAATAGGCCATTAATAACTTAACAAAATTAGATAAATGAATCAATTAGACACACGAGTATGTTTTAGTACAACGTCCTCGTCACGAGTTTCAGCAACTGATCGCGAGAGGATTATTAAGCTTCCGCCGTATCAGATCATTATTTTACCACTTGTACTAGCAAAACATCAAACTATACATACATGACGCCTACACAGCGTGAGTATAAAGTTGTCAAGCTATTTACGTACAGACGCATGCGTGTCGATCCAATTTTTCCCCAACGATCACGTAGACCTGTGGCGCCACACAGGTTAGGCAATGCCCATGTGTGCAGCCGCTGTGCGATCGCAAAAAAGGTATACGTACATAATTGTGTACGCCACACCCTGTCAGCTTCACCAAACTTTCAGTGATTAGCTGACGGCGTGGACAATCGGGGACTGCGGCGACTCCAGTCCCATGGGGCTGGAGAGCGCGTAGTACGAAGCGGCTGCGCCTCCCCGCCGCGGCATGCTGAGGCGCAGCTGTTGGCGCCTGGTGGCCCAGCTCTCGGCCTTGGGCTTCTGGTGCTGCTGCTGGCGCACGAAGCGGCGGATGCGCTCGAGCGCGATTTCCATGGTGTCGTCGTCCATGTTGGCGTGGCAGACGCGGAACCACCCGGGCTCGTCGCAGTGGAACGACGTGCCGGGCGACACGTTCAGCTTCACCTTGTGGATAATCACCCTCCACAGCTCCAGCTCCGCCTCCGGCGTGTTCTCCCGGAGCATGCCGCTGAGGTTCATCCAGGAGAAGAGCCCCGCGTTGCCGCGCAAGCACCCGATGCCGACCTCGCGGAGGCCCATGGTGAACCTTTCGTGCCGCGCCGCCAGGCGCCGCGCGCTCTCCTCGAGGAACCGGGCCACGAACTCCTCGTCCGAGAGCATATTCGCGAGGAAGTACTGCGTCTGGGACGAGACGAGCCCGAAGCTGGACATCTTGCGCGCGCAGGCCACGACAGCGTCGTTGTACGAGTAGATGATGCCGACGCGGAATCCCGGGAGGCCGAAGTCCTTGGACAGGCTGTACGCGATGTGTATCAGGTCCCTGTTGCAACCGGGGACGTCGCGCTCGATGACCTCGGCGATGCTCACGAAATCGGTCTTCGCGAAGACCGAGCCCGCGTAGATCTCGTCGCAGATGAGGTGGACGCTGTGCTCCGTGGCGAAGGCCGCGAGCATCGCCAGCGTGTCGCGGTCCATGGTCGTGCCGAGCGGATTGGAGGGGTTCGTGATGAGGATGCCTTTGACGCGGATACCTTTGCGCCGCGCTCCATCGTACGCCGCCACGAGCGCCTCCCCGGTGAGCTTGAAGTCGTTGGAGGTGTGGCATTCGATCGGCAGCAGCTTGACTCCTGATCTCCAGCAACAGTCACGGTCGAAACTGCGATCACAAAATGAGAACGCACACCGTCAGAGCTAGCTACAGAAACAACTGTGCCGTCGGGCATGCATGCATGGCTACGCTCCAAAGACAGTTGACGAGATCACCAGAAGAAGGTAAGCGGTGGAAACGTGTATGACTAGACAATAGCTTGGGTTCCTGGACAAGACATGTATTGCGTGGTTCAAAGTGACTGACGACCCCCCAGCAACTAGTAGTAAGATCACATTTTGATTTTATAACTCAAAAGAGTACTGTCAGGCCCCTCTGAAGTCAATTTTGAAACGCTACCCAGATTGTCCCTTAGAAAAACGGGAAAGGGCGTGGATTATTGCCGGTTGACATTGGCATGATCTCGTAGCTTTTAAATTTTTCTAAGTTTGACAAATTATCGAGACTTCGCATGCATGATTAGGACTTGGTGAGAGGCCGCCGTTTTGTACTGATTGACTATCTAGGCATGATTAGGGAGGACGATGTGACGTACGCCGGGTAGTAGGGCGTGGGCACGAGGTAAGCGTCCTCAGGGTCGGCAAGGCAGAAGGCGAGGGTGTCCTGTGCTCCGGTGGCGCCTCCGCTCATCACGATGCGGTCGGGGTCAAATGTGACCTTCCCTCCCCTCACCTGCCCCATGAACTTGGCCATCGCCTGCAACAAATTGACGATGTCAGGATCACAATGTGATTAGCAATGACCTGTCGCGATGGCGACCGCTCGCCACCTGCTGCAGCGTCTCTCTCGCAGTCGCCATTTGGTAGCAATCTTATCGTTAGTTATGTACTAGTACTATGTCTAACCTAAGCAAGAGTTTTGTCAGCTCCATGAGCGAGATTACCTGCTGCGGCGTCTCTCTCGCAGTCGCAATTATGTACTAGCAATCTTGTCATTCATTATATATGTACTAACCCTAACCAATGATAGAGTTTTGTTAGCTCCATGAGCGAGATTACCTGTCTGAACTCTGGCAGGCCATGGTAGTCCTGGAAATTGGCTATCCTCTTGAACTGTGAGGCGCCCTGCACCGTGCAGATGGACGCCTCCGGGTGGTTCATGCTCCACTCCTCAATTAGGTCCAATGAAAGCTGTAGACGTCGGTTCGCAGCAAGCATGGGCTCATGAGCATTCAGGCAAAACACGTCGCTACAAAGATAAGCACAACTGACGGCAGGAGAACGCACCTGGTTCTCGGCGAGACCCATCTGGATGACGCCCTCGGGATTGTGGTGCAGGTCGAACGGGTCCGCGTCGTAGGCCTTCCACCCGTCGAAGTAGGACGAGTTCTCGCCGTGGCCGTCGCCGGCGGCGATCCTTGAGAGGAGCTCACCTCCGGAGGCCATTTCGTTACGCTTCTGTGAGGATCAGAAGCCAGCCAAAACTAACTAGCCTGTGCTAAGGACGAGCGGAGAAACCGCGCCAATTGCTCACACTTTGCCAACAGATTAGATTGCTGGAGCTGTTGGCTCTGTCAATAGACGGGTTAGCAGAGCGCTCACAATGCTCCCTGCAATCGGCTCGGTTCGACCCATTTATAGCGCTTGCGTGCAGGGCGTGGAGGCTCGTGCATGCGCTGGCCAGGGAAACTTCCTTGAAACGGCGCGGAGACGGAGATGCGAGGCGGCGACCGTGACCGGAGAGGAGGAGGAGGAACATGTGGGGGCCGCCTCGCTGACCTTTTGAATTTTCGCCGGCAACCGGGTCTGGCTCACTTGGCTCTGACGCTCTATAACCTCTGTTTGGTCGCTGCCAAATGGAATCATGCATCGGCAGTTGGGGGCTGTTTGCTTTACGTCCGATGTTACCTATTTTAAAATTTGATGTTACCAAGTTGAGGGTAACTTCAAATCATTGGTAAAGAAAGAGTGTTTGGATTATGTCAAATTGATGGTAATGAGTAGGAAATTTGTATTTGGATTGCAATCATACTAATATTAAGTAAATATATTAGTATGACCCGTAGGACTTAAATTTTTTTATAATTTTTTAATATCAAAATATAGTCAAGTGAGATCTTATTTTATAGATTTAATGGCAAGAAGTCTAATGGTGAAAATAGATTTTAAATCGTATATACCGTTATATAATTATTTGAAGTGTTTTCATCCAAATAATTTTGAAATACGTGCAACCTTTCAAACAGTGACACGTCAGTAGCAGTGCTTTGTCAAGCTGGCCGGAGGCCATTTTTGCCACCAACGAACTGATTTCTATTGGCATTGCCAAATTTTAATTGACCATTCAAATTTTGGTTACGAAGTAAACAACAGCTAAATTTTAAAAGATTACCAACATTTGGAAAGGCACATGATGGTAAGAATCCAAACACACCCTTGGTGATGCGTCCATCTAGTGCGTGCCAAGGTTGGCATGACGTTCAATCCCCTCACAATCCCAGGATGGATCGAACTGGTTAACCGGCGGCAGGCTCGCCCGGCGGAAGAATACCCAGCGTTAGCACCTTCGTTTCGTACGATGGTCGAGCAGCCCTCATGATGGTGACGCCAGTATCGTTGCGTCGATGCTTGTAGCCGGCGCCGGCGATTCAATCTGCTGGTCCAGCAAATTACTACAGCTGGACCAGCACTGGACTCTCGGGTGTTCCTAGTACGACGTTGAAGGATTCAACTGAACGGCCAGTGGGGCGTAAGGAAATCGTAGGCAGTCTCGTGTGTTACTGCTGCAGGGTTCCAATTTCTCGCGTAGCGCCGGTTAATTGGGAAGTGCACCGAAGTTTGTGGCTCAGTGGACGGGTAGGCCATGGTCAGAATTGTGTGAGGATTGATGACCGTGAGGAGCCAAAACCCTTTCACAGGCGCAGCCAACGTACGTGGACGCACACAAGTTGCTCGAGCTCGTTGGTCTTGGGCCTCACGCGCCCTGCCTGCCATGAAACAATTTTTTCAAGATTGCACTTAGCGCATTTCGTATTAAAGAGAAGAAATAACAAGTACAATGCGACTTCTCACATGACTTAGCTACAAACTATTTAGCTACAAACTATAGACTAACCGCCAACACGGTGCAACCAGATAAGGAACCCTGCCTGACACCAAACACGCGCGTCATTCATGGTCTTAGCTGCAACTACATGCGCCAACGAATGCCGGTGCCTGAAAACTCGAGCATGTCGCTCGAGCCAGAGTGTCCAAAGAACAAGAACGACTTAGAGAGTCAACATGTTTCCAGTTGGTGAGCCACTAATCTGTGATCCTCTCATCCGGGTAGGGACATAGCGCTTGCCACCCACAATGTCGTAGAACGCGGAACCACACTTCCCTACTAAAAACGCACGTGAGCAGAAGGTGGTCGATCGTTTCTAATGTTTGATCACAGAGGGTGCAGAGACCATTATTCTGCAATCCATGTCGCTGGAGCCGATCAGAAGTCCAACATTGGCCATGGAGCAGTAACCAAACGAAGAAGCGGCCTTTACTTAGAGACTTGTTATTCCACAGCTGTGATGCCCCCACACACCGCTGATTGCCCGATGAATAAGGCTCGGTAGGCGGAACTTATCGAGAAAGACCCCGATGAGGACCACTTCCAAACGAAGCGGTCCGGCGTGTACGGGTCAAGGCTGAAGTCCCGCAACCGCTCCCGTATGTGTAGATACTCAAGTAAGCACTGGATAGAAAGGCCGCTTTCCAGGTCGCGCACCCATGCATTGTTGGGCAAGGCGTCGGCCACAAGACGCTTGTTCCGTGAACTTGGGCGGGTGATGCTAAAGAGGTTCGGGGCAAGGTCGGCGGTGCACACTTCACCAACCCATGGATCTGTCCAGAAAAGGACCGATCGACCATCTCCGATCTCGATATATGTCGATACCCTGAAGAAAATTGCAGCGACTGGCTCTTCCCGAATCGATAAGTATGCCCAAGAGCGAAACGGATCTGTGCGCTTGAGCCAAATCCAACGCAGGCGGAGAGCCAAACCACACATGATGATGTCGGCGACTCCTAAGCCACCTAAGTGCAGAGGGTGCTGGACCTTCTTCCAAGCGATGAGGCATTTGCCTCCACGCACTACCTCAGTTCCCTGCCAAAGAAAGGCCTTCATCACCTTGTCCAGCGCTTTGATGACCCAAGGAGGAAGCCACAAGGCTATTGCGGTGTAGACTGGGATGGCCGATATAGTGTTCTTGATCAACACTAGGCGACCGCTCCGCTTGAGCATCTTTCCTTTCCAAGTTGGTGGCTTATCAGCCACCCGGTCAATGAGAGGTTGCCATGCAACTTTGGGTAGCTTATGTAAAGAGAGGGGAAGACCCAGGTATTTGACTGGGAAATCCAAAACCGCACAAGGGAAGAGCTCAAAAATGAGTTGGAGCTCGGCTTCCCCGCAGCGGATGGGAGCGATCTGGCATTTTTGGAGATTCGTGGCCAGCCCAAAAGCACCTTCAAAAAGCGACAAGATGGAGCGGACCAGCTGTAGGTCGGCAGAGGTAGGCGAGAGGAAGATAACCAAGTCGTCCGCATAAAGAGAGACGCGGTGTGGGATGTTCCGCACTCCCAATGGTTGGAGGCAGGACCACTCGTCTGCTTTACGAAGCATCGCACTAAGAGACTCTATGACTAGCAAAAAAAGCATCGGTGAGAGTGAGTCGCCCTGCCGCAGCTCACGGTAGTGGCAGATCTGTTGTTCAGCCACTCCATTGAGGAGCACCCGCGTGCTCGCAGTGGATAGAAGTGCCGAGACCTAGTCGCGCCACAGACGAGAGAAGCCCATAAACTCTAGAGTTTCCAACAAGAAGGTCCACGCTACCATGTCAAAGGCTTTAGCAATATCGACCTTGAGGAGGATGCATGGTGACCGCCTCGCATAGAGCGCACCGTCGATGCTTGGATGAACATGAAATTGTCTTGGATGTTGCGACCTTTCACGAATGTGCTTTGACTGCTGTGCACTAACTTAGCAAGTTGTGGAGTGACCTGCCCTGCCAAGACCTTAAAGAGTAGCTTGCCAATGAGGCTGATGGGGCGGTAGTCCTTAATGTTCCTAGCTTCCGGCTTCTTTGGTAATGAGACAAGCATAGCATCATTGGTCGAGTGAAGGTTCCGTGTGTCAAGCTTCCAAAAAGCGTCGAAAGCCAACATGATGTCCAACCTGATGATCGACCACGCCGATTGCAAGAACCGGTTAGAGAAACAGTCTGGTCCCGGTGCCTTGTCAGGTGGCAGCGACGCCACCACGCCATGAAACAATTTGCAATCAACTTGGCCACGACAGTGAATGCACTCTTTCCTCGAAGACTCGAAGTGACGTGCTAATGTTGGTGCTAGTGCCGATGAAAGTGACGCATCATGTACGGCGATGTGACTCTTACTTTGTTTGAGAAAACTTGTTAAGGCAAAGAAAGAATGAAACGGCCATCCTACTGTCACGTTTCGAAACAGGGGTTAACTCTGAGCATTACTTTGTACTGTATTCAGTTCAACAAATTCTTTAGGAATCTGAAACAAAACGTATAAAAAGTTCAAAATTTGTTTCTCAATATATGTTATTCTCACTTTTTAATACATTTTCTTTTTTTTCAATACATTTTCTCTCTTTTCAATAAATCTCTATCTCTGTTTTTTTTTCTCGTTTTTTTTAACATACTTTTTTATTTTTCTTTAATTCTATTGTCGAAATGACCTATAAAAACAAAGAGAGGAGTAATTGGTTCTAAAATCCGCTTCAGTGAACGAGCGCGGAGGAGACAGCTCCAATCACCAGTACATGCGACAGATAAAAGCATGTCGGTTCCACACAACAGCGGAACTCTGGCACGCAAACGGCGCCACTTCCTCGTCCTAAAATCGTTTTTTATTTTTTAAAATCAACATTTGACTATTTATTTTATTAAAAAAATTTGAAAATACAAAAATAAACAAGTCAAACTTAAAATATTTCTAATAATAAATTGATTTACAATAAAATAAATATTTTTAAAAAAAACTTTTTTAAATAAAATAAATGATAAAAAAAGAAATTTGAAAATCTAAAACCATATTTATTTTAGGACGCAGGGAGGCTAGCCCAGCTGGCTTGCTTGCTTGCGCGTCCAAACTGAGCTCTCGCCAGTCCAATCAATGAGGAGAACAGGCGAGTTCACTATGGCTTTCCTCGCTGTAGCTGCATTGCGGTGTGGAGTGCCGGCAGTGCCACGATATTCCGCATCTTTTTCACTTATTTCGCATGAAGTCTAACTAAACTTTGACCCGTTTGCTTGGACTGGACTGGTAGTAGTTGAGTCAACATCTTAAGGATCACGAATGGTGCTTGTAGTAGAGTGCTTTGATTAGGCAACAATGCACTGATCATCAAAGCACAACCATGGAAAGATCACAAAAGGAGCCAAGGAGGAGCATTAATTTACTGGTCACTGCATATGCAAGATGGGAAGGGACCCCACCGCTCTCTCGGTTGGTTCAAACTGATGCAGTTGGTTTAAGAGGGAAAGTGAAAGAACAATTACTGGTAAAGCGGGCGAGGCGGCTAGGTGAAATGGTTTGACAAGGCATGGATGCTGCGTCAAATTGACGCCCAACTGCCCGAATCAAACCATTTATATAAAATACACTTACGTCGTATTCGTGACAGTTTATTAAATTTTTAAAAGTTCCACGATGATGATTGGTTATACAAACTCGGCCATGGAAACGTGTGCGTTACTACGGTCGTAGCCAGTTGACACTTGACAAGGGACTAAGAAAAATAGGAGTAGCATCAGCAGAACAAGTCCATCCACGCATGCGTGCCCAATATCATATTGGTATCGTGCAAGTTTTATCGCTGATTACTCTTTTGTCTCCAATTATTTATCATTTGAGTTCAGAAATTTTTTCTTTTTTATTTATCGTTCTTGTTTTTTAATACAAATTTCTCTATTTCTAATACATTTTTATCTTTATCTCTCTTTCTCATTTTCAGCACGTTTCACTTTTTTCACTATTTTTAATTTTCGTATTTATACTTAAAATTAAGTAAAATAGTACGGAGGGAGTACTAGAATAGTTTTCCTGCTTCTTTGTTCTTTTCGAAAAGGACTGTTTCTATGTTCTCTAAGAGAAGGAAATACGTAAAAAATTACTCCACTTGATAGCAAGTCCAAATCATACTCTCTCATTTAAGAAAACCATACCACGCCGACCCAATTCCTAGAGCCTGCACACGTGTGGCTCACATGAGAAACCGAAGGATCGACGACGCTCCGCCGGTGAAAACGACTTCACCTGCGTTGTCATCAGTCTGACGTACGGTGGTCTCCGTCGCGGCGGGGAATCGCCGTCGACGAAGCCTTTCGACCGGTCATCGCACATGCCACGGCGCGCGTGCCGCCACTTGCTTCATGCTTGGAACATGCTTTAGTTGAGTCCTTGACAGTTTCTCAAAATTCTCCAATTCTCTCATGCTTTAATTCATGTCTAGCGTTGTGGCTCTTTTGCTCGATTGGAAATGATAACAAAATGAGCAGTACTTGTACAGAGCTTCTAATGGTCAGAGCTCGTGTGCTAATTGTTCTACTGCACGGCCCAAGAGCCAGTAATTACGTTCCTCCGACCAGTATAACATGTGATCTCTGTCTGCCTCGTTTCCACGACCGTTCCATGATTTTCCGAAGCAGAAGAATTCTAGAGTATATTAATGATTCAGCATGTTCTGTGCCTTACCATTTCTTAGCTTGCACATGTTCTGTCTAAGAGAATATTGACGATCAATTACGAATCTAACAGTGCTGGCCAATTCTTCCGAGAAGCATACATACACATGTGCCTTCCTGGAAGCGTGGTATGAGCGTACGTTCTCCCATTTGACGACTCAGATTGTTGCTTCAGTGTTTTTTTTTTCTTCTTCTTCTTCCTAAGGAGACCAGGACCATGTCTGGTAAGCAAAGTCTTTGGTCTTGCTACGTTGCACAACGTGCGGTCAGGGCTCATGGTCTCGTTTCCACGTGATCGTATCAGTTGGGTTGACACGTCGAAGACCCAATCAAACCAACCAAAAACTCTGGTCCAGCCGTCCCGGATAGAGTACCGTTTCTGCCTCAGATTTCATGGGCCTTTTCCAGATACGGGCTCAATAGTAGAATCCGGCCTTTTTGTTCTCGGTTAATCCCAGCCGCAGTTAAGACGCCATTATGGGCTCAACATTAGAAGCGGCTCCGCTCTTGTTTAGCCCACCTCGGTCCATATTCCAGAAGCTTCTTCAAAGGCCTGGTCCATGTTTCTCGCATTAGGCCCTCTAGGGTTTCTTCTCTCGGCGTCTTTATAAGAGCACCTGAGCTCGGGCGGGAGCATTGCGGCGCTGGCTGCGGGCTGCTAGGCGCCTTGTCATCTCTGTTCCGACATCGCTTTATGTACTGCTCTTGGTTCTTGCTTCACTCGATCCTCGATTCGCTCTCGCCGTCTCATGCTTTTGTCTGTTTTTGCTTTCCGTATGCGTGTTCATTTTCGCGTACAATGGCATTTCTAGGCAGATGAGGAGAGAAAAACTGCAACAATATGATCAATGATCTGATTCTTGGTATTTAAGTCTCTGATGCCTCTCATTCTTGCCATTGTTTATGCTTTCGCTGTTCTCGTTTCTATTTATTATTTGGCCTATTTTGTATATCTTCTAGGTATTTACTGCTGGATGTGATGCAGAAAAGATTGGTCCGTGTTTCTGATTTTCAGTGACTGATAACCATCTACACTTTGTTCTGATCCTTCGCAGTACCTATCTTTCGTATTGATTGTAGTTTTCTTAAGAATATATACGGCTTTGCGATGATGAAATATGAATAAACTACGCATGTCAGACTTCGGAGATGCTTAAGCATCAATGAGATCATGTTTCATATGTCTGAGCTCAACAAATAATATGTATTTTCTCTGTTTTTTTAGTGTTTTGCGGTTGGACGTTGACTTCACAATTCGTCTTTTTTTTTAAAAAAAAAGTAAAATTATATTGGAAAATTTTCAAAAGTGGGACTGTGGCTCGGGTGGGTGAACAGCTGCAAGGTATGCTACTCTTTTATATATTAAATGCCGTATGTTCTCTCTTATGTGACGTCATTTTAAAAAATATTAATCATCAGATTAAAATTTAACGGTAGATATTAAAAAAAAATGAATATTAAAGAGAAATTTTTTTTCAGTCAACGTAAGAGCGTGCTTTTACTCGGTGAGAGCAGGCATGAACAGTTGTGTTATCGTAATATATTAAAACATAAGTGTTTTTTGATATTTTATTACATCACATCACTCTAAAAAATATTAACCGTCGAATTAAAATATTAAAAAAGAGAAAAAAATAGATATTAAAAAAGAAAAAAAAATCGATCAAAGTAGAAGTGTACTTTTACTCGGCGGGAGTAAACGGTCGTGTCGATATAAAAGAAGTTTTTATAAATTTATTCTATTTCTATATCCTGCAAGTATATACTACAATTAAACATCTTTATATGTTATAAAAATGTATATTTAAATACT
>BCLF01000004.1:3435535-3454654 GCA_001602275.1 Zoysia japonica
TTTCGCTTACAACTTCGGTCTAAAAAAAATAGTAGCTTTGGATGTAATATTTTAATAAAACAGTGTCAATATAAATTAGAAATAATTTTAAATTTATTAAGTTATAAAATTAGAAATAATTTGTTTTAAAAATACTTTTTTAAAAGTGTATTGATGTTATTTTTTATTAAATATTTTATAGATAATAAAGATCACACTTATGCTTTAATGAGTATGTCGACAATTTTTTTTAAACCAAAGTATATGTTTATGAAACTTTATCATCCATCTCAAAGCAATTATACTTTTATTTGTAAATAATAAATTTAAAATATACTGTCAACTAAAGATGTATAATAAAAATATAAAAAAATGCGGCAATTTTCGCGCAGATTTTCTAGGGGCATACTAGACACATGGATCGAGCAAGGGAAAAGTAAAACTGCATTTCTGCTTTGAAGCGAAAAAAAGCATGCGCTCCACCATTTTATTATAGGAGAACGAAATCAGAAGACAGAAAAATTGTGTTCAAACGGTGAGTCAACTGGAGGTGCCTCAAAACAAGGCCTGAAGCCCCTAAGCCGCATCCGGGAGATCTAACGAAAAAAAAAACAGAAAGGCCGAATAAAAAACAGAGCTGGATTTCATCATGCATTTGTTTCTCATCTCTCAATGATGGTCTGCTGAGTTACAGACTTTCCGTCACACTTCAGCCTGGTGCCGTCTTATCTGTTTGTTGAAATTTGTTGTTCCGTTGTTCAACATCCTTCGATAGAGCTTAGTTCTGAATTGATTACAACGAGTTCTTTCTGTTTCCTGAAACTTGAACCATAGCACTTTTTCTGTCATAAATAAGGAGCTGCAGAAGCAGTAAGTTTCATTCACACAACGCGATTGATCTGAGTTGCTCAAATGCCAGTGACATGAGAATTTTCCAAAATCAGATGTTTTAGTTCAGCGGTTAAAAACATCTGTTGATTTGGAGAAACGGAGAATCAAGCAAACGTTTAACGAAGGGAAGCTACAGCGAGAACTAGTAGTATAACTCATCGAAGGCATTGATAGGAGACAGCTGATAAAGGTTGCCGCCGGGCGTTGGATCAATGGTTTGCGTCCTTAAGTTTCAGGTCGCATGTGTCTCCTATCCCTGCAGCCGCCGGCATACAACGCGATACGGATATCTGATTTCCAATCTCACCTGATACAGAGTTCGCGTTTGATGCGTACGGCAAGGGAGAACATCCCGTGAGAGTGAAAGGAAAACAGGGGAAGGATCTCCATCGGAGGACGACCAACCATCCACTCTTCAGCGACCGAGCTGAAGCTTCTGTGGTCGCCGGTTTTTCTCCAACTTTTCTTCGTTTCCGGGCGCACTTTTTGCTGATTCCAGCCCGTCTCGTGGCGGCGAAGACCTTACGAGGCGCTTGCGTCTTGGGCGGTACCTTGGGTACCGCCATCTCCGTCTAATCATCGCCGTTGATGGATTACGGAGTTAAATAATCGATGTCAGGGGTATGTTGGTAATCTCGGCTCGAAACCGTTCTCGACGAACGACTCTGTCACGTGGGCCCGAAGCGAGCGACGGTTTTCACTTCGGCCATTTGGCAGGCTCTCGGCTCCAGATTCTCTGAATTGATTTTGATTTTTCGGTGAAGTGATTCTGTTGATTTTCTTGATGAATCAGAATCTATTTTATAAAATTGTTTAGCAAATAACTAATTTTTAAATACTTATGTGCTGAAATTGACGATAGTACTTTTAGATATAAAAGTTCTGTTGAATTGGCCTGGGAATCAATTTGTACGTGTATATACAAAATAACTTGAGTCATATATTTTATATTTTTACAATACCATCATAAGAGTTCTTCAATTACAGTCAGCTAGAATTCACTACATTGGTTCTAAAGGCATGCAAAATATAAGGTGTCTCATTCGGCAATGTCTAAAATATTACAAACCATTCATTACCAAAATATACCTTATACGCTCACCTTGACTGATAAATAGCACGAGCTATATCATTACGAAACGTATTCATGTTTCTACTATTAGGTTTTAGAGTGAATGTGTCAGATGTATTATGTGAGACATGTTTTCTAAATTGGGCAGGAATGGTAGGCATATAATTCGGATCTCGATCACATCTTTGGAAATCTCATCGAATGCATTGTTCTCACGGATGAAGTTATGAAAACACATGGTAGCTGCAATAATCATTTTTTGCTTGTCCATTGGATATGTTGGCATCTTTAAAAGAATCCTCCATTTCATCTTCCATACACCATATGTGCGCTCTGCAACATTCCGAAGACTGGAGTGCAAGTGGTTAAAATGCTCTTGCTCACCATTAGGTGCAGGACCGCTCCTCTATTCTGGCACATGGTATCTTTGACCTTTATATGGCACTAAGTAGCCATCTCTATTTGGATAGCCAGCATCAACAACGTAATACTTTCCTACAATATGAAAGTTGAGTGAAGTTTGTAACTTTGTATCTGTAAAATAAAAGAGAAGGAAACAAATGAGCAGAATGTACCTAGTGGAAGATGTGAAAAGATATCTACATCAGCTTCAAGTGCATGATACAAGACACTAGTATCATGCATAGAACCCGGTTGTCCAATAGATGCATATATGAAACGCATATCAAAATCAACAACCCCCATTACATTTTGGGTAGGTTTACCGGACCTTCCAATATATCGAATGTAGTCTTTCTTTGGTGAGGTTGCATTAATATGAGTGCCGTCAATGGCTCCAATGCAATCTTCAAAGTGTGGAAACATTCTTTGATCATCGGTAATTCTACTATGGACAGTGTGAAAATTTGGGTCCTTTGGTTGCATGTAGTCCTTAGACATTGTCACCGTACAGTTCAAGACATTAGTGAATTTCCTACTAATTGTCTCACTAGAGGCCGGTGGGAGAGGAAGGTGCGAGGGTTGGCCGGAGAGGAGGAGAGGAAGGGGCGATGGCGACCGGAGAGGATGGGGGGTGGGGCAGGCGACCTGGGGTGGCTGGCGACGGCCAACGATCAGTGGTGTCCTAAAACCCTAGCTGTGCGCCTCCAATCGCCACAGCTCAGAGAAGACGTTCGATCTGGACAGAGGATCGGGGCAGGCGGCTAGGGTGCGGTTCTGGTTTTGTTCAGTGGCATTTGTGGGTAAATACAGCGAAAGTTTTTGGGGAGGTTTAAAATCGGTTGGTTGTGATGCTGTTTTGATATCTGGTGGAGCAGGTTTTTACCTATTCACGGTTTCTTCACAAAAATTGAGAATCGATTCACCCGGTCCCTGCGTGAATCTGGTGCTGAAATCAGCAGCGCTCGACACATTCTCGGCGTGAATCGGGAGCCGGGAGTCCTTCCAAAGGGCCCTTCGTCTCTGTCGCGGACGTCGGCACCCACGCTTTGGATCTCGCTCCAGCTCTGCGAGCACGCTCCTTACCTCGTCACCTGCTGTGCCATCACTGCCGGGCGGACGCCGCCATGCCCTGCGCCGTCATCTGGCTGTCGCGGACACCGGCACCCACGCTCTGGATCTCGCTCCGGCTCTGCGAGCACGCTCCCAACCTCGTCGCCGCCGCGCCCTACGCTATTATTCCGTCTCCGTCGCGGACACCGGCACCCACGCTCACCGCCAGCGAACGCGGCGCCCTGCGCCGTGTGCGACGCCGCCGCGCCCTGCACCGTAACCTGCCGCGCCGTCGCCGCCGGGCGGACGCCGTGTGCAACGCCGCCGCGTCCTGCGCCTGTCACCTGCTGTTCACCTACCGTTCTATACAGCTGCCTTGTTGAAATGTAAGTGAAACGCCTATAATCCTATCTTCTGCAGATGCATAAAAAACCATTCTCAGGTAAGTAGGACTGACCAGATATTGTTTAAGCGGGTACTAGCATTTTAGATTGATGCATTTCAGTTAAAAGACCTGACGTGACAAAGCCTTGCGTTAAAATTGCAGATGGAAGTCAGCACAGCTCAACCAAATCAATATTCTAGGCATTGCCATCATCACATCGAAAACAAGTGTGTGAACTTTTTAGCACTGAAGTGTTGCTGTTGTGTAGGATATCTAAACCACTACATTGCACTATTACTGTTATATATGGTTAAAACCGTATAACATACTGAAGTTTGGTACTGAAAATTTAGAGATATTTTCAGCAATTAATTTTTGATTCATATTCTTCAATCTCATACTAGTTTTGGAGTGATATATCACACATAATCTGCTAAATTGCATATTCCAAATTGCAGGTGGGCTGATCAACTTTTTAACCAGTTTAAGTAGTCTTTTCAAGTTCGTTGCGGGTACTCCATGGATGAACCTAAACCTTGAGAAGCTCTTTATTGCTGCAGATGAGGTTCCACAGGGGGGTACTTCTCCTTTGGCATGACATAGTCCCCTTCCAGCAGTCGCCTGAATCCTTTTGATTATTTTGCCCTGCACACAAGCAAAATTTCAGGTTAATAGTGTGCCATTGTGGATCGTTACCGTGTTCAGTTTTTCTATGAATAATGTACAGATAAAGAGATTTAAGCAGAAATTAAAGACACTTGATAAATTCTTGAACCGAGCAACAAATTTATGCTTTATTTTCGAAATTTCCGATTGCAGAACATCATCATCTCGTAGTAATGTTTTACGGTTTCATTTTGAACAGATCTTGATGTTCCTTTTGTTTTCACTTGCCACGTGGGGTAAGTGAAGGAGCCAGTGAAGCTTAGCTGACAATTGAATAAGAGAGATGATCTTTTGACTATCAACCGCACAGTTTATCACGGCATTAGCTGATGTGTTTCAAAAGGAGGGCTTCAAGGGGTTTTACTGGGGATGGGCAGCGAGCTCCCTGAAGGTCATGCCAACAGCAGGCATTATCTTGATGTTTTAGGAAGCCTGGAAGGACCTCTTTTTGGCTCCAGGACCTCAAACCTAGCAGGAGTTTCCGCTCAGACTGAGACAATAAGTCTGGCCACCTATAGTGCTACAGAATAAATTTGTTCTGTTGTAGTGTTGTGTGGGATTTCCATTTTTTTTTCTATTCCCAATCCCACACATGCCAATTATGTCGGTAAAAAGGTTCGTAGTTGCCGATGATTAGAAGCTTTAGCGAATTCGCATCAGCTAACCTAGAGGGATACTTGGATGCTGTTAACATCGTACTAAAGTTATCAAACAGGGATACTTGGATGCCATTGCGTGTAACAAGATACCAGCTAAAAATTGGTTTTTTCGATTATTTGCTTGGTCACCAATGGTATTTAAAATATTACTAATAATTCTGCACTAGCCACCAATATGCAGTGGATGAAAAAATAAAAAGAAGGGCGGGACCCAAACTGGCTGCTAGACCACGCCTAGACCACGAGTGCGCCAAACACTCAACAGCCCAGCAAGCCCAGGCGCACAGCACAATATCCACCACGAGCCCCATTGTTAAGACGGATGCCAATGTATATCTAAGTGCGCTCATTCCGGAGCTGGCTTCGAGCCTTATAAGTTGGTGCTTGGGCATGTAGGCTCCCGTTGTGGGACTAATCCTGCGCTGTTCTATCAGCACGAGCCCATTTGTTACATGGATGTTGGCTGGAACTAGCAAGGCACGGCCTAGTTCAGTGAAAGCGCCCATCAAGAGCTACGTTTTTAGTTAAGCGAATGTGCATTTTGCAATTTAAACAAATGAAATGGATTTTTCTCATTTTTATATCTTTAAAATTATAATGGATTTTGAACTAAAATTTGTGTGAGGTTGTTTCAAGGAAAGCTTAACCTCTAAAAATTTTGGAAAATAAAATAAAATATATTTTGTGCGAATTTGTGTTCAGAGGTCAGAAAGCCGCATAAAAAGGTCTAGCTTTTTACATGACTCATGAGTCTTTCAAACTTACACAAATTTAAGTGTTTCATAAATTTGTTTAAAAATTTCTATGTGTAGAGGTGAACAACTTGTACATTTACACAAAAAAAAAGTTTAAAAATTCATTCTTTTGAAGATTTACAAAAAAGTGAAGAGAATGTTTAATAGTGGCTATGAGTGAAATTATTGATAATTATAAATTTTAAGTATATTATAATTCCAAAAACACACCCAATTGATGGGGCTTATTTTTACAAGATTTTAGGAAAAAGAATCATCAAATTTGGGCATCGTATGCGAAATTTATACAACTTTCAATTTTACAACTTGAATCAAAATAAAAACGTTAAGTTCGGCACAAAAACATAGCTTGAACTGGTGCCGACAGATGGGTCCTATTTGTCACTGGTAGAATATATTTGGGCTGTTATTCTCGCGTGGGCTGACGTTGTATTTTGGCCCACATATTGCAAGACGATGCGCCTGACATACACCATATTATAAGCTGAGCTGTTCTGTCGCCAACTAAAATTACGCAAATTTAGTACCCTACTTTCGTGTGCGTTTGTAGTGGTGCAGCCTTGCTACCGTACTAGCTGTCTTGTTTGCCTAAGTGGCCTATCGGACGACATTTTTGTACTTTTGTCATTTTCAAATTTCATTGTTTTTCCTCCAAAGTACTAATCAGCAGTAAATGAGAAAAAAAGGGCTGATCCTAGCTGGCTGCTAGACCACGCCGAGCTGCGAGTGCGCAAAGCACTCTAACCGCCGACCAGGCCCAGCTGCACAGCATACAATCCATCACAGGCCCGATCGATTAGACGTGCCGAATTATACTGAAGATCAAGTGTGTTCCAAGAGAGGCTCCAAGAGCTATAAGTTGGTGTTTTGGCATATAGACTTTTGATGTGGGAGTAATCTGCTGATGTTCCGTGCTGTGACCCTTCCGTGAATGGTTAGAGCCCAACAATGCTTAGAGCCCAATATCAGCTAAGCCACTTCCGTGAATGGTTACCAGGCAGCGCGACCCAAGTTCTTCGACATATGTTTTTCCACGTTGAATTTAAAAATTTTGTATACAAAAAATAATACATTTTTTACAGTATTTAAATTCTCGAGATATGCCACCGAAGTATCACTTGCAGGGGGCATGTAATTGCATGACACATAGATCCAGATATCATATCTAAAATAATTTTTTTTTTGTTATTTTCTAATAAAAATATTAACTATAACTCACACTAAAATATACATATTGAGACAAAGTCAATTAGTATACGAGGCAAGCATGGTATTTACTGACAAATTAATTTTCTGATATTATTGAACCCAAATGATAACAAATTTTCAGTACGAAACACGATTTGAACAAAAACATAATATGCAACTAAATTTATCTGAAAAATCAATGATTTAACTAATCTTTAAAATGAATGTGATAATCAGCTCTGCTACTTGAGTAACCACAGTCATAGCTCTCAGGACGCGGCTTCTTCACAATATACAAGTGACAGTCACTCATTTTCTTTCTGCCTTGATGCATCTCCTTCATAATTCTCACTTGCTCTTCGCCAAGTATCAATCCTAAACCATCCGGTGGTATAGAGCCAGGAATTAGGAAATACAGATCAGCATTCCCTCTGTAGCCGTGCACTTTTAAATTTTCTTGCAAATTGTACCAAGTTACATCTCGGGCATCCAGAAACTTCATGGACCCAACACTCCAATCCCAACAACGTTTAGGATTCCAACAAATCTTGCCTCTGACATGGATCAGAAACGTCATCGGCACACCTATACACAAGAGGCACAGGACGTTAGAAAAACATTTGCTTAAATCCTGCGTGGGACTCAATCAGCACATAGACTGGCTTTCCATTGAGCTTGTAGAAATCTTGCGTGGGAGTTACTTATCACGAATTAGTTATCTGATCAGTAGCACGCAGGAGTGCAATTTGCATGTTCTCTAAATATTCTGACAAGATACAATATAGTGAGGGGTCACTGGTGCAATCTCATTGCAAAGATTTGGTCTTGAAACCTACAGGATTCCTATCCTCACCAAGACAAGATGCAAGTTGTTCCCTGGCCGCTGTGTAAAACAAAAACATTGGCAGAACAATCCATAGCTACATAGCAAAACAGCTAAATCAGGTGTACTCTGCAGACATTATCTGAACTAATCAAATAATAATGCAAGCCAGCACAGCATATGCCCCCTACTGAAATGTCTCGTGCTTCACACTAGTAATTTACAGGTAGACCATGTGGCTTTGCCTGACAATCAAGTTCAGGCAAATATCATTTAAAAAGATCATAGATGATGTTGAACGCAAGATATAGCAATGTTCATATTTATTAGGCAGAAAGCAATGGTCAATGCAGTAAGTAGATTGCCAAGCACATACCAGTGTTCAAGCATTTAAAAAATTTATGCCTCAGTGTTCTCTTGAAATAAAATTATTTAGTTACTTATTCTATCCTAGCACCATATTATGGCAGAATAATATAAACTTCAGTTTCATGCTGCAAAAGTAACAGAGCTCAGACAAAATAGCAACAGGAAACACCTTGTATGGATGAAGAAGACCCATGCAGATCTGCACTCTGTGGCGTTGTCCATCTAAAACTTTATGCATGCGCCATTGCAGATCAATGTCGAGCAGATCGATCAACTTCTCACATCTGACAGGATCAACCCCTCAACTGCTCATATTTCAGGGTTGAGAACAAAAAGCATGTTTACATATACTCTCATCAGCAGATAACATTATAGATTTATATTAGAAGTAATGCAGAGTTTAGTATCTATCTTTTATACCAAGGCACTATATAAGGGAAAAGGCAATGTATGAATTTGGAAGGAACTATTATTAAAAAAATTGAAAACAGGAAGTCTTCTGGACCTCAACAAGTCATGATTGAAGCAATAACGATCTCTTCTGTCAATGTATGGGGCAAGTTGAAATGATAAGTACTACTGTGACAAAGTACCTCCAAAAATCATGTGCTCTGCAGAGAAGTCTCCTTGCAGTGGAACATCACCCTGAGAAAGTTGCTTGCACGTGAGACACATAGAAATTGCAATTAAAATCATGCAGTAGAGAAATATTATCTTTCAATACGAAGGCCTTCAGTTGTGAATTTGCAATTATCAAACTCCACATTGAACTTTTTGGAGCAGCAGCAGTGCCGGCTGCGTTAACTAGCTGCATCACCAAGCTAGTGCCCGGGTCCCTTGGGGCTCGGTCCCACCGGCAACCTCGCCGTCAGCATCTCCAGCGTCACCTCCCTGCCGATCCCCGTCACGTGGCACTCGGAGGCAGAGCCATGGCGAACCGCTTCTTCATCGCCGCCGGAGTCGAGCCTCGAAAGAGACGTCACCGACGCCGGCCTCGCGGCGCCGGCAGGTCAAGCGCCGCTGCAGGCGAGCACGACAAGAGACACGGCGAGCAAATCTAGAAGAAGCCGCCGGCGTCGCAGCTCCGATCCCCCCAAGGAGCCGGCCACAACCGCTGCAGCCCGGCTCCCGCAGTTCCGCGGAGGCGCACGCGCGCAGCCGCTGGCCGTCCGGTCGGCCCGGCCGCCGCGCCGCGGAACCCTAGCCCCGCGTCTGCTTCGCTCGCTCGCCGCGTCCGTTTTGCTCTCTCGCGCTCGCGCTTGACCTCCTGAGCACGGCCGCCGGAAGCAGTCCTAGCGCGCGCGGTGGAGGGCATGGCGGGCACGGCGTCGAAGGTGACGGTGCGGCGTCGCCGCCCCCGCAGAATAGACCGGCGTCGACCCGAATGTTTATAAATATAAAGTTCCCAAATTACCCTTCCTCTAATTAAAAATAAATAAAAATATTAGGACCGAGGACACAAATATTTAGTACGACACTACTTTTAAAGTAACTTTGATCAAATATTTCTATCTTACTTAACCATTACATCTAATAAAACAGATGGCTCTAATTAATTACAAGCATCACCCTCGTTATAAAGCGCCAGAACCAGTGGCGTTGGTTATTGCCCAAGAGCAACCGAGAAGGCGCAGGGGAGGCGAGCGCGTGTTGCTGCCTTCGGCCACAAAGCAGCTACAGGTGCTGCCACTGTACACGGTAGAAACCGGACAGAGTGCATTCGCCTAGCCTAGCGTTTCATTTTCACTGCGCTGTGTCTTGGGATTTGGAGTGTAGTCCACAGTCCACACTCCACTCGGATCCAGGTCCTATGCAGTTGAAGTCAAAATTCATGATACTGTAGCATTCGTCACAGCAAAATACGAGTGATGCTACAGTATTTTGGATTACCATGGTAATAATAATTATTTTAAATACACTTTAGCAATATTACTGTTTATCTAGTATTGTTTGTAGTCTATGTAACGATATATCTAGATCGTTGATTCCAATCAAACCGTCAAAAATTTATCTTAATTCACCATACTGTAGCAACTGAATTTTCACTTTAACAACAGTGGATCTGGATCCCACTCCACGCTGGTAAAATCACCCCAAAGTGACTTGACAGTACGCTGTACTAGAACGGGATTAGCTAGAATACTGAACGCCAAAAAGGTTGCCCTATATGTGCGTGGCTTCTAATTCAGGCAGTGTTTGGATCGTGTCACAACACTTCATATCGCCAAGTTTGTAGAAAAATACACTCTTGCCGACGTGCGACAGATCAGAGCGGACTGCCTGTATCCAAAAATAGACTACAATTGCCATGTCTAAGCAATCCATTTTAGCCGTTCGATCATATCGAACGGCATGCAGCCAGACCTTAACCTCTTCGTGACATGGACACTTGTGAGCCGTAGTTCAATTCCTCCACCTCTTCCTCATCCCGCACACGCGCGAAGGGAGCCTCTCGGCAACGCGAGGTAATAAGCGGCTTGATTCTGGTCTCCACTCCCCGGCCCGGTCCCTGTCCGCCTATACAACCCGCAGAAAGTGCACTCGAGTCCTTGGGCTGCGCTCGTCACAGAGAACGCCACCCCGAGCCATGGCCGCCAGTCCCTCCGGCGCCGCCGTGACCAGCTTCGTGCCCAAGAACCCGCTGCTCGCGGCCGCCTCGCGCCGCAGGGCGCCTCCCCTCGCCGGGCGCGTGCTGGCGTTCTCGCCGTTCACCACCAGGGCCCCGCGACGCCGTGGGCTCGGGACCGTCACCTGCTTCGTGCGGCAGGACACTGAGCAGCCGTCCCCGGCGCCGGTGCCGGAGCCAGCAGCGGCGCTTGACGAGGAGGCGCGGGCCGTGGCGACGCGGCGCATCGCGGAGCGGAAGGCGCGGAAGCAGTCGGAGAGGCGGACGTACCTGGTGGCCGCCGTGATGTCCAGCCTCGGGGTCACGTCCATGGCGGTCGCCGCCGTGTACTACCGCTTCAGCTGGCAAATGGAGGTACTGTAACGTCGATGTTTTTATTACTTGCCTCTTCTTCTACGGTTTCGCGTCGCTGCTATTGTAGGCAATAAGTGGCAAAGGCGTAGCCACACGACAGAAGTGTGTCAATGGTTGCTTGAAATTTTCGCTTCCGTCGACTGCAGGGCGGCGATGTTCCGGTGACCGAGATGTTCGGCACGTTCGCTCTCTCCGTCGGCGCGGCGGTACGCGTCCTAACACTCGTTACGAAACTCGTTTTGCTTTTGGTGTCCTTGACGACGTGAACTCAGCTGATTTTGCCGGTGCTCGCGGCGGCCTGGGTGCTTGCAGGTCGGGATGGAGTTCTGGGCGAGGTGGGCGCACCGGGCGCTGTGGCACGCTTCCCTCTGGCACATGCACGAGTCGCACCACCGCCCGCGCGAGGGGCCGTTCGAGCTCAACGACGTGTTCGCCGTCATCAACGCGGTACCGGCCATCGGCCTCCTCGCCTACGGCTTCTTCCACCGCGGCTTCGTCCCCGGCCTCTGCTTCGGCGCGGTAAGCACTCCGCCGCGCGCTGACTAGTCAGTCTGTCCCGTTTGCCGGTCCCAACTGTCATCTGTTTGCCACGGTGGCGCCAGCCAGGAATCTGACTGGGATCTCAC
The DNA here is from genome assembly GCA_001602275.1 of Zoysia japonica. Classification (NCBI taxonomy): domain Eukaryota; kingdom Viridiplantae; phylum Streptophyta; class Magnoliopsida; order Poales; family Poaceae; genus Zoysia; species Zoysia japonica. Next base: position 3,447,381 of record BCLF01000004.1, read on the forward strand.
CCGCCACCTGTCCGTCTCCTACAGGGCCTCGGGATTACGCTGTTCGGCATGGCGTACATGTTCGTCCACGATGGCCTGGTCCACCGCCGCTTCCCCGTCGGCCCCATCGCCAACGTGCCCTACTTCCGGCGAGTGGCTGCCGCCCACAAGGTACGACAGCGACGAAACTAACTGGCCTTTTACTGTTCATAACTATCCTTAGTACTCCGTTGTTGCCACGAGTGTACTCCATCCAGCCAGTACCGACTTGACCTGATATTTTTACCGCCTTTTTGGACGTGTGGCTGCGCTCCTCGGCGACGTCGCGAGCAGATACACCACATGGACAAGTATGAGGGCGTGCCGTATGGGCTGTTCCTGGGACCAAAGGTGCCTATCATTCGCGTCCTCGCTCTGTCCGTGATCGCCTTCCACGGGCACAGGACAAAGGGCCCTATAGTTTTCTCTCGCGCTGACGCCTTCGCACGCTTGTGGCTGTGGTTTCTTTGTCGCAGGAGCTGGAGGAGGTTGGTGGCGTGGAGGAGCTGGAGAAGGAGCTAGCGCGAATCGGCAGGAGCATTTGATCCAACGGCGGCATCGGCATGGAGCCCAGCCGCGGGACTAGCTCCGTTCCCAAGTTTTCCGATTTTGCTGATCCGATTGTCGGTACCGGGAAGACGGCCTGCGGGGAATCGGAGGCCAGCAGGAATTTGCATTGGTTTTGTGATAGCGGTATAGCTCGCGCGGACACGTACACTGTTGTTTCTATTTGGTTGGAAGGGGCGTTAGCATTTTGTATGGTTTGGGGTGGCATCGTCCGTACATGCATTTGGAAATGTTCGGTGCCATGATAATTGTTTTTCCTTCTTTTTTCCTTGGCGGAGACGTCGCGCGTTATGTTCTTATGGCTAGGAGATGCTGCTGTGTATAGCATGTAGAGATGTCATGAACCAATTCAAATAAAACTACAGATTCGGTGATTTGAAACTGTCCTGAAAGTTCAGAAAAGCTCTCTGTGCGCTGTCGTTCAGAATCAGAAATGCTGCTCCGTGCATGAATTACAATCGTTCAGAATCAAAAAAATTTCCTCCACTAACGATGCGTGCTGCAGTAGAGTTTTCCATTTCTACCAATGCTGTCGCCGTGACGCTATACCCACTAACCTCTTCTCCGTCTCCTGCTTTAGGAGGATACTCTTTCCCTACTTTAGGAGGCGGCTTCCTGGTGCTCGCCTCGCCACCACCTCGTGCCCGACCGAGCATCATCGGAGCTCGCCATATAATTTCGATAGCAATAGAGAAGAAAATAATCAAACTTGCAAAATTCAGGGAGACACACGTAGGCTCAAGGCACTGCAGGTAGCTAGACCTAATTAACCGAAAATTCGTCTCAAGTAATCAGGCACCAGTTTAAAATTTAACTAAACTGTCTGGCTCAAGGCGTGCGCCACTGCGTACGTCAAATGCAAGATCCCGCTGATGACGATCGAGCACGGCGCGCATGCGCAGCCAGAGCACGAATCGACGCCACATGGCCACGGGCAAGCTTATACTAATGCACGCGCTGCAACAAAACTAAAGTTTTTCGTTAGATTGTGGAAGCGCGGAATGTGTGCGCCGCGTCACCGGAACCAAAATATTGGAAAACTTGAGTTCTTGATGAGGCAAGCTGGCGTATCTAGCTAGCTGGCCCCGCACTCTTGTAAATGACCACGTCACGATCCCCAAGATTAGTCTCACTACACAAGATCTACACAAATGGTGTACTAATAAGCTTGTCGTGCTCTAGGATAAACTTCCTAGTTCAAATTTGTACTTAGCTTATCCTAACAACACAAAAAAAGAGAGAAAAGATAGAGTAGTATTGTTGTGTGAACTCCAATCAAAATCAAACTGTAATCAGGATCGAGTAAAATAAAAGAAAAGGCTAGGCCATAGAAGTAAAAGGGAATAAGAAAAGGCCCGGTAATGGGATGAACTGTTTCGACCGAGCTAGACATGTTCACGGATGACTGGGCTGGAAACAAACTACAGAATGGGAGGCCCCCAACAGAGATAAAGTACAACACAGCCCACGAAATCCAGCCCACTTGGTCTGACAGGCCTACCAGCCACAATACTCCGTTGGACAGGCCATATGGTCCACGGGCCCCTTGTGGGAGAGGAGGTGGTCCACTGTCCACGGGAAATTTCTGGAGATTTCGCCCGTCGTCTACACCCCCGAAGTAAGCGCGTCGCGTCTTCCCCACCTCAGAGGAGCAGAGCACACGCCTGTCGCGTGGACTAGTTAGCTTCTCAGCGATCTGGAATCAAGGTACGTTCTCTTGAATCTTGACCCCTGTCTGCCTCTTCCGCTCGCACGCGCGCGCGCGGTGATTCGTCGTCGCTTCAAACCCCATATGTTGTGTTATTTGTGTGTTTTGCTGATGCCTTAGAAATCGGATTCATACGTGCAAATCGAATTTCAGGAACTACTGATGCCTTAGATGTCGGACTCATACTAGTTTTCTTTTTCATTTGTCTTAAGATTTCAGGTCGCGTAGTACAAAGCCACAGATGAGACGAGCGACAAGGCATCTAGTGCAAAGTGCCACCAAGCCAATCAAACCTGTAAATACACAAGCGAGTAAGCCACCACATTTCGGCTGTTCATTTACAAAGTTCTTCACCTGAATCCCTACATCCCCTACGTTTTTCCTGCCCTTTTATAATGAAAATTGTGATCCAGGAACGATGGCGGTTACTCCTCAGAAGCACGAGAAGGGGGACGCCTCCGGTGAATCAGCGATCACAAAGGACGAAAACGTTGAGCCCGTAGCTGCTTTTGGCCGGCCGCCTCCTTTGCCGCCGGTTCTCGGCCCCTTGGCCGCGTTCTCGTTCTTCCAAATGTCGTCCGGTGACGAAGACAAGAAATGAATCGGCATGGTACCATTGCAGCATATTTCCATCTTCCTTTCTTTTCTGTCTTTGATCTGCACTAGTACTATATCGCAGTGGTAGCATTGCAACGTTATGCTCTCTGCAGGGGTTGGAGCTAGTACCCTGTTGATCTTCTCCTAGTAGCCCGTCTCCAGATGTAGACCATGTTCAAACTGAGACTTTTGTTGTACTAGTTGTTTTCTGTAGTGATGAAAGAATGCTACTGACTGCTGTATGCTACTTGTATCAGGCTTGTTTTCAGTTGTGCTGTACATAATCGTGAGGGACCTCTTTTCACACCGCTGAGAACCCCTCCGGTTAAGAATAAAACTCGGCTTTGTAGCTTGCGTCTGCTTTATGATCTTCAATTATGTTTTGCCTTTCTGTTTGAACTTTCCGATTTTACATGAAATGGGGCTTTTCAGCTTAGAAGAGAGCTACGCCGTGCTCCAAAGATCAGTTGATTACTATTCTTGCTGTTCTTTTATCTTCCTGTATAGCCATATAGGAGTAGTCTTTTGCTTTCATTTTCATCTTGCCTGATGATTGATGGTACTAATTGCTACCGGCATTTTAAAGACCCCGAACGCATTAATTTTATAAATTTTTATAAAAATCATTTAATTTCATACATATAAAAAATTGAAAAAAAATTCAGCAATAATAGTTCAACTGTTTATTTTTGGCTTGTTTTGATCAATAGTAATTTTTATAAATTCGGTTACATTTAAAAATTTAGTATTTGCACTTTTAAATTCTTAAAAAAATACTTTCGCAATATATATAATTTATATTATTAAAATTACTTAAATTTATTAAACTCATAAATCAAAAGTGTATTAATCAATAAAATATAGAAATAAATTTCTATTAAGCCGGAGGGAGTGTACGCTAGTAGCCTCATAACTCTGAAATGTTGGCACCTATACATGCGTGCCAGGAGGGGCGTGGCCATATTGTCATACATTGTCAGGGTGTCGGAGCCACTTTGGGACACGCGTCTGTGGACGGGTGAAGAGATGGACTCCTACAGCAATCGTTTTCTACTCCTGGCGGGGTTTAGAGCCGAATAGGGACAAAAGTTGTGGTTTTACAGTCTCTGCAAGGTGTTGGTAGCAGGTAAAATGTGTAAAAGTTTTATAGAAATTAATTCAATTTTAAAAAAGCAAATAGCAATTGAGAAAATTCTCATATTTAGATTTTTTTGAATGAAAGATTTTTTTATTTTCTACATTATTTCTGTAAAATTGAAAAAATTCATGTAAAATTCATGTGAACATTCTACGTTTCAAGTGAGCCTTTTAGATCTATCGGTGTTTTGATTATTGATATAGTAAAATTTATATAATCAGAGAGAGTATCGGTGTGTTTTTCATATTCGAGGTGGTCTAATTTACGAAAGATTTGAGGTTTAACCTGATTCGAGCCGCTGTCGAGGCGTAATACTCTTGTCTAGGGAGAGTGAAAAGATGGTATGAACTCAAAAACACGATTAAAATGACGGAAGGGCTTTGGCTCGAATCAAAACCTTAGCAGGTGTGAGTGGATATGGTTACTTGCTTCTTACTTGTCGTCTAAGGTTCTCGATACTCTTTTATATAGGGGTCGAATCGGGGTTATAAATTTGACGTCTATGGAATCTACTGGCTCTCTGTCAGGTGGGGCTACAGTCATTGACGAAGTTGATCTTCTGGCGTCTGCTGACACTGGAGCAGATTGTCAGTGTTTTTCGTATGTTTTTTGTCTAGTCGTAAGGGACAAAGGGCAATTTTTTGTTTTGCTTTACCGCCTGTCGAAATGCTTTACCGCTTTCTTAAATGCTTTACCTCTGGCAGAGCTTCTTTACTTCTTGCTTTATGTTATCAAGAATCTCTGTGACTGTCAGAAGTTGAACCGTTAAGGCAGTGGTCGAGCCTCGAAGGTCAGGCGAAGATGTTGGCTTCTAGCCGCTGATTGGTTGAGTCTTGTCGTTACGTGTTGCCGATCTTTCGGTGGTCGGAGCGTCGTACTCGTGAGGTCCTGATCTTTGGGGGTCGAGGCGTTCTCCATGTGAAGAACTGTCTAAGTTGAGTTTTAATTAATCGAATTAGCTTGATATTTAAACCGAACTCCAGCTCTATTCAACTAACGAGAAATCAACCTCGGTAGTCCTCAGATATGTTTCCCAAACACCGTCCAGGACAATAGCATATTGGTATTCAACGTTGCACACATCACATAAGGATCTCACATACATATATATATAAGTTATTACAAACCTTAAATAAAATTTTATAACTGGAACAAGAATGAGAGCAGCAGGGTTGTAGTTTTAGCTCTCAAACTTCCTAGAACATAATTAAACAAGGTACTAAATTCTTATTTAGGTTCTAAACATGACGGTGAGTACTACGCAGCGGAAAACATTTTAAAATAAACATAAAGACAGTGTGCTTAGCCCACGAATACTATCGTAACGCAAAGGACGAACAAGGACTACTCATTCTCTTTGTCGGCATCGGCAGGGAAGAAATAGCCAAAAACTATCTCATTCTCACCTGTAAAACTTCAACATTTACAAACGTGAGTACAAAGATACTCAGCAAGACTTGCTCGTGGGACGTGCATCCCAACTTCAAGGATCATAAATGAGGCATTAACAAGTATAATAATGCAATAATGCTTATTTACGAAAAAACAGCAGATATTAATAAATTATAAGCCTATAGTAAAGACTCATGGGCAACTAACTACTAAACCCAAGCAATTAAATAATTATGCAAGATCGTAATAAGAGATGTGTCAACAATACATCTCTGATATATCCCACAACTTTACTATCAGTGATTAAAGAAGTGAAGTTGTTAACTACGATGAAAATCAATGGACACCAAGCTTGGTCATAACCGAGACCGCGGTGATTCGAACCAATTATACACTCTGTAGAGGAGTTTAACTGTACCCACACGACTTACGGACCATCCGGCTTGTGCAACTCGTGACGTCGCATAAGAGAGGTACTTACGTCAAACTTTCTCTCATCTATACCCGAACGGTTGAACAATCGACATGTCAGGGGGACCGGTCCCGTGTCTCGTGAGAGCCCAGCGGTCACTCGTGCGTGCTAATCAAGACATGCCGTCATGGGTCAAACGTTGGTATGCAAATGAGATATTTGGCTTGTCTTACCGTTATATTTGACATGTGGTATGAATGAAAGTGCTTAGACCAACAATTAACAACGGTCGGTCCTTAACCGACACAGACAGGGCTACCGCATACTAGACTCCTTTTTTGCTGTCAACCTATACTTCGCTCTCCGGTCTCCAATTTATCATCTTCAAGTTTAGACCAACCATACAAGTAACAAGTTAAATAAAGATCCTATACCTGCGAAAAAGTGGTGACCTTTCTCCGATTCGACTTTTACCGGTCTAAGCATAGCTAAGCAAGACACACCGTATCTAAGAACTACCAACCCAATCTATAAAACTAAGACTCCCAGGAGTGGGTAATAATCAGATTTAACATAACTACACTTATCTTATTGCCCGACAAATGCAATAATAATACACTAATTCATTTCATAATTTATATAAAATAAGGATAAGTATGCATAACGCTTGCCTTGCGATGTTGAAGTCTCCTCAGCAAAATTACCCATAGGTGCTTCATCCTCTGAAGCACCCACGTCACTCTTGAGTACGTTGTTCATTAAACAATGAAACAACAACAGTATAAATATGCATGCTATGCAATGCCATGACAAATGCAAACAGCAAAAAAAATTATTTGTTGAGTTAATATATGAGAGACTTAAGTGAGCTGGTAATTAGAAAAATATTAAACTGATTATTTTATTTATAACTTTTTCTATTACTCGAGGGAGTGGATACTAAATTTTAGGTAATTAATCATTTTAAAACAATAAGGTAAATAATTTGGCTAACCTTATAGGTAAATATATTAGTAGCGTTTAATTAACTACCTTGAATAATATAACCAAATTTAGTATAAATAATTTAGTTAATTACTAAAGCAATTCACTTAATTTGGTTAGACAAAGTAATTTAATACTACTCAGTAATGTTTCTGGACTCTAACCAATTTTAATAGGACAAGATTCAGTAAATATAATTTAAAACAAAATTTCGTTAATTATCAGCAAATATTCTAATTACTATGAATTAATTACTAGAAAACATAGATAAATTAATTATAAAATAATTACTGAAGAAATTAGCCTAAAAATTTTTTATAATGTTATTTAATACCCCAAGGGACAATTAAGCAAAATTTTAATAATTTAAAGTTTACACATAATTAATTAAGAATTAAACATGCATTAAACAATTTCTGTAATTAATCATTATTAAAACAATTAAATACTCATGTTTA
>BCLF01000004.1:3455667-3469981 GCA_001602275.1 Zoysia japonica
CTGGGGGCGGCGCTCGTCGGCGCGCCATCCCTGGTGGTCGCGCGGACGGCGACAAGCACCAAAATGGCCATCTCCGCACGGTCAAGTTAGAGGAGGGGATGTCGGGGCCGCACCTTGCCGGAGTTCAGCCGGCGACGAGTGGCGTCCCGGAAAAAGTTTCGGCAGCGCACTGGAGACGGCTTGGTCAACGAAACAAGACGGCGTCCTCACCTACAGCTGCACGGAGGTGAAAGGATGGACAGCACGGTTGAAAACATTGTCTAGGACGACCCTAGCTAGGTCGTCCACGGTGACCTCGACGGGTTTCCGGCGGGAATCGGCGGCCAAACTTGGAACCCCTATAAAGCATCCATAAATTCCTGTCGGAAACTCGTTCCGGAGCGACGTAAAGGTAGGAGTGAGCCTTACCAACTGAAACTCCGAAAGAAAACTCACCGGAGATGGGTTAATTTGGAAGGAAGGCGCCGGCGGCTCCGAAGCTCGAGCTTTTGGGGAACTTCGAAATCCGACAGCTCGGCAAGGAAAGGATAGAAGGGCAGTGGAAGCGCAGGGTGAGGGGTGCGCTCTCGCCGGTGGAGGCAGGAGGGCCGAGAGGGCTCGGCAACGGCGCTCCACAGGTGGCTTGCTGCTCGGTCGCGCTCAGGTGGGAGAGAGAAAATGTGAGAGAGAGAGAGAGAGAGAGAGCGCCGGGAGGGAGAGGCTTAAGACGAGGAGGACAGTTAGGTGGGGGTGCGTAGTGAACCAGGGTGACGCGTCTCGTGCATGAGCGCCACGGCTCTTGTGCGTTGTCCGAACGCGGCTGGAGGAGGAAGAAGGAGCAGCAGACAGGCGGACCCGCAGAACCTTCCATTTTCTGATTTTTTCGAAATTCCCCAGCTGCTCTCTGTTTTTTTCCTCAAAAGCTCACCTTCCCAAGATCTGAAGAATTTGCAAATTTGTAGAGTAGAAGAACTTTTTATGAGGAACAACTTTCCTTTTTAGAGCATCTTCAAATTCTCAGTGGATTTAATTCTATAAAATTCCAAATTCAGCTGCTTGCTTTAGAGGAATAAAATTATTTACGACTTAAATCTTTGATTTTAAATTTAACAAAAATTCTTTTTATACTTTCTGAACCTTGTGATCATTTTTAAACAGGAATTTATTTTTACAACTTTCCTTTGAATGCTCACTTGAAAATTTTTAAATTCAATTCAAATTTGAATTTCTATTGACTTCGGTTATTTGAATTTTAGTTTCAAATTTGAATTCGTGATTCGAGAGACGAAGGATGTTACACTCCAGTGGCTTGATGTGATGAGGTTATTTGTGGGCTGTAAATTAATCCTTAAATTGTAGTCTGTAGTTGAGTTTGCGTATTCTCTTCGGGCTCACAGGTACTGGAGCTACATAATTCCGACCTGATCTCACAGTATCCATTCAAGCTGCTGCTTATACGTTTCGGCTGTCAGCGTAAAATAGGGGTACTTGATTTACTAACCTCCGTTTACAAATACTTGGCAATTTTGATTTTTACTATTTATGTTTTGACTGATTATAATTTTAAAATTATTTCGTTAGTTAACTTATAAATAACATCATATGATTTGTCATCGTATATACTTTGAGAATGCATATTTTTTATATTTATATGTCAAATTTTTTTAAAAAAAACGAGCGGTCAAAAAATTTGTAAAAAAATCAAAACTGACGAGTATTTGTAAACGGAGGTTAGTAAGTAATAATGTACTACTTAACCGTACGAGGACCACGCTAGGACGAGGGCATCGAAACATCCTGCTTTTCTTCGCCCATGTGCACGCTGGATTCGTGTTTTAACAAGTGGTCTGCAACTTGCGCGGCATGCGGCGAACATACTGTATATGGTCGTGCCGCGTGTCGTAGCGCTGCCACCTGTTAGTGTAGCCATCAGCGAGCATTTAAAATTTTAAATATAGCGCTGCCTCTGTTACTAGTACTCCATGGTTCGGACTAATCATCAATGATGATTGGAGGCAGCCAGGCAGGGAGCCGGTGAATGCTGTCGTCCGTTTCGCCAGAAAGGCGACGCAACGTGTCGCGCGGTATGGGCATTTCGCCGCGACGGCACCCGTGTGTAGATGCCGTTGCCGATCTGGTTTTACGCGTGCGTAACGATCGGCCGTAGGAGTACCAAGATTTCACTGAAACGGACGCGCCGATCTGATTTCAGACACAAACGCACGGCACCAGACGAGGACAGATCTCTGCGTAGTCATCCCTTGTCCTGCGACTGTGACTGCGACTGGCTAGTGATGGCTGCCCAGCTCACGCGGATGCCCCCCGACCCACGCTTCCCTTCGACACAGCCGCTCCCTCGTCCGTGTCCGATGACCACTGACCAGTGAGCCTGCCCTCAACCTCAAGCCTCAAGCGTAGCATAGACGTAGACCGGCGTAGCCGTTGGGGGTGGGGGCAGCGCGTGGACTCCCTCGCCGGCACTGAGGAACGCCCGGCCAAAAAATCTCTGAGTTCTTCCGTGGATTGTTTCACCCGTGACACCGAGCCCGGCAGGACTGGCAAGTGAGGTCCAAAAGAGAGTAGCCCGTCGATACTCTCAAAGAAGTAGATCCGTACTGCTACAAGAAAAGAAACGAAAGAGAAAAAAAATTGAATCTTCCTATGTTCATATGTCTACTGAAGTTCATACTCCCGCTACTTGGCTGAACTCGCCTTCCCTGCATACGCCTACGTCTATGGTCATCGTGTTCTCTCCCTCCTTGGGCGACGATAGCACTCGGCAGCAATTTCTCCTGGGAGACTGCACATCCATCCATGTGAGGTGCATTAGTAACTTGCTATAAACAACAACACAATTTGCCAGAACACATTGGCAAATGTAGCAATCTAACAAATGTATGTCTACTGTGTGCAGTTACAAATACGCTAGTCGGTGAGATTCTAAGCTAATCCGTAAAAGTTATAGGCGTTGCAGTTGTCATTTCTGTTCTAAGTTGCCTAGTGAAGATGGAGTAATTGGGATACTCTATAACCCAAGTAAACTACTCCTACAGCTGTAGACGAAAAGGGTGGCATAATTCCCTTCACGTAATTCTATATTCTCGAAATGGCAATGCATCATGAGCGAAGACAAGAACAGGGGAGGAACGAATTGGCAAGAAAGATTACCCTGTCCCAGAGCCCGGGGTCGGGCTTCTTGAGCACGACGATGTGATCGAGATGCGCGTCCGGATCGGCAATGTCCCACCGGCAGGCAGGCCGCGTCTCGTTAGGGTGGCGCCACCGCTCGTACTGTGTCACCGTGGTCTCCCCGGCGTGCTCTGCCGCACGCCGCGCCAACGACAGGTAGTACACCGCGGGCTTCTGGCACGGGCTGCGCGCCAGCGGCCTCGTGTTGAACGCGTACGCCGTGTAGTCGGCGCGGCGGTACCAGTTGAGGAACGTGCGCGCCGGCATCTCCATCTCCCGCGGCGACATTACGCCCCTCGCCACCAGCACGGCGAACCCCCACGCCACCGACACCGTCCACCGGTTGGCGCTGTCGTAACAGATGGACTGCTGCATCACCCCCGCGGAGTCCAGCTTCACGGGACCATCGAACAGGCGCCGCACCGCGGCCGGGCGAGACCTGGCGTCCGGGAACAGGGGCTTGACGACGTCGAGGTGATGCAGCGTCACGAGCGGCGCCACCGGGTGGGCCGCGAGGAGGCCAAGGAGGTCGCCGTACACGTCATACTGGTGGAACCCTGGGTGCTTGGTGAGCGGCACGCCCAGCTCTGCCATGCACGCCTGGATCCGGTCGTCGCTGCCGTACAGCGCGGGATACCGGCGGAGGCAGCCGTCCTGCATCCGCGAGAGCGCCTCCGCCAGCGGGCGGCTGATGGCGAAACCGCCGCCGCCGTACGCCATCCCGTAGGAGAAGTAGATGTTCTGGAGGTGGCTCTCGGAGAGGGAGCCGATGTAGTAAGGCTGGCGGTGGTCGAACTTGTTGAGCACGGTGAGGAGATTGTCGGGGAAGAAGACGGTGTCGTCGTCGCCCATGACGAACCAGCGCACGTTGGGGAGGCCGAGGCGGAACGTCTCGGAGACGATGCGGGAGATGCGGATGGCGGAGCGGTGCCCACGGCGGTGCGTGTACGGGAAGGCGGACGTGTCGGACGAGATCCTGATGGCCGGGAGCCCCGTCCACGCCGTGGACATGTTGGACTCGCGCACCGCGCGGTCCAGCCACACGTACCCGCGCATGGCGCCGCGCGGGAGCCACCACACCTTGATGTACTCCTTCCGCTTGTTCCAGAACCGGGACGACGCCGCGATGCCGAACACGACGTGCTGCAGCGTCGTCGCCGTGGCTGCCGCCGCAGAGGGAGCCTTCTCAGCCACCGCGGCACTGCCATGGGCGGTGAGATTGGCGGACACCCGGGAGACCGCCACAGAGGAGGAGGACGAGGTGGCGGTGTCAGGCGGGCAGGAGGAGGAGGACGCGGTGGTGAGGAGGAGGTGGAGCGTGTAGAAGAAGTAGAGCGCGGTGAGGGGGAGGAGGAGCAGGAGGAGGAAGCGGAGGAAGGAGGCGGTGACCGTCTCCTTCCCGCCGCTTCCCTTCATCCCGGGCGCCGTGGCTCCTATCGCACCTCCTGGCCCTCGCAGGCGAGCTGAGGGGGAGCCGAGACGGGCTGGAGGGGCCGGTCGATTCAGGACCGGCGGAGATTTCGCGGTGGCGAGTGGCTCACAGGGGCTGGGATAGTGCCGGATCGCGCATTCTCTCCCGCCGCGTGTTGCTCGGCGCCTCCGTCTCCTCCTTCCTCGCCTCAGCTTTGGGCACAGGAGATGGCGGTGCGGTGGGTGGGTCGACGCTTCGGCCTGCTGCTGCTTTTTAAAGAGTCCGTATAATTTATTAGTGCGAGCGAGGAGGTTTCCTAATAACGCCCAACTTTTAATAGAAACTACAGTACAAAATGTTTAAGTTACACGTAGCTGGATGCGTTATTAACGTGACTGTGATGCAGAAAATAACGCGTACATGTTGGTCTGGCTTGGTCGCTTGACGTCAAATAGCTGTGGAATTTCGTTTCACATGGGCCTGATTTTGGAGTGCATTCCCTAAAAAAATACTACTAAAAATAAGTGGAATGCGTTATCTGATTGGCTATACCATTTAAATCAACGGGAATATTTCACATGCCAATTTTGTTCATTTTTAAAGTTTCGCTACTACATCTTTCCATCATCAAAATCTTAGGTTGCCTATTTTACCACAGGCTCGTACAATGGATTGGAGACAACATGAGCCAGGATTACGACTAGTTAAACGAACACAGCTGTGAAGAGTATTGTAGCTTTCTCTCTTAATATAAAAGTTTGTTGATGTAATCTATATTATTTTTTTCATAAATTTTATCTGTAATTTTTTGTCACACATTGTATTTTTAAAATCATATCTTTAATGAAAAGAACAGTAGATCCATCCATTTTAAAATTCAATTTATGTTAGATCCCTCCCGCACGGTACCTCCGCAAAGCGATGCAGGATGATTCCAACATTCACAGTGTCAGCGTGTAGCTGTTTCTGTCGAGTACCTCTAACCTTCACGCAGCGCTAAGCGATGACTTCAAAACACTCATAGAGGCAACACATCAATTAAATCCTAATCATAAAAGAGAAATTAGGAGATACATGTTGCTACATTTTTTTTCATAAACCTATTTAAACACCATCTGCTACTTTTTTACTATCTTGATACATCATTAGAATCTGTCTAAATATGTGAAGGCAACGAGATTTTGTGATGCAGATTGAACTCTTTATTTTATGGTTTCGTTCAAGTAAAAAAGGCATCGTGTAAAAGTTAAATTGGTGTAAGTATTGTGTAAATTTGTTTTGTAGTTCAACTTGTATTAATATAAGTTCTCATACTTATCTCATAAGAATTGTGACATGTTTTTTTTTCTATAGCAAAGCGATAATGCATTATGTTGCTTTTTCATATGAAAAAAATTATATTGTATTGCTCTATCCGTAGCATAAGCACGAACACTCGGACTAGTTAAGATAAAACTCTGCAAGTGGGTCAGTGGGGTCTTCTTGCTCGAAAAAAAAAGATCACCGGCTTTCAAACGACGGTGATGATGATCTCCGGACACAGCTTGTGCGTGCGTTCCCGCGTAGTACTAATTCGGTCGAAACACACAAGCCGTTCCAAGGTTTTGACCCTTCTGTTTCGCCCAAATTTGCGTTTTATAAATAGATTTCGGCTGCCACTGGTGTTTTTCAAACAGAAATATGCTGCTAGGGTTTGACCATCCAGTTGGCTATGTCGCTATGGCGCCACCAATGGGAAAGAAAAGGGCTCTGATAGGGACCTGCACTGGATTCTGTTGCCCACTAGCACTTCCATTCCATTCCATGCCTGTTCTTTAAAAATTTTGTTGTGGATCGGTTGGCCCCATGGTCACGCTGAAAATCAGTAGTACTGCGATTGCTCCAAGCCATCAACAGGAACATTGTTCGGTATGACATGCGCAAGCGAGGCGGCGTGCGCTGTGCTGCGACCGGTGGAACAGAGGTGTCAAACCCGACGCGCGTGATTTCGGCGAGGATTAGCCGCCGATTCTGGTGACCCGTGACGGCCGGTTTACAATGTTGGTATTTGTCACACTCCGTTTTAATTTAGCTGCGATCGCAGGTAAGAGGACTTAAGATTAACCTAACAGTCTGAAAAGCCAACTTAAAATAGCAGTACTATAAGGCGCTGGGAATGATTGCTGCTTGAGAGCGACAGTGTTCACTCAAACGCACTAGTGGAAAGAAGCCAGCCAGATAACATTGTCTAAGAGGGGGGATTGGGTGGCTGTCTAGTCTCGTGCAAGAAAAGGCCACTAATTATCTCCTTTCGCAAACGAGAAAGAAAGTGATCAGTACTAATCTCGGTTGCCTCTCCACTCCACCGCTCGGTTCCGTCGCCGTAGGCCGCCTACCATTCCTCGGGCTAGCAGTTATCGCTCTCTACAAAATTTTGGTTGTCAGGTAAAACTGAACCATAACTTTGGTGACACAGTAGCTGAAAACATTTGGACGACCTGGCAATGGTCAAAATGAAAAAAATTCATAGTCCAAGTCCTGTGTTCCAGACCAAAAATTCCACCAGTCTGGTAGGAACGGGAATTCAGGTCAAGAACATCCAGCGGGGGCGAGACGAAACGGAGCGGCCTCTGGACGCCCGCGTGAGCCTGCTGGCATGGCATGGCACGGCATGGAAGATGGAACCCTTGTAATTCCACCGGAACAGAACATCCGAAAACGCACGCGGCCACTTGACTCGCATGTCAAGCTATCTGCGGCGGCAGCTTGCGCGGTCGCGTGCCCGGATCCGACCGCTAAGGATGCTACGTCAAGTTGCTATGATGTTTGCACCGACACCACGCCGATCTTTCTGCCGACGAAACAGCCGAACAGGACGACTAGTCTCACGACGCCTCGTTTGTACTCACTCGCCTGCTCGTGGATAAGCCCTGATATGGATGAGTTGCCGAAATGAATTTGGCTTGCTATTGGGCAGTTTTGGAGCCCAGCTGCTGCGGCATCGTAGGCCGATAAAGGCCATCATGAGCGTCGGCCCACGAATACGTAACATGGGAGTGAAACAGCAACGCAGGAGAGGAGGCCTCTATAGGCTGCTACTACTTTCTAGTTCTGTGAAAACGAACATTTGGCCCATTCCTGATGCATGCATGGTGCTCATCCCGGGAGAATGCGGCGCTCGTGCAGCCCACGCCCCAGGGCGATACACCACTGGTCCTCGAGCAGTATGGTGGACCCTGAGGGCCCAGAGAGATCTTTAGTCAGCCCACTGTCGTTGAAATATTTCCAAAGATCCTCCAAGTAGACAGCGGAGCGGACCTGCTGTGATCTGCGACCAGCGAGGCGAGATTGTGGCGGATCGATTTTCTAATTGTTTTGCTAGCAAGCTCGTCATGGACTTTTGCTGGAGTTGACGCTGCGGCGAATCAGCAGGCACACATGTCGCCGGCTCTCACTGCAGAAGTCGACGCGCAGCGTGATACCCGTGCGATACGAGGAGCCTACCGTGAAACCGGTCGGTCCACCTGTGTCGGTCGCTTTTTTTTAATAAATTTAAAAATTTAAAAAAAATTAAAAATTCAAAAATCGATCAAATCAATGATAAATAAAAAAATCGTTCAAACCGATTTGATTTTAAATTCAAAAATAACAAACTGATAAAACTGATCGATTTTCTCTAAAAATTTAATTTTCAAATTTGCTTTATTTTTACGGTTTACTAACGATTTTTTCAATTTTCGCGAAAACCAACGAACCGATGCGGCAACCTCGGCGCAATCCAACTGATACCGGCGCCGCGATGCGTTTTGGACAGACGGGCGGCGAGTGTGGCAGCACGTTCGCGGCACTGCAGATCTCGTGTATCCGGCAAAGGGGAAAGAGAGCTTTGATACGGATGGCGGTGTTGACGCCCGACGGCAAGCATTGGCCATCGGGTCGCTGAACCTGTGGATGGATGAACCCATTCTTATCCTCTGTAGCATCGCACTGCTTTCGCGAATTGAGAGTGACAACGATGGATCGTCTGTGGAAGTTGCTACCATCCCCTCGGCTGCTTAGGGCTTAGGAGTACTCGACTTCTTGCTTTCAGGAACAATATGACCCTGTCATGGGCCAGTTGCGTGAATGGCTCGGCTTTCTTTCAGTTGCGAACTTGGCAGGTACTAATAGGAACCGCAGCCTTAACACTGTCACGCCATCGATGCTGTTCAACAGCAGACCATGTTCAGAAAAGTCGCCATACCGGCCGCCGAGCACTTTGAACGTATAGGCCGCCGTCTTGAAACGCAGATGCACATGACGATGCGTTTGCTCACTGCTTGAGAACAGAGCGAGATGCGGCCTGCCGGTAGTCCAGGCCACGTCGAAAGCTGGCCTTGGCGCGACGTGTAGTAGGAGTACGATAATGAGCCGGCTGGTCCGACCGGGACTTGATACGTCATCATTATTCCCCGTCAAATATGACCTCCGAGTTCGTTTTTGGTTCCATTCAGTGCACGGATCGAGCGCTCGGACCCCCATAGGCCCACACCACATCTTCGCTTTCTTGTCTTACTACTCCGTTCTAATAAAAGTATATTTCTATCTTTTATTGATTATGACTTCTAGCTTGCCATTTGTTGCCTGTTGGTATCCTACTACGAAGTAGCTGGTGTTACTTGCAAGCCAAACTAGCTTGACAGGGTAAGGATGAAAACGGGACGAGAAAATCCTGTCCCGATCGGCTCACGAATATCGTATTAATCGAATTTTTCTGCTCACTTTTGTTTTTGAAACTAGCAAACGGGAATGGGACAAAAACGGTAAACGGGATCGAAAACGGGTAGACAGTTTTTCCGACCATTTAGATGTAACACTTCGTCTTTCTGAATACAGAAGTCAAACTGTTTAAGTCCGAAATTATCGAATCCGAGCTCAATTAATTCTGAACCTTACAAGCAAGTTCAAATTTCAAATTTTAATTCAAATTTCAAATCTTCAAGTTCAAAAATTTTAAAAGAAACTTGTGAATAAATATTCCATTTGAAAAGTACTACAAAGACTTGAATTTTAGAAATTTTTATTCAAAGTTTAAGAGGCCCAAATGAATTATTTCTTTTAAATGGTTTTTTGTTTTCAAAAATTTATAGAATAAAATGTATTTCGATTTTGAATTTAGGCCCAAAATAAAAGTTGTTCCTTTTTAAAAGTTCTACCTGCCTGCAAAATTTCAAAAATTTTGGAGCTCAGGAAATATTGTTTTCGAGAGAAAACAGTGGAGTGCAGAAAAATCAGAGAAAATCAGAAAATAGAAAAAAAAAAGCGGGCCGTCCATCAGCCTACCTATTGCTCCATCTCCTACCCTGGTTGACAGCGCACCCTCCAGGTGCCAGCTTCCGCGCGGCCAGCCCTCCATGAGCGCCACGACACTTTGGACGTGTCTGTGCGCCAAGTCTCGAGGGTCACGACTCACGACAGGTTCTGCGTGTCCGCCACCCTCCACCAGGCGGCCTCTTCCCGGTTCTCTCTCTCTCTCTCTCTCTCTCTCTCTCTCCCTCTCTTGCGCGACACATCCTCCAGAGCGAAAGCTCTCGCGCCCGCGAGACATCGGTCAAGCAACCCTGGATCTACCACCGGCCACCAGCAGCACCATCGCCTGCTGCGGCTCTCCACGCCCCAAACCCCAACCCTCCTCCATCGAGTGGTGCCAATTTCGCGTTTCTCCCAAATTGAGAGTTTCGAACCGCCGCCACCTCGCCGGCCAAATCCACAGGTCCCCGGTGAGCCCCCCCCACCCCTCAATTCAAGAAGGGTGCCGCCTTCCTGGCATCCTAGAGCATCTTGAGGGCTCTCAATTTTGTCGGAACCGTCGCGACTTGGTGCAAGATTTCAATCTCGATGCCGTCAATTGCCGGAACCCACGAACCTCGCCATCGAGTCCCCTCCTCCAGGCCCCGCGACGACGTCTTCCTCCACGCCGGTCTTCTCCGCACTCCGGTGAAGCTCTTGGTGCAAGCGGCTTGAGTTTCGTTGGCGATAGAGCCGCCACGACCTCGCCGAAGTCCATCTCCGGCTGCCTCTCGCCGTCGGCCGCATTCCAGTGAGGCCCCCACTCCATCGACCCTTCCTGCAAGTCCATAGCGACGCGTGAATCATTTTTGTGCCGTCACTTTGTGCTTCACCGCCAGTAGCCCCTCTTCGGTGAGCTTGCTGCTGCGTCGGCGAGCTCGGGCCGCCATGGCCGTTGCCGCCAGGGAGCTCCCTCCTGTGCGTGGATCTTCTGTGGCAGATCCGGATCCCGTGCGGCTAACTCCGTGGCCACCGGTGTGGCCGCCTGAATGGGCCAGGCCATCTGCAGCCCATTTGTCACTAAGCCCATCCCGGCTGGTATCTTTATCATTTTTGCGAATTAAATTATTTAATTACTAGGAAAATGGTTTCAAGTTCCTAACTCAAAAAAATGTTAAATAATTTTTGTTAGATCCTCTCAACTAGAACTATATTTTGAAGTAACAATTTTTCATTTTTATGCGTGAAATTAAATTGATTAATTCAGGTCATAAAATAATTCATTAATGCATTATCATTATTCCTTGACATGATAAAATAACTTTTTGTTTATCTAGTCAAACCCTCTGTTTACAAAAAGTTTAATATTTATTTTCATCAAAAATAATTTTATAAAATAATTTGTTGTGTTTAAATGGTGTTTAATTCTTTAAAAGTTCATTTAATTTCAATAAATTTTAAAAAATTATCCAAATTTAGTTTATAATCTTTCTGAGTTTATTCAAAACTCAAATTAGATTTTATATTTTTGAAAACGATTCTAAAGAAGTTTTATAGTTAATTTTCATTGTAAATTATTTTATAAATGTTTAATTGTGTTTAAACAATATTTAAATCTTTATAAATTTATTTGACTTCAATAAATCCTGATAATTTCCTAAAATTTTGATTATAACTTTTTATTTTAAGAATAAACCTAATTATATTTTTGTGTTTTGAAACTTATTATAAAGAAATTTTATAACTACATCACTAGTCTTTTTTTGAAAATATAAAAGCTACCATTGCATGTGCATACTCTGACTCATGCATATCATTTCATATTAGGAGTCGAGCTAACTGAGGAGGAATTCAATGACATTCTGCTTGTCGAATATTTTAACTTTGAGCAAAGGTCAGGTAAGCCCGGTGCATTATCCTATTTCAAATTATTTTACTTTTTATCACTTTAGATTTGTGGTACAAAATATGCACCAGGAGATAGGAGTTGATTGGAAAACAGTAGTTACATTTATAGAATCCTACCTTGAGTTTACTTTTAGTACATGTAACTCGATGTAGAGCTAAGGTAAAAGTGATCTTTTGACGGTAGAAGTCGAGTGGATAAGTTTTCACTCCCGAGCTATAGGTTGGTAAATAGAGGTTTATTGGTCATATAGAATAAAATGGAGACCAGACAGGGAAGTAGGTTGTAACACGGCACGTGTTTATTATGGATGCATGGCCAATGTGTCGTAGCTCTGTCTGTGTCGATTAAAGACCATTCGTTGTTGGCTCTATTGAGCAAATTTGAATAGTATTGATTATATACTAGATCTATGAGACTCAAAAAACTGATGTAGTCCAATGTGCGCAGTGAATGTACGTAACCGAACCTCTCTGCTGGAGATGATAAAAGAAAGAGTTTTAGGCTAACCATAGATAGACCCGGTGTGGTTAGCGCATGGAGAACCACTGCTCGGGAGAGGTGAGCATCGGACCGGCACTATGTATCATTCGCGTGAAAGATTGTCATGTGCAGCTTTCAAGAAGCGCGTACATATCGTATAATCAAGTTTTATTAGCTGGATGAAAATCGATTCGAATCGCTGCCCCTCACAGTAACGAGTACCACTTGCTTCAGTGCGCAACATCATAGTTAAGAAGTGAAATAAGAAAAGAATGAAAAAGTATTATGATTTGTTGGTTATGATTATTATAAATTGTTTGGCAAGATTGTGGTAGTTGATAGTGCAAATTAAATTTATATTCTCTTACACTTAATCTACTGCTAAAACTTAAAAGTAAAGATCCACTTTTAGTGCTGGTTTTTACAAACAGCTATTCCATGTGAGTCAGCTTTATTATATCTTTGAAGTCGGCTGTAGTTGGCCATGTTGACAGCTAAGACTTGCTGAGTATTTGGATGCTCAGGGCGTAACTTTCTGTTATTTTTGTTTGCAGGTTCTCTCTTCTTTCTTCATGCCAACTGACAGGAGCGACTCTCGAGGTAGCTATATCCATTGGGAGTTTTACTCGCCGCGTTGAGCTATCGCATGCTGATAAAAGGTATATCGTATGAGATCGATGTCACCTTAAGCTTAGAATCTAAAATAACTAATAGTTTTAAATAAAGTTTGTTTGTTTTCACGTTTTTTAAAACTCTGGTTTGTAAACTTAAATATCCGTTTGTATTATATTTTATCGTGGTTGAGTTATACTGTTGATTTTCGCTTCGCTGAGTGACACTCGATAAAATACTGTGTGGTCGATGAATCGTTTCTTTCGAGGTATGATCGGTCCCATTAGACGAGATCTTTTTTAACTGAATGATTCAGTTTTTGAACCCGTTTAACTTAATAAGAGAAGGCGCAGTACGCCCCTACCTCCACGAGGTCCTGGCCCCGCACCTGCTCATCGGCTGCCCCGCCGTCTCGAGCTCCATCACCGGGGCCGGCCTCCAAGCTGAGCTCCGCCACGCTGCCGGTGCCGGCCTCAGCATCGAGCTCCACCGCCCTGGCGCGGTCACCGCCTCCCACCTGGGATGAAAACGTGGCGTTGGGAACTTGGGATGAAGCGACTAGCTAGTGGCCTTATAATAGTTCTAAATAAATTTCGTTTGGTGATGGCACAAAGCTAAACAGAGCAATTTATCTATGAATATTTCAATTCGCGGGAGACACTGCAAAGAAGCATGTCGATCATGCAAAGACCTGTTTTGACATCCTCCTAACATAAATTTTGAAACGTAAATTACTATCTTTTTGTGCTAGTCGATATTGGCCATTGCTTTAATGATTGTGATATTCTCGATTTAAATTATCGGTTTCTGACCGTTATCGATATATTTCCTTTTGAATTGTTTTGTTATTGAGTTTTCGTTATTTTTTTGCTCATTTTTGTTACTGTGTTTCTCGTTTTCATTTTCGTATGATAAAATAAATACGAAAACAGAAACAGGATGAATGTTTTTTCATAGTTGCCGTTCGTTTTCATCCCTATTGACAAGTAGCATTCTTCAGGTTAGATTAGCATCACAATTCACAATGCGTTCCGGATTAAGAACCACCGCTGTCGCTTCATGTTACAAACTCGTTTGCTGGGCCGACGACGATACCCTCCCCCTTTCGGTGCGCATCTGGGAGTGGAGCGGCCGTGCGGTATTCGTGATCATAGAGCCGCCTATCTACACCAGTCCAGAGGCCAGAGCTCTGCTTTTCGGGCCGCGAGCGAGAACGAAAGATTTCTTACTCTTTTTTGCAGATTGTTCGGAGATCTTTACCTGTACTCCGACAGATTTCGTCGCTGTACGGTCGGGGAGAGAGGAGGGGAGGGCCGCCGGTAAGGATTTATGCAGCATCTGCTGACAGCAGGTGGACGAAGTAACCATTTGATTTTGCTTTGAGATTCACGCATTTTAGTGACTATTTGTACCACGGTCGCATGTTTTTGCGCCATAGCACATGAGTGGCTTCATTTGTTCTTTTGAGCATCTGTGGTACAAACCCA
>BCLF01000004.1:3470088-3490806 GCA_001602275.1 Zoysia japonica
CCCCCCCCCCCCCCCCCCCCCACCCCATGCCGGCTTGCCATAGGGCGACGGCCAGGTAGGCAGAGAGAGGTCAATTTTGATCGAGAGGGATCGAAAACGGATGAGAATAGAGGTGGAAGCATCAAAGCAGCTATAGGAAGAGCTCACGGCTAAGAAATAAGGCTATTTTTTTAAAAAACTGCTGGCTGCTTTTTCCTGCCCATTGTCGAGAGGAGGAAGAAGACACGAGGATGGGCCTGACAGGTGAGAGCTGTGACTACTTTTCTTTTTCAGAAATTGTTTTTCTCTTCAAAGTCTTTGTTTAGCTAACTTCTACTCTCTATTCACTTTTAAATTTAACTTCGACCGTTTGTCTTATTAAAAAAATTATTCGAATATGTAAAATTTTAAATTGTGATTCAAATAACTCTAATGATAAATCAAATTATACCAAAATATATGCAATTTATCAAAAAAATTTAAATAAAACAAAATGTCAAAGTTAAATTTAAAAGTCAACGGCGACATTAATTAAAAAAAAGAAGAAGTATACTTCTAAAATTAATACTAATTTTTCTGGTCGAAGTTCAAAGATAAAAGAACCTATTTAAGTTGGAATCATGCGAAGCGGCGAAGTGGATTTTGAATGAAAATTATTGAAATTTGGCAGGTTAGCATCTTACGAAAAATGTTCATATCATTAACTAGATTTATACTTTAGTCTCTATATTTACCGTTAAATATCAAGATTGATCATTCGTGTTATTCCAAAAGTATGATAAATATAATATATTTTATTATAGTTTGCTTTATTATTAGTAGTGTTTAAATACGGCTAATAATTTTACACATTTGAACAATTTTTAAAAAAATTAATAACTAAATTAATGTTTAAAATCATCTGTGAAAATATTTTAAAATTTGATAAAATATATAATAAAATATATTTACAAAAGTCCCTGCCATTGAGTTCGCCCCAGAGCCTCTGAAAATATAAAGCCTCCCCCCTCTCCGCGCCGTCGCCGAGCGTCGCCACCCAGCCGCGCAAGGCACAGCCTACCTCTGGCCTCGCTTGCCGGGCCGCCTCGCCGCCCGATAACGACGCCACAGGCCACCCCAGGACTCGGGGGACGCCGCACCGGCAGAGGGCGGCACCAAGGACGCCGCAGATCTCAGGGCCACCGCGCCGGTAGAGGCGGCGCCAAGGGCCACCGCAGCTCTCGCGGCCGCCGCGCCACCAGATGAATCCGACGTAGGCCACCCTAGGTCGCGGGCCACCGCGCCGGTAGAGGATGCCGCCACGGGCAGTCCCAGCTCTCGAGGCACCGGAACGTCGTGACGCTGATCGGCTACTGCCAGGAAGGGGGTCTGCAGATGCTGGTGTTCAAGTACTTTCCCAACGGCAGCGTCTGCCGCCATTTGTACGGTAATGAGTTGAGATCTGATAATTGCGAACACTGCTTACCGTGCCTTCTGTCACCCTGAATGTGCCAATGAATCATCTTTGCTGTTCAGCAGACACCGGCAAAAGAATCGACGACAAGGCTGGAGTTCAAGCAAAGGCTTTCCATTGCCATCGGAGCAGCCAAAGGTAACCAGATTGTCAAATCATGCCATTGCTTTTCTTCTCTGCTGCCAATGAGTTTTGCTGAAGGTTTCAAGTTGATTAACATAACACACCTCCATGTGTGAACTGCAGGTCTGAACCATCTGCACAGCTTGGCGCCTCCACTGATACACAGGGACTTCAAGACGAGCAACGTCTTGGTCGACGAGAACTTCATCGCCAAGGTGTCCGACGCCTGAATGGACAGGCTGCTCCGACGCTTCGAATGTGCCGGTCCATCGCAGCGGCCTAACAGCGGCGGCGGCAGTGCCTACCAGGATCCAGAGTGAGTCTCTGGATAGTGCCATTTTAGTTGCACTCTGCCTATCTATTAGAGAAGCTGTAGATCATGAAATAGAATCTTAAAAAAGTCACTGTTCTAACTTAATTTTGTCATATTAAATATGATGCTAACCCCTAAAAAAACTTTGTGTTCATGTGGATTACTGTTATTGTAGAACATTCGTAGTAAAGGGCTGTAAGATTTATCATTATCTACTGCAAACTATTTAAGTTGGCAGATAATTTCCATCAGATTCATCATTATCTTTTGATTTAGCAGATAAATTCTTATGCACATCAGTAAATGAACTGATATGCTTACTACACGATTCTGTTTGCAGGCATCCTTTCTGGTCTTATATGCAAAAGTATTTTTTATTTGCTGGTTGGTATTGGCACAGTTTAATGGCGCTGCACATAAGTATGAGCATTTTGTGAGGCCAGAGATTGTGGATCAGAAAGTTATAAACATCTGGTATTTCAAAGAAGGATGGATCAGAGGCCTGATGATGTATTTTCAGCTGCACAGACAATACATAGAACAAAATGGGTAAAAAGCATTTGAGAATCTTGTCAAGAAGGTAATTACTCATTCTGGTAGTGTCTGCTAGTTTTTTTTGTTCGTGTAGTGATAGCAGAGTGTCTTTACGGTGATTTTGTCTCACCAACTAGTGCATAGTTTGGTTTCTGTTATGCATAATACAGAACTTTTTCTAACAAGTGCCTGCAGATCATGATCTGTTTTTTACTAACAAGTGCACCGTTCACTTATTAATGCATTACATGTATTCCAACCTAGGCTGTCAATAAATAGGTATTTTTCATTTCTTTCCTGCGGATCATGATCTGGTTTCAGTTCTTGCTAGAAACATTTTGATTCTACTACTAGTGGAAGGAATTGATGTATAGCTTTCCAGTAATATCCTTTCCATCTACATTATTTATGCAAGAAATTTGCCTGCTGTCCCCTGTTTAGATAAAGATAATGCTGTCAAAAAGTATGAATTGGGATCTCAGTGGTGTCCTCTTATCGACGATAGGTGTTTCTTGTTGAGGCTTGTAAAGGCAAGTTTTTTTTATCAAATTGTTTCATTCTGTCAAATGTATAAACATCTGGTACTTTCTGATAATTGAACAATTTGCTTCTAGATTCCCACCGGGCAGGAGCAGCTGATAGCTCATCAATTAATGTGCAGCAAATTAACAAAGTGGAAAAAGACGTCTGGAAGACTTAGGGGTTGTTTGTATTTGTTAGACTTAAGTCTTATCTAAAAATAAACAATTTCATGGACGATCTGTTATGAGCTCACTCGAGGACCTCTTTAATGAGAAACTATGAGATTGATGACTATCATGGAGTAAAACTATCCTATAACCTTTTTGGTGATAGCTGTGTGTTGCCCTTTCCTGGGATGTACCTTCTCTATGAATGATGAACGTAGAGTATGCTTGTAATATAGTTTGATACAGTTTGAGAGAATGATTCCTATTGCAAAAACTGCTTTTGCTTGTATTTAACCAGATCTTGTCTTTTTTTACAACATAATTATTTGAAATTAAGTTGATATTTCAGCTTATTTTCAGTTTTTGTATTTAACCATATCTTAATTTCTAGATATTTTTGTCCGATGATTATTGAAGCACAAAAGTTAGACTCCAAAAGAAAATTTGAAAATAATTCGTGCATAGAACGAGTGGCGTAAGAGAGGAGATAAGAAAATAGATGACTACAGATCAAAAAGAGAGAGAAAATGTGCCCGGTGAAAAAAAGTGGTTCCAACCAACCGGTGACAAAATAACAAGACCGCCAAAAAATTATGTGCGTGCGAACATGACCGCCAAAAGCATCCTATCCGGCACATGGGAAGCGGGCACAAGTTCTAACTTTGCATATGTGTGGCGGGTACAAGTTGGCTCCTATAGTTCTCCTCCTCACGTCAGTTGATGCTGACAAAATAATTTTGGGTTAATTCTTTATTAGTCATTAAAATTTTTTTTGATTTTTTATTAATCACTCAAAATTTTAAATTTTTTTTATTAACCATTAATATTAAATTTCTTTTTTTATTTGTCACTCTTATACATTTAAAGGCTTGAATAAGACTTATTTGCCGCTCATCATTTTTTCACTAAGTTTTTTTATTACCTATTTTAATGAATGTTGTAAGAATAAATTTTATCTCACCAATTCACATTATGGCCTATGAGCTTTAAAAAAAATGGTTCATATTAAATTTTAAAATTTGAATATGAATTTGAATTGTAAGTAAAAATGTTTCTTTGAAAATTTTAGGTGCATCAAAAACAAAAAAACATTCACTAAAATAAGTAATGATAAAATATAGGAAAAAATTGAACGAAGAGTAGAATAGTCTTTTTCAAAGCCTCAAATGTATAAGAGTGGCTAATAAGTAAAAAAAAGTTAACATTAATGGTTGATAAAAAAATTTAAAATTTTGAGTGGTTGATAAAAAAACAAGTTTTTTAATAGCTAATAAAAAATTACCCAATAATTTTCGGGTCGAAGGGAAGAGAAAAGGTGGATCACCTGACCTGCAGCATCTTGGGTAGTACCAGAAGGAAAATTGGCTAATACTCTCACAAATATAATGCATTCTAACATTTAAAATTTTTCATTCTTATTTTTTAATATATATTTCTCTCTTTTCGATACACTTTCTTGTTTTCAACGTAGTATCACTTTTTCTTAATTTTAGTGCCGTGAACGGAGGGAGTACTAAAATTCTTTCATCAAAACGCCTAGCTAGCTACTCAGCTCAACAGCTTTAGTCCGCGTAATGATTCACAGCTCCGCAAACTTGGAAGTTGGAAGACGGACACGGATTCTACCTATGCATAAGAGGAATCCAAGCTCTATTTCGTACCAGTAGCCTTTTTTCCCCGGCAGACGGGTCTTTTTACTCATTTTGCCTATGTACAATTGGAGCCTCCTGCTGGTCGTTCATTCCCCGGAAGCGACCGAACCCATCCGCTCGGGACCGCGCATTCCCCGCGGCCCCTGCTCCATTGAGTCACTGGTAGCCGCCGACGCCGCTGAGCAGCACCTCATGCGGCCGCAGCAGCGTCGGGGACGGCACCGCTGTGAGCGGCGCGCCGAAGTAGGAGAAGTCGAAGTCGGAGGCGTCGGGCACGCCGGCGGCGGCGGCCCAGAGCGCGCCGGCCATCTCGTCGGGGATGAGCGGCGCGCGGCAGAGCGGGCAGGTGCGCTGGTCGTGGTCCATCCAGCGGTCCAGGCACCCGCGGTGGAAGACGTGGCGGCAGTTGGCGAGCCGCCGCACCTCGTCGCCGCCGCCGATGCCGCAGAGGCACACCGCGCAGTCCCCGTCGGAAGCCGCCGCCGCCTCGGGGCAGAGCTCGTCGAAGCGCACCACGGGGAGCGCCTCCTCAATGACCATCGCCGGCACCGAGCGAAAAGCCGGCCGCCGGTGCTGCAGCGTCGCGGCCCCCTGCTGCCCATGGTGGTGGTGGTGGTGGTCCTGCAGCAGCGCCTGGTTGTCGTCCCCGAGATCCAGCAGGTCGCCGAGGCCGACGGCGTGGAACGCCCAGAGGAGGAAGCGGCGGATGTAGCCGAGCAGGAGGAGGAGGTGGATCAGCTGCTTGGGGAGCACCAGCTCCGAGTACCCCACCGGGAACCCCATGCCGTCCGGGTTTGCCTGTGTCAATGTGATGACGCGGGGCGCCGAAACGGACCTCCTCGATACGGCGATGCGTGGACGGGTGCGAGGGGAACGGGGAGCGGCTTGTGCTATATAAAGCGCGAGGCTGGAGGGCAGGAGAGGGCAGGAATGGCACGGAAGGCTGAGGTGAGGGACCCCCTGGTCCGGATGGGACGGTGCCTTCCTTCCGTCCGTCGTGCGGTGCCGTGCCGGCGCGACGACTAGGACTCGTCTCACTCTCGGTGGCCGCGTTGGCCCCACGGCGTCGCGCTGCATCATGCCGCTGCCGGCTGTCGGGTCGGTGAATTACACGGCAAGCTAGCGAGCAGCGACGGTCCGACAACGGGCGCGGACAAACAAACGATTGGCCCTGCGTGTAGTGTACGAGTGTGCGCACCGAGAGCGGAGCGCTCCTCATCCACACGCACACCCCAGTGGCCGATCACGTGAAAGACGCCGGTGACCGAACCCAGGTTCCGCCTCTATAGTCCTCCTACATCAGCATGGCGATGCTGCTGGCCACGATTTCGTCCGCGGTCTAGTATCAAACGCGCTGTGTCAGGCCGCTCTGCTTCCATGCCCGCGGCCGGAGGGCTTGAAATTTTCCAATACTTTCCTTAGGACCAGAGGACGAGGGAGCTCAACGCAAAGACGGGCCGCGCCGGGTGGAAGAAGGGACAGGGATGGGCGCCCGAAGGTGCTTGGATTCTTTTGTCTTTCGCCAATCGAAACGAAAGCGACGGGGTCCAGGAGGATGCAACTTGTTCGGCGGCTTGTGCTGTCTCGTCGCGGGACAAAGCGCGCTCCTCCCCCTACGCATCCGGATCCACTGCACAGTCGCAAAAATACTGTAGCATGGATATTGTTTTTTGGTACTGTAGCAATCAATTTGAACGGTTGACCTTCGATCGAATGGTTGAAAATGAATCCTAATTCATGGTGCTGTTCATCCGGTGAATTTCCTTCTTCAATTCACCGGACCCCAGTCCTCTCCCTACCTGCCCCTCTCTCTCCGGGCCGCGATTCAGGTTTAGCGTTTCTCCTTAGCTCTCGTTTGGTTGATATTTTACGTTGCCGGTTTCTTCAGGTCACCTCGGCCTTGCGTCACGATCAACCGTCTGCGTACATGCGGGTGCTTAATCTAATAAGCGTTCCAAGTCAAAAAGGCCGGCACCTCGTTTCCTTCAGTATTCGTGGCTGTGGAATTTGCCAGTGATCTCAGAGCAAAATAATAAAAAGAGTCGAAACATGTAGTTAGGCCAGTGTCGTTGTCCTCACTGCCTTCTGGTACGCGCAAGTGACCGTGATTCTAAAAGCTCACCCGCTGCCTTTGATACAAAGCCGCAGCTGTGAAAATTGGCATTATGAATGCTTGTGGATTATGGATGGGACCTGGGAGCTTTCAGAAAGAAAGCGCTCGTGCGGTCCAACCATCTTGAGCACGGGGATGACGCGCTAATCCTGTTTTCAGTGCTCGCCGGAGCGGGAGGGTCTAAAGCGGCGCAGAACGAGCGTATCAATTCGGTCCGGATCCAAAAATGGTCATGCGAGATCGTATCGAGCACTAAACAATCGCTTGCTCGCGAGTTGATCAGTGACCCCGATCGAAAGGCAGGCCGTCTATCTTTATCCGTCGCCGTCTGCGGCTGCCTGCCCTTAATGAAAGAACGAAAGGAAATCCATCCGCAGCTCGTGTGGGTGGCCGTACTACTATGATTTCTTCAGCGCGGTTTAATTCGAACGGAGCACTGGTGATGACACTTCGATGGGTGAGTGATCCGGACAGCTAATGCTATTCAGTTCAGCCCTCACTGTATTCAATTCAAATTTTTTGTTATTTCTGAGAACAAAACGTTGGATGTCATTAACGTGCAGGTTAGCAAACCATCCTTAGCTGTTTCGCATCATTAGTCAGTGAGCGGACCAGGTCACGGTCAAACCTTCAGCAGTGTGTGCATCCTTTTTCCTTTGAAAAGAAATAACAGAAATGGTCCCGCAGGGCATCTATAAAAAAGAGAAAACTTTTGGCGTGGAAAGTAGTCAGTGAGTAGAGCAGTGACGGATCCAAAAATTTTGTATAGCTTAGATGAACATTGTAAAGCATAACAAGTTCACACAAATATATCAATCACTAAAATAAATATAGATAATTATCGCAATAATTTTAAAACTAAACATCACTCAAAATAATACACAACCTAATTTATAATTGTACGAAATTATAAAAAATAATAGGCATAAAAAAAAACACCGAATGGAGAGCCCAGGCGGGCGCCCAGGCTTGCTCACACTTGGGTCCGCCGGTGAGTAGGAGAAAGCAGGGCAGGCGGGCAAATTGTGCGCCCTACTTGGACTTTCAAAGGACTGAGGCAGTCAACCAGTATTACTTGGAGTTTCAAAGTCCGCGACAACTTGGAGCTGGTTGGTGGGTTTGCAAGAGGCCTCAGGCCGCTCCACGTCACCGCAAACTACTACGAGTCCAGCAGCAGTTAGACGTTGCCCTCCAGGTCCACCGCACCGGTAGACGACTGTGATAATGAAACGAGGTCTCAGTTAGGCCTGCAAATCAGCTGGGTTAAAATGAGGTTTTTGAGTTAGGTTTACAAACGGATTATTTTAGATGGATTGAAACAGGTTTAGAAAGTAGACATGTTGAGTTGGGTTGGGTCCAAATAAATATGGATTGAAACAGGTTTTTTTAGTTGCTAATATAATTGTGTTATTTTTTCATTCCTTTAAAAGTTGTAGACTTTTAATTGGTTGTCAACATATAGTTGTGCATGTTTCATTCAATAATTAGGTAAAATTGAGTTTAAATTAGCTAACGGGTTGGAGCAGATTAGGTGAAGTCTCTAATTTTTTTGGGTAAAGTTGAGTTTAAAAAATATACAAGTATAACTATAGATTGGTTTGGGTGTGGGGTGGGTTCTCCGGTAACAGTCACAGTCGCGGCTGCCCTGTTTGTCGTTCAAACATCGTGTCGAGACTCGAGAGCCAGGACTGTAAATCCAAACTCTTCCCATTTCGTTCGCTGACTGCCGAACTCTTCTTACTTTGTTGGTGTTCAGAGACTCTTGTTCAAGTTCGAGGGGGCACCCATCGTCATACAGAGAAGCTGCCGTTTTCCTACTGCCCAGAAAACGTCGTGTCGAGAGTAGAACAGTGCAGTATCCCCACTTTAGTTCAAGGACTATGTAAAATTTTACCTTCCAAGTTCCACCAGTTGAATGAACTCGTGAAAGCGAAAGATGTTTATTTGTAGCCCGCTGGGTAAACATGACAAAACGTGACCTCGGACATTTGTCATGACCTCGGACACAACACATCCAGTACGCTATTCCGCGTGAGATGTGCATGTTATTTCGTTCCCTTATTAAAAAATCATGTTGTAGACTTGTAATTTAACTAAATTCCTAGGAAAGCAAAAGGGAAAAGGGGCAAACGTAAATCGAACCTATACTATATTGTCAGGGGGGGCCTCCTGGCTGCAGATATCGGGACCATGAGATCGTCAGCTACTAACCTGCACGCTGCAAAGTTAACAGTAATAAAACTGTTTGATCTCGTGGTGTGCTGAGATAATGTCGCAGTAGTTGTGCCGTCGCGCTCATACGAGGTCACTTAGCAGAGACACGGTTGAATGGTATTATGGTTCGTTCTGATTTGCTTTCTCTTCTCTGTTTGCGGCCACTAGGACATTTTTTCAACTACTCCGTATCAGCAAACCGACGACGCGCAGCCCCACGACCTTTTTTTATAACAGTGGCACTCGCGCGTCCTTTCGTTTTCACTCGTGAGTCGTGACACCTCGTGGAGGCCGGCGGAGTTGCCCGATGTCACTTCGGACGTTGATGGATCACGTCTTGCCCGACAGAGGAGCCGAACGTTCGTGTATCTGAAGTGAGTCCTACAGAATCGTACGAACTCTTAGCTTAATCGTCGAAAACCTCGATATAACAGGTCATGCTCCTGGAGGGAAGGACGCCGGCAGGCCAATCTTCTGACGGGATACGAGCACATGGACAGTCTCGGAAGCATGCACCGCCAACGAACGCCACGGCGACGATGCAGTGGGACGGCATGTGACAGGCACCCAGAGTGCAATCAGAGATGATGCCTACCGAGCGCAGAGCGGCCGGCCTGACGCGACATCTGTTTGGCCATGGAAGAATACGGCGAACGAGAAAAGGGTCGTTCTCAGCACGTGGCCAGGCCCCGCCGCTCTGGTCTGGGCAGGGTGATATTCTAGTTTTCGGAAAAATAAAAAAAATGGGTTCAAAAACCGATCAAAATTCAAATTTTAAAAATTCGTCGGCTACCGGTTTGCAAACCGGTAAAGCGGCCGATTTGAACGGCTAGCCGGCCGGTTTCTGGAGAAACCGTTGCTGCGATAAACCGATCGATTTGGCTAAAAACCGACCGGTTTAAAAAAAACCGGTCGACAAAATAAAAAACCGGAAAAAATATTGTAAAATAAGAAAAAAATAGAAAAAATCCAGAAAATTTTTGCATGACTTTTTCTAGATTCTTGCAATACATTTACACAATATATACTTTATCAATGGATAATAAACACACAATTTGATAATATATCTATACCAATGCAATCTATATTTCATACATAAAGTCATACATAAAGTTCATACACGAAGTTGATACTTTACATTGGAATTGTATTCCAATCAAAATAAGCCCTGTCGCACTCATTACTTAGACATTATTTGAATTTCTCTAGTGGCGAGCAACTCTGCTTTGAATCATTCTAAGTTTGACCCGTTCAAGTGAAAGTTGTCTCCCATTGTGAGCGCAACATGTGATAAAATTCAAGATTCTGCTATTGGTACACCCATGTGATCGTTGGTTGTGAGCTATGATCACCCAAAGGATAATTGTAGTATTCAAGACTTTGGTTGTACGAGGTATCACTGTTTGTCCTCGAGTAGTAAGCACCATATTGATGCTGCCTACCCTCTATTATGGTCCTCTGTGACTGTGGAGTGCCATGGTTTTAATCTTGTGTAGCATGTGTGAAGTCCGTCTCAGCTGCAAAAGAAGTTAAGTGTAAGAGAAAAGAGTTAAAATTACTCATATGATGCGAAGATATGGTTACCTGTGAAATGATACGTAGTTGATGGTGGCTAGGAGTCAGGAATTACATCCGCATCTCCTGGTGCGTCTTCAGAATTTGTCCGGGAGCTGTTGTCATTGGACTCCTGGTAAGATGGGCTTCGTCTGGCGTCTTCAGAATCTGTGAAGTCGTCGCTGGCCACTTCCGTATCTTTCTTTTTTCTTTTACCTTTACCTTTGCCTTTGTTCGTGCTACTTTTTTTTTAGCACCTGTCTTTTTTCTTTGACGTTGGTGTTTTCTCTTTTCTATGTGAGTGTCACCCATATTTTGTTCTGTCTATTCAGACATCGTTGCAGTACGAGACAACCGTAACAACTGTCTAGAAGCTTCATCAGTTGTTACTAGACGGGATGGCAGAGGTGTGTCACTCTCTGTGTCCTCTTCATGAAGAAGCAGATCAACATTTGATCTTTCATGTTCCATCTAATCTCTTATTGGATTAGAAGAATCATATAAGAATAGCTCCATGAGACGATCAAAGTGATCAGCTTCTAGAGGTTTATATGTGAATCCAGCATTCTACATCCGTATTCTGATATTGTAGTTGACATACACTAATTTATGCAATTTGGCATGGAAGAGTCTGTTGCGCACCTTTGTGTGGATCAATGCGAATGTAATCCAATTACGCTCGCATCCGCTAGATGAAACGCACTGTGACACTAGGCGCAAAGCAAGCTTCTGAAGATTTGGTGTGTCACCACCAAACATGTGCCACCATTAAGCAGGTGAAGTTTTCGCATTCACTGCCATCCTGCTGGTCAACTCAGTTGCGAATGCACCTTGTTTTTTCTCTAAATTTCTGCCTCTTGCAGCGCCTGAACACATGTATCGGCGGGTGCTATACGCAAAAATGCGTCTCGAAGATCATGCAACGTATTTGCACTGAAGCCATATGAATAGTACGCCATTGGGTGCAACACTCCAGCTGCACGTAATATAGTAATAATTAGATACGTAATAATCTTTAATAAAGTGCATTAGTGGTTATGTTGGTAAAAACAATTTTACCTGCATTGACAAATGTGTCATTACAAATATCATGCATCTGACGATTAATAACCTCTATGTACATCTCGTACTCTCCATCATCATTGTGAAAAAAAGCTTGATAATTATTTTTTAATATATGATACCTTATAGGAATTTCACTTAACTTGGGCGTCTTATCTTGATTAGAAAACCGAAGAAATGCATATAATGGTTGCACGACATCAACCACATATTTCACTGTGTGCCACAGTGACTTGCTAGCTAGGCATGAGTGTGCATATCTTCCCTCATCAGTGTTACACCATCGACTTTATAAAAAACTTTGAGGACCCATCCATGTCATGAACTTGTCTCTTCGACGATGCATACTCTCAAGAAACATATAGTTGGTGCCAAAACGAGTTGCATTCCATCTCACTAACTCACCACCAATAGCATTCGTCATCATGGAGTGTAGCTGATTATGATTGTACAACCAACGAGAAACTCTACGAGTAGATTGTATCACAGCTTTGTGTTCTGGAAACTCACCAATAGTCTTTAGCATCAAGTTGGTTATATGTGCCACACACAGTTTTCAGACAATATGATTGTACTTGTTTCTTAGGTTCTTGTACGCTTTATTGTAGTTTGAACCATTATCTGTAATAATCTGGACAATATACTCTGGACCAATATCAATGCACATTTTATTTATTTTCTGCAAATGAACATAACATCTATCAATATGACACTGGTGCAAATTCATTGAATGATCAATAAAAATAACATATGAATGTATCTTGAATATGAACTCTGTTGACTGGCTGTTTCTTGTAACATCAAAAGACTTATAGAAAAACATGACACCGTTAGAGTAGATCGTAAAATTTATCAAGCTCATCCCTGTAGGTCCAGTCCAATAGTCGCACATGATAGTTACACCATGCATCGGTCACTCTAGCTTGAATTTTTCGAATTCCTTCTGAATATCTTCTTTGTTTTGAGCAAGGTATGTTCCATCTATTTCTTTAGCAGTTGGGCTAGGAATGCTCTCACCTGCAAAGATAATGAATCGTGACCTAAATATGTGCAAACATACTGTGAACATAATGAAGAAAATGAAAGTTGCGTACCTCATCTCTGTGTCTCTTTGATTGCGCTGATGAAGTACAGATTATCCGCCTTCCTACCAGCGATGGCTTCTGTGTGAAAAAATTTGGATCACACCTTTCCAATTGCTGACTTTGCTAGCTTGCTCTTTGCCGTCTATGAACCAGTATCTATCCTAGTTTGAACCTGTTCTCTAGAATTTAACTTCTGTGACATTGATTTTCTCATCGTGCCAAACAATCCTGTACCACCACCTTGAGAGGAAGCACCTGCACTTGAGAGGAACCACCTGTACCTGAGGAACCACCTGCACCCGAGGAAACATCTGCACCCGATGAACCACTAACACATTGCTCGAACTGACCACCATACATACACTGTTGCTGTTGAAATTCCTCCTCCTCTCTAGATAGCCGCATGGCAGCCTACAGGTCCTCATCATCCTCCACATTCACATTGCCCTCATCTGCAATATCTTGCTGTCTCAGAGCCTGTCTAGCTCGGTCCTTCCTCCGCTCCGCGGTCCTATCAAGCTCCCGACGGAAATAGTCTCGCACCTCGGTAGTAACGTGAGCACAACTCACCACATTGCCGCCCCGATGTGCCAAATGTTGCTTGAATCTTGTGACACCACCCCCTCTCTTCACGCTCTCGTAGCCCCGGGGTACACATTCTTCCCGTGTTTCCAAACCGAATCCAGTTGATCCACCATGCTACATTGAAGAAAACATTGAAACTAAGCAAATCACCCAACATTTGAAGAAAAAATGAAAAAAGTCACTACCTCACCTCCTCTGCCCGAAATCACTGTAGATCGGTCGGCTTATCGCTAATTTTGAGCGTCTAACCGAGCTAGCCAGTGGCCCGGCTTCCCCGCGGCGCGCGCGGGGCTAGCCGCTGGAGCCGAGCGGCTTACCGCTCCAACCGCTGCGCCCACGGAGCCGACCGGCTTACCGTTGATATCGGCCAGCTAGCCGCGCTCGGGCAGCGGTTTTCGACGGCGAAGAGGCGGACGCGACGCGCAAGGTCACGGACAGCCAGAAGAAGTGGTCACGGACGCGAATGGGAGCTTTTGGAGCGCGGGGAGAATAAGGTAAGTTTTTTATTTTTTCATATTTACTTTTTTAAATTTTTTGGGCACTTAAATTTTAAAATTTTTAAAAAAAGATATCACCAAAAATCATGATTTTTCATCTATTTTTTTACATATTTTTTAAAATCCGTCAAATTTTTAAAATTTAAAAAAAATTCAAAACGAAAACCGATCCGATTTAACCGGTTTTGTGAATTCTTGGGTCGAGTGCCCTGTCTTCGGTTTTTTTTTACTTAAACTGCTACAAATATACCTGTAATAAAAAAAATTCAAAAAAATTCAAAACGAAAACCGATACAAAACCCTGATCTTGAGTCGAGTGCCCCGTCTTCGGTTTTTTTTTTAACTTAAACTGCTACAAATACAACTTTAATATTTTAACGTATTTATATCTCACACTCACATCCAACCGATGAGTATGTTAGAGACGCGCTGTTCAGATACATACCAAATTATTCTCCCGGTGAGAGACGCGAGTTTCGGAATCGAACTCGCGCTGGCTCGGAGCACTCCGGCCCCGCTTGCCACCCGAGTCGCACTCGGTTCTCGCCCTGTGTCCGGTTATGCCCGTGCGAATTGGAAACCTAGGGCTCTCTAGAATCGAACTTATCCAAGCTGTAAGCACATCCCGTGCTGATTTGTACTAAAAAATGACGCCGAACGTTTCGTAACGTGTGCGACATCGATCGAGATGCGTGTACGATGCTCCCCAAGGTTCTTTCTCTATTGCGCCTGCAGGTTGGATATGAAATTGGTTCAGCCAAGTCACCAATCGCTTCGTGCTCTGTCGGTGCGCGTCTGCCCTTAGCCTGTTTCAAGGCATCGACATGATTCAGTCACTGGAAAAAGATCTCGCCTTGTCAGCGTCCTTATCGGAAAGGGTTTAGTTACAAATCTGGTTGCTGATGCCTGTTAACCTTTCCTCTGGCGCTGGAAAGGGGTTGGCTGCAGCTAATACCCAATTACCGCTCCCTTTGTCGGCGTGCAGCCACTTGTGTTCCTTCGGCTGGGTTTGGATTGAATAGCTCCTGGCGTCGTCTTCTCCACAGCACCGCGCATGAATTTAGACGCAGCACTGTGTCGGATCGCGATGCCGAGCACTTACAGCGGTCGATTGACGCGCGCTCCGCACACGATCCGGCTGCATGCGTGGCTGCATTGGATGATCCCAAATAGCAGGCTTCTTCAGTAGGGTTGCCGTGCCGAAAAGAGATTGTCTTATCGTCAGGAAAGACTCTCAAGCTAATCACTTCTGCAGCCTGGCTAGTAAGTACCGTTTACAAAAGTACTTGCCTGTGTCAGAGCTTATCCACTGGTGACAGTATTCATCTTGGTTCATTCCTCTAAACGGGTGCTATAGCTAGTTCCAATCATCGACGGCTGGTTGTTGCTTGCTTTGCTCTTACATGGGTGACCGGCCAAGTTTGACGAGATCGACTAGTTGTCATGA
This sequence comes from Zoysia japonica, assembly GCA_001602275.1. NCBI lineage: Eukaryota > Viridiplantae > Streptophyta > Magnoliopsida > Poales > Poaceae > Zoysia > Zoysia japonica. The sequence goes on from BCLF01000004.1 coordinate 3,485,389, forward strand.
AAGGCCTCGTCCTATCTGCTTCATTGGGCTTTTATATGAACGGTTGTTCTTACATTAAGAGACCTTGATTTGTGAAAAATAGCCCGTTACTGTACGAGGCTCAGTATCAGAACAAGCCCACAATAGATGCGGTCCAATTCCATTCGTGACGGAGCGCGAGCCGGGATGCGTGGTGGGCTTCAACAGATCAGCACACAGAACCAGGCCGAGGCCCGGCATCACGATAAAACCGGCTTTCATGGACCAGTTTTCATCTCCCCTGGCTAAACCCTTCCCTCACAGCTACTGTGCTTGCGTTGATCCTGTCGCTGTCAGCTTCGGGATGTTGGTTACGGAGGGAGACATGCAATTGTGGTTAGGGACATGTAAAAGAAGATTGCGCACCACTTTTACCTGCACAGTAGTAGCAGTTAGTTACGGACCACAAAAACGAGTCGTGTGGTCAATAATTACGTCGGCCGGGCCAATGTTTTACGCTGCCCGAACCTGCAACAATGGTTGGCCGTGGTGGTCAGACAGACCGCCGTCAGGGTGAGGCCTCGAGAGCAACTATTCGGCCCTGCTCCGTGACGTCGCAAAGGCTGCCGCGGCCGCTGCCGCGAGCATTATTGCCTGTGCGACGTGGTTATGGGGCTGCGCCGGGGGACGGGGGCCGCGCTTCTGCCCGGCCACCACGATGCCTACTGGCTACGGTATCGAACGCATGTCCTTCTCCCGCTAGAACCACGACGGCGCGAACTCTTCGCGCCTTGGGTGGTTGGGTTGGGTGCGCGCGGCCGGGAAGCCGGGACACGAGCGTCCGAGCGTGGAAACCGGTAAACTGCGACGCGGAACGAGCCAGGGCACTCCTTTTTTCTGCCAGACGCCGCTGTGGCCCCATGCGCCAGATATGTCCCACTCATGCAACACTGTCAGCGGCCGTCTGCTCGTCCACACGCCTTTGGATCTTTGATGATCATATCTTTTCCTGGATTCGATCAAGGTCAGGTGCAGCGATTAACTGCGGCGGCGAGCGAAGAAAGATTTGAGACTGGTCACGAAACGAGAGCCGTTTCCCGCATGCAACGAACAGGAGAAGCGGCGAGGACGTTCTCGCTCTTCGTTCAAGCGCGGATCGTTCGGTTCATCGCACGGGTACTTTGCCGGGACTCCAGGGCACTCCGTGACTCCGTCGATCGATCCGGGCGCGATCGTGTACAGGAGCTAGTACTAGCTCATTCCGTCGCGTCTATGCTGGAAAGCGCTTGAGAAAGCGGCGACTTTGACACCATCCATCGTAGTTCCTTCCAGCGTGCACGCCGAGGTGAAGTATCGCAACACTATTTTTCACATGAGTTGAATGTTGACATGTCACCAGCATCAGAGTGCATGCGCGACGCTCCTTCCATTTCACATCTCGCAACTTGTGTTGCCCAACACCTTTTAAAACAACTGCATGCTCCTGCTGTTTCTGCAAAGCGTAACGACGCACCTGCCGCCCCGATCAGGTTCAATCCGTTGGGTCACACGAGCTCTCTCTCTCTCTCTCTCTCTCTCTCTCTCTCTCTCCGTTCGTGAGGCGGTACCGGCTTCTGGGAGGCGGTACTTCAAGTCTTCAAATCCTCAAGGATCCACTTGTATGTACACTTACTTGCTCGAGGAGAGCATATAGACAGTGACCGGATAATTAAGAAAAATCGTTCTCCTCAACTTGGAGTATTATTAGGTCTCGTCACTGATTCTCAGTACCAGGACATGTCTGTGTGGAGGCGGCGGTTTTATTTGTGTAGTAGATGGAACGGCGGTTTCATTTAGAATGCATGTTCTCTGATGAATCGGCTGACTATTTGGCATGTGAAAAAAGTAAAGTTTGTACTTTGAAGATCTGGCTTTCCAGAGACATTTTGGCAAACCTTCAATTCGACCACTTAAGTTTCAAGAGTAAATTAATTCGAGATCGTAGGCATTTACAATTTGCCTAGTTTGGTTGTTATGTTGAACTGTATGCATCTTGCAAAGTCTACCTAAAACAGCTCCCTAATCAAGTTGTGCAACTCATGTTTTAGCAAGTTTATTTGTCTGAGAAGCAAGCTATCTTGACTTTTGTTTTTTAATCGCTGAGTGCCTTTTGCCTCACTGAAAAGAAGGATAAAAAAACATTCGCAATGCACTTGGAAAAGATACTGGAGTACTATTCTTTAGCTGCCGCTTGTGCTTTACTAAGCCTCAACAGCTGTACTGATTTGATAAACTCTGCTTCTCCAGTACCGAGACCTATTTAGCACCAATAGAAAATGAGGAGCCTTTCGTGAAAAACAAATCCAACTGAACGCCGCACGATCATTGGGAATACTATTATTCTAGCTCATCCATTTCTCTCCGCCGCTTCCAGGAACGTGCTGGAGAGGATTATCGTCACTGCATATGCGTTCAGTCTAAAGTTCATGGCTGTCCAGATTAACCTCTCCAATTAGACACCACAACAGGTTACCTTACCGCTCCGGCCGGGAATCTGGAAACTTGCGCCAGGAAAACTAGCGCTACTACTCGATCGTGACGGTGAAACTCCGGCCCCCACGAATCCAGAAACATATACGGAGCCAATCATCCACGGCCAGTGCAGCACAGGTTTGGTATTCGCGTTTGGTATTCTTGAGACGAAAGACAAATGGGGCACGCGGCGGAGGCTCCACGGACGGGACGCTTTCGCCGTAGCTTGAAGCGCACAGCATCAGACAATTCCCTCTTCCACCACGACGGATGAAGACCGGGCCCCTCCTCCCTTTCGTCCCCACGGACGCAACCCCCAGCACCTTGACAGCAAAGAATGAGTGACAGCAAGCGAGAGATCAGGGGCGCGCTGCTGACCGCTGCTGCACTGCTACCGCTCCTGGTGCGATGCCTTGGCATTTCGTTTCGTGCACCTCTCTACCTCCCCCACTTCCCTCCACCTCTTCTAGAGGTAATCCTGTCCCTAACTTTGCTTAGTTTAATCTCGAAAGGCTTATGCATAGTAAACTAATCATCAGCTCCGCGAGTTGGGAGCAGGCTGCAGTAGCTGCAAAGACCTCAACGAACCACAAACTACCATGGCTGCACCTAGCGTACACTTGTACTCCTACGTAGTACGCCAAAAAATAAAACCTCATCCGCGGACGTGGCGAGCAAACATTCATCGACAAGGAAAGGGCGTAGGGCCCGCGTGCACATTTCGCGCCCACTGAAAGTTAGGCTGTACCACGACCGGGCGAGCACAAGACTGTTTAACCAGGATCATCACAATGAAATGAATCATCAGAGAATGTTATCCTCATCGTTCAAGCGACAGGCGGGCCACATGAATTTTGTAGGAGATTGCGTTATAACTTAACTCTTTTCCATATACTACTATGAGCAGTTACCCAAGAATTATGAGTCGCTACATCTAGGCATTACCATATCAATAACAATCTCATCACGCCTCACAAATGAAGTTGAAAAACAAAGAGAGAACAAGGATTAAGTAACTGACGATTCGCTGACGACAATGGCACCGGCGAGGCTCGGTCTAGCGCCAGGCGGAGGCGACGGTCACCACGCGCCCCATCCACCCGAGCCGCAGCACGCCGTTCTCCGGCTTCATGGTGAACCCTTGTGGCGCCGGTCCGACGCGGGCAACGACCTGGTCCGCAATGCTCGGACTGAGCGCCACCGGACGGAAGCCTGCCATGCCGAACCGAGCGCGCCACTTGCCGAAGACCTCGCACCGCTCCAGCCGATCGGCGCCTTCCCGGCCCACGGCGTTAGCCGCCTTCTTCGCCAGGGCCGATTCGGCCATGGCCCTCTCCGCGCTGTCCCGCCCAAGCGTCACCTCCAGCGAATCCAGGATCGCGCCGTAGTACGCGCACGCGTCCGTGAAGCGCGCGGCCAGCGGGGCCGTGTTGGTGTTCAGCTCCTGCTCGACGAGGGTCACGACCTGCGCGCCGAGCGCGCGCACGCGGCGGAGGAGCTCGTCCCGTGGGTTCGCCGGAGAGACGCTTTCGTCGGGCACGTGGGAGAGCGCGAAGGCGAGGTTGACCGCCAGCGCCTCGCCGGGCTCTAGGCCAAGCTTGGCGGCATCCAGCTCAGCTGCTCTGCAGCTGACCATTTTAAAGTGGTACTCTATGCCGGCTCGGTCCGCGAGCTTCTTCAGCCGCTCCCCGACGGCGGGGAGCGTCGCAGTTTGAGACTGCGTGAACGGTGAGCTCGGGTCTGTGACGGCGGTGACCTTCAGGGAGGTGCCCGGCACGCGGCGGTCAGCGAGGTACTGGATGAGAGCAGCGTGCTGCGGGGCGCTGACGTCGAAGTCGACGACGTGGATGGCGCGGTGGTCGCCGACCGCCTCGACGATGGCGACGTTGGCCGCGTAGAGCGCTAGGCGGAAGCAGGGTGACCTGTCGTGTAGGTGCTGGGACCCGTTGCGCTGCTCCAGGCCGCAGAGCTCGGCGAGGTGTTGAGCTGGGGCGGAGGCGGTCGGGGCAATGCGGGAGGACAGGGCGGCCACCATCATGGCAATCAGCCGCTGCTCCACGTCACCGCGCGGGTTGGCCGCGCGCTTGAGGGCGGCAAGCTGCGTGGCCGCCGTTTCGAAGTTGCCGTCGGCGATGGCAACCGCGGCTTCGGAGAGTAACTGCCTCGTCGCGGCAGCGGCCCCCGGGGTTGGAGGCGAACAGGACGCAGACGAGGACGCCGTGGAGGAGGACGAGTTGGAAGGCGACCGCGTCATCCCCGCGGCGTTGTTGTTCGGGGTCACCGGCGCAGGGACCACAGGCGACGCACCGGCGGTGATGGAATTCAGCTGCTGTATCGTCTCCTCCCACTCGGAGTTGGTCACCGCGGATCCCGTCCCACTCATAGCCGCAACCGGCTCGTCGTCGTCGCCTAGCAACTGCTTCTCCAGCTCCTGCAAAAGGAACATGTCGCTCGACGACGCCGGCGGAGGCGGCGGCGCCCTTGACACGCCAAGGGCCTGGGTCTGCTGCGCTGAGGACGCCATGAGCGGCACCTGCCTGTGCATCTGCGGCTGCATGAGCGGCACGGCCGCTCCTGACGCGGTCGTGAGCGACGACAGCGTCGACGAAGGAGACGCCAGGGCGCCTCCATAACTGGACCCGGGGAGCACCATAGGCTGATGAGAAGGTGCCCCGCCGAGCAAGGCCGCGGCAGCCGTTCGCTGCCTAACGGCACGGAGGTAGAGCGCCTGCTGCGCCGCGACCTGCTGGTGCTGCCACCTCTCCAACTCGCCGAGGCTCCTCTTGAGCACCCCGCCCGCGGCGACGGCGTCGGGCCGCTGCTGCTGCATCGGAATCTGCATCGCCGATCCGAGCCCGTAGGCGTACCCTTGGCGCGGATCGCGCCACGGCGCGCCTGGCTCCATGCAGAGAGGGAGAGAGAGAGGGGGGGGGGGGGGGGGGGGGGGGG